>JAQFWZ010000045.1:3247228-3557228 GCA_027789725.1 Dendropsophus ebraccatus
TATATATAGTGCTGCTCTGTAATGTACAGTATATATAGTGCTGTTCTGTAATGTACAGTATATAGTGCTGCTCTGTAATGTCCTGTACAGTATATAGTGCTGTTCTGTAATGTACAGTATATAGTGCTGCTCTGTAATGTCCTGTACAGTATATAGTGCTGCTCTGTAATGTACAGTATATAGTGCTGCTCTGTAATGTCCTGTACAGTATATAGTGCTGCTCTGTAATGTCCTGTACAGTATATAGCGCTGCTCTGTAATGTCCTGTACAGTATATATAGTGCCGCTCTGTAATGTACAGTATATATAGTGCTGTTCTGTAATGTACAGTATATATAGTGCTGCTCTGTAATGTCCTGTACAGTATATATAGTGCTGCTCTGTAATGTACAGTATATATAGTGCTGTTCTGTAATGTACAGTATATAGTGCTGCTCTGTAATGTCCTGTACAGTATATAGTGCTGCTCTGTAATGTACAGTATATAGTGCTGTTCTGTAATGTCCTGTACAGTATATATAGTGCTGCTCTGTAATGTCCTGTACAGTATATAGTGCTGTTCTGTAATGTCCTGTACAGTATATAGTGCTGCTCTGTAATGTACAGTATATAGTGCTGCTCTGTAATGTCCTGTACAGTATATATAGTGCTGCTCTGTAATGTCCTGTACAGTATATAGTGCTGCTCTGTAATGTCCTGTACAGTATATAGTGCTGCTCTGTAATGTCCTGTACAGTATATAGTGCTGTTCTGTAATGTACAGTATATAGTGCTGCTCTGTAATGTCCTGTACAGTATATAGTGCTGTTCTGTAATGTACAGTATATAGTGCTGCTCTGTAATGTCCTGTACAGTATATAGTGCTGCTCTGTAATGTCCTGTACAGTATATAGTGCTGTTCTGTAATGTACAGTATATAGTGCTGCTCTGTAATGTCCTGTACAGTATATAGTGCTGTTCTGTAATGTACAGTATATAGTGCTGCTCTGTAATGTCCTGTACAGTATATATAGTGCTGCTCTGTAATGTACAGTATATATAGTGCTGCTCTGTAATGTCCTGTACAGTATATATATTGCTGCTCTGTAATGTACAGTATATATAGTGCTGCTCTGTACTGTCCTGTACAGTATATAGTGCTGCTCTGTAATGTCCTGTACAGTATATATAGTGCTGCTCTGTAATGTACAGTATATATAGTGCTGCTCTGTAATGTCCTGTACGGTATATATAGTGCTGCTCTGTAATGTACAGTATATATAGTGCTGCTCTGTAATGTCCTGTACAGTATATAGTGCTGCTCTGTAATGTCCTGTACAGTATATATAGTACTGCTCTGTAATGTCCTGTACAGTATATAGTGCTGCTCTGTACTGTACAGTATATATAGTGCTGCTCTGTAATGTCCTGTACAGTATATATAGTGCTGCTCTGTAATGTCCTGTACAGTATATATAGTGCTGCTCTGTAATGTCCTGTACAGTATATAGTGCTGCTCTGTAATGTACAGTATATATAGTGCTGCTCTGTAATGTCCTGTACAGTATATATAGTGCTGCTCTGTAATGTCCTGTACAGTATATAGTGCTGCTCTGTAATGTACAGTATATATAGTGCCGCTCTGTAATGTCCTGTACAGTATATAGTGCTGCTCTGTACTGTACAGTATATATAGTGCTGCTCTGTAATGTCCTGTACAGTATATATAGTGCTGCTCTGTAATGTCCTGTACAGTATATAGTGCTGCTCTGTAATGTACAGTATATATAGTGCTGCTCTGTAATGTCCTGTACAGTATATATAGTGCTGCTCTGTAATGTCCTGTACAGTATATAGTGCTGCTCTGTAATGTACAGTATATAGTGCTGCTCTGTAATGTCCTGTACAGTATATATAGTGCTGCTCTGTAATGTACAGTATATATAGTGCTGCTCTGTAATGTCCTGTACAGTATATAGTGCTGCTCTGTAATGTCCTGTACAGTATATAGCGCTGCTCTGTCCTGTACAGTATATATAGTGCTGCTCTGTAATGTACTGTACAGTATATATAGTGCTGCTCTGTAATGTACAGTATATAGTGCTGCTCTGTAATGTCCTGTACAGTATATAGTGCTGCTCTGTAATGTACAGTATATATAGTGCTGCTCTGTAATGTCCTGTACAGTATATAGTGCTGCTCTGTAATGTACTGTACAGTATATATAGTGCTGCTCTGTAATGTACAGTATATATAGTGCTGCTCTGTAATGTCCTGTACAGTATATATAGTGCTGCTCTGTAATGTACTGTACAGTATAGTGCTGCTCTGTAATGTCCTGTACAGTATATATAGTGCTGTTCTGTAATGTCCTGTACAGTATATATAGTGCTGCTCTGTAATGTCCTGTACAGTATATAGTGCTGCTCTGTAATGTCCTGTACAGTATATATAGTGCCGCTCTGTAATGTCCTGTACAGTATATATAGTGCTGCTCTGTAATGTCCTGTACAGTATATAGTGCTGCTCTGTAATGTCCTGTACAGTATATATAGTGCTGCTCTGTAATGTCCTGTACAGTATATATAGTGCTGCTCTGTAATGTACAGTATATATAGTGCCGCTCTGTAATGTCCTGTACAGTATATATAGTGCTGCTCTGTAATGTACAGTATATATAGTGCCGCTCTGTAATGTCCTGTACAGTATATAGTGCTGCTCTGTAATGTACAGTATATAGTGCTGCTCTGTAATGTCCTGTACAGTATATACTGCTGCTCTGTAATGTCCTGTACAGTATATATAGTGCTGCTCTGTAATGTACAGTATATATAGTGCCGCTCTGTAATGTCCTGTACAGTATATAGTGCTGCTCTGTACTGTACAGTATATATAGTGCTGCTCTGTAATGTCCTGTACAGTATATATAGTGCTGCTCTGTAATGTCCTGTACAGTATATAGTGCTGCTCTGTAATGTACAGTATATATAGTGCTGCTCTGTAATGTCCTGTACAGTATATATAGTGCTGCTCTGTAATGTCCTGTACAGTATATAGTGCTGCTCTGTAATGTACAGTATATAGTGCTGCTCTGTAATGTCCT
The DNA here is from genome assembly GCA_027789725.1 of Dendropsophus ebraccatus. Lineage (NCBI taxonomy): Eukaryota > Metazoa > Chordata > Amphibia > Anura > Hylidae > Dendropsophus > Dendropsophus ebraccatus. The sequence goes on from JAQFWZ010000045.1 coordinate 3,250,311, forward strand.
GTACAGTATATATAGTGCTGCTCTGTAATGTACAGTATATATAGTGCTGCTCTGTAATGTCCTGTACAGTATATAGTGCTGCTCTGTAATGTCCTGTACAGTATATAGCGCTGCTCTGTCCTGTACAGTATATATAGTGCTGCTCTGTAATGTACTGTACAGTATATATAGTGCTGCTCTGTAATGTACAGTATATAGTGCTGCTCTGTAATGTCCTGTACAGTATATAGTGCTGCTCTGTAATGTACAGTATATATAGTGCTGCTCTGTAATGTCCTGTACAGTATATAGTGCTGCTCTGTAATGTCCTGTACAGTATATAGTGCTGCTCTGTAATGTACTGTACAGTATATAGTGCTGCTCTGTAATGTACAGTATATATAGTGCTGTTCTGTAATGTCCTGTACAGTATATATAGTGCTGCTCTGTAATGTACTGTACAGTATAGTGCTGCTCTGTAATGTCCTGTACAGTATATATAGTGCTGTTCTGTAATGTCCTGTACAGTATATATAGTGCTGCTCTGTAATGTCCTGTACAGTATATAGTGCTGCTCTGTAATGTCCTGTACAGTATATATAGTGCCGCTCTGTAATGTCCTGTACAGTATATATAGTGCTGCTCTGTAATGTCCTGTACAGTATATAGTGCTGCTCTGTAATGTCCTGTACAGTATATATAGTGCTGCTCTGTAATGTCCTGTACAGTATATAGTGCTGCTCTGTAATGTACAGTATATAGTGCTGCTCTGTAATGTCCTGTACAGTATATACTGCTGCTCTGTAATGTCCTGTACAGTATATATAGTGCTGCTCTGTAATGTACAGTATATATAGTGCCGCTCTGTAATGTCCTGTACAGTATATATAGTGCCGCTCTGTAATGTCCTGTACAGTATATAGTGCTGCTCTGTAATGTCCTGTACAGTATATATAGTGCTGCTCTGTAATGTCCTGTACAGTATATATAGTGCTGCTCTGTAATGTACAGTATATATAGTGCCGCTCTGTAATGTCCTGTACAGTATATAGTGCTGTTCTGTAATGTCCTGTACAGTATATATAGTGCTGCTCTGTAATGTCCTGTACAGTATATAGTGCTGCTCTGTAATGTCCTGTACAGTATATATAGTGCTGCTCTGTAATGTCCTGTACAGTATATAGTGCTGCTCTGTAATGTCCTGTACAGTATATAGTGCTGTTCTGTAATGTCCTGTACAGTATATAGTGCTGCTCTGTAATGTACAGTATATATAGTGCTGCTCTGTAATGTCCTGTACAGTATATATAGTGCTGCTCTGTAATGTCCTGTACAGTATATAGTGCTGCTCTGTAATGTCCTGTACAGTATATAGTGCTGCTCTGTAATGTACAGTATATATAGTGCTGCTCTGTAATGTCCTGTACAGTATATATAGTGCTGCTCTGTAATGTCCTGTACAGTATATAGTGCTGCTCTGTAATGTCCTGTACAGTATATATAGTACTGCTCTGTAATGTCCTGTACAGTATATATAGTGCTGCTCTGTCCTGTACAGTATATAGTGCTGTTCTGTAATGTCCTGTACAGTATATATAGTGCCGCTCTGTAATGTACAGTATATAGTGCTGCTCTGTAATGTCCTGTACAGTATATATAGTGCTGCTCTGTAATGTACAGTATATATAGTGCTGCTCTGTAATGTCCTGTACAGTATATAGTGCTGCTCTGTAATGTACAGTATATATAGTGCTGCTCTGTAATGTCCTGTACAGTATATATAGTGCTGCTCTGTAATGTACAGTATATATAGTGCTGCTCTGTAATGTCCTGTACAGTATATATAGTGCTGCTCTGTAATGTACTGTACAGTATATATAGTGCTGCTCTGTAATGTACAGTATATATAGTGCTGCTCTGTAATGTCCTGTACAGTATATAGTGCTGCTCTGTAATGTCCTGTACAGTATATATAGTGCTGCTCTGTAATGTCCTGTACAGTATATATAGTGCTGCTCTGTAATGTACAGTATATAGTGCTGCTCTGTAATGTCCTGTACAGTATATATAGTGCTGCTCTGTAATGTACAGTATATAGTGCTGCTCTGTAATGTCCTGTACAGTATATAGTGCTGCTCTGTAATGTCCTGTACAGTATATAGTGCTGCTCTGTAATGTCCTGTACAGTATATATAGTGCTGCTCTGTAATGTACAGTATATATAGTGCTGCTCTGTAATGTCCTGTACAGTATATATAGTGCTGCTCTGTAATGTACAGTATATATAGTGCTGCTCTGTAATGTCCTGTACAGTATATATAGTGCTGCTCTGTAATGTACTGTACAGTATATATAGTGCTGCTCTGTAATGTACAGTATATATAGTGCTGCTCTGTAATGTCCTGTACAGTATATAGTGCTGCTCTGTAATGTCCTGTACAGTATATATAGTGCTGCTCTGTAATGTCCTGTACAGTATATATAGTGCTGCTCTGTAATGTACAGTATATAGTGCTGCTCTGTAATGTCCTGTACAGTATATATAGTGCTGCTCTGTAATGTACAGTATATATAGTGCTGCTCTGTAATGTCCTGTACAGTATATAGTGCTGCTCTGTAATGTCCTGTACAGTATATATAGTGCTGCTCTGTAATGTCCTCTACAGTATATATAGTGCTGCTCTGTAATGTCCTGTACAGTATATAGTACTGCTCTGTAATGTCCTGTACAGTATATATAGTACTGCTCTGTAATGTCCTGTACAGTATATATAGTGCTGCTCTGTCCTGTACAGTATATAGTGCTGTTCTGTAATGTCCTGTACAGTATATATAGTGCCGCTCTGTAATGTACAGTATATAGTGCTGCTCTGTAATGTCCTGTACAGTATATATAGTGCTGCTCTGTAATGTACAGTATATATAGTGCTGCTCTGTAATGTCCTGTACAGTATATATATTGCTGCTCTGTAATGTACAGTATATATAGTGCTGCTCTGTAATGTCCTGTACAGTATATAGTGCTGCTCTGTAATGTACAGTATATATAGTGCTGCTCTGTAATGTCCTGTACAGTATATATAGTGCTGCTCTGTAATGTACAGTATATATAGTGCTGCTCTGTAATGTCCTGTACAGTATATAGTGCTGCTCTGTAATGTCCTGTACAGTATATAGTGCTGCTCTGTAATGTCCTGTACAGTATATATAGTGCTGCTCTGTAATGTACAGTATATATAGTGCTGCTCTGTAATGTCCTGTACAGTATATATAGTGCTGCTCTGTAATGTACAGTATATATAGTGCTGCTCTGTAATGTCCTGTACAGTATATATAGTGCTGCTCTGTAATGTACTGTACAGTATATATAGTGCTGCTCTGTAATGTACAGTATATATAGTGCTGCTCTGTAATGTCCTGTACAGTATATAGTGCTGCTCTGTAATGTCCTGTACAGTATATATAGTGCTGCTCTGTAATGTCCTGTACAGTATATATAGTGCTGCTCTGTAATGTACAGTATATAGTGCTGCTCTGTAATGTCCTGTACAGTATATATAGTGCTGCTCTGTAATGTACAGTATATATAGTGCTGCTCTGTAATGTCCTGTACAGTTTATAGTGCTGCTCTGTAATGTCCTGTACAGTATATATAGTGCTGCTCTGTAATGTCCTCTACAGTATATATAGTGCTGCTCTGTAATGTCCTGTACAGTATATAGTACTGCTCTGTAATGTCCTGTACAGTATATATAGTACTGCTCTGTAATGTCCTGTACAGTATATATAGTGCTGCTCTGTCCTGTACAGTATATAGTGCTGTTCTGTAATGTCCTGTACAGTATATATAGTGCCGCTCTGTAATGTACAGTATATAGTGCTGCTCTGTAATGTCCTGTACAGTATATATAGTGCTGCTCTGTAATGTACAGTATATATAGTGCTGCTCTGTAATGTCCTGTACAGTATATATATTGCTGCTCTGTAATGTACAGTATATATAGTGCTGCTCTGTAATGTCCTGTACAGTATATAGTGCTGCTCTGTAATGTACAGTATATATAGTGCTGCTCTGTAATGTCCTGTACAGTATATATAGTGCTGCTCTGTAATGTACAGTATATATAGTGCTGCTCTGTAATGTCCTGTACAGTATATAGTGCTGCTCTGTAATGTACAGTATATATAGTGCTGCTCTGTAATGTCCTGTACAGTATATATAGTGCTGCTCTGTAATGTACTGTACAGTATATATAGTGCTGCTCTGTAATGTACAGTATATATAGTGCTGCTCTGTAATGTCCTGTACAGTATATAGTGCTGCTCTGTAATGTCCTGTACAGTATATATAGTGCTGCTCTGTAATGTACAGTATATAGTGCTGCTCTGTAATGTCCTGTACAGTATATATAGTGCTGCTCTGTAATGTACAGTATATATAGTGCTGCTCTGTAATGTCCTGTACAGTATATAGTGCTGCTCTGTAATGTCCTGTACAGTATATATAGTGCCGCTCTGTAATGTCCTGTACAGTATATAGTGCTGCTCTGTAATGTACAGTATATATAGTGCTGCTCTGTAATGTCCTGTACAGTATATAGTGCTGCTCTGTACTGTACAGTATATATAGTGCTGCTCTGTAATGTACAGTATATATAGTGCTGCTCTGTAATGTACTGTACAGTATATATAGTGCTGCTCTGTAATGTCCTGTACAGTATATAGTGCTGCTCTGTAATGTACAGTATATATAGTGCTGCTCTGTAATGTCCTGTACAGTATATATAGTGCTGCTCTGTAATGTACTGTACAGTATATATAGTGCTGCTCTGTAATGTACAGTATATATAGTGCTGCTCTGTAATGTCCTGTACAGTATATAGTGCTGCTCTGTAATGTCCTGTACAGTATATATAGTGCTGCTCTGTAATGTCCTGTACAGTATATATAGTGCTGCTCTGTAATGTACAGTATATAGTGCTGCTCTGTAATGTCCTGTACAGTATATATAGTGCTGCTCTGTAATGTACAGTATATATAGTGCTGCTCTGTAATGTCCTGTACAGTATATATAGTGCTGCTCTGTAATGTACTGTATATAGTGCTGCTCTGTAATGTCCTGTACAGTATATAGTGCTGCTCTGTAATGTACAGTATATATAGTGCCGCTCTGTAATGTCCTGTACAGTATATATAGTGCTGCTCTGTAATGTACAGTATATATAGTGCTGCTCTGTAATGTCCTGTACAGTATATAGTGCTGCTCTGTACTGTACAGTATATATAGTGCTGCTCTGTAATGTCATGTACAGTATATATAGTGCTGCTCTGTAATGTACAGTATATATAGTGCTGCTCTGTAATGTCCTGTACAGTATATAGTGCTGCTCTGTAATGTCCTGTACAGTATATAGTGCTGCTCTGTAATGTCCTGTACAGTATATATAGTGCTGCTCTGTAATGTCCTGTACAGTATATAGTGCTGCTCTGTAATGTACAGTATATATAGTGCCGCTCTGTAATGTCCTGTACAGTATATATAGTGCTGCTCTGTAATGTACAGTATATATAGTGCTGCTCTGTAATGTCCTGTACAGTATATAGTGCTGCTCTGTAATGTCCTGTACAGTATATATAGTGCTGCTCTGTAATGTCCTGTACAGTATATAGTGCTGCTCTGTAATGTACAGTATATATAGTGCCGCTCTGTAATGTCCTGTACAGTATATATAGTGCTGCTCTGTAATGTACAGTATATATAGTGCTGCTCTGTAATGTCCTGTACAGTATATAGTGCTGCTCTGTAATGTACAGTATATATAGTGCCGCTCTGTAATGTCCTGTACAGTATATATAGTGCCGCTCTGTAATGTCCTGTACAGTATATATAGTGCTGCTCTGTAATGTACAGTATATATAGTGCTGCTCTGTAATGTCCTGTACAGTATATAGTGCTGCTCTGTAATGTCCTGTACAGTATATATAGTGCTGCTCTGTAATGTCCTGTACAGTATATAGTGCTGCTCTGTAATGTCCTGTACAGTATATATAGTGCTGCTCTGTAATGTCCTGTACAGTATATAGTGCTGCTCTGTAATGTCCTGTACAGTATATATAGTGCTGCTCTGTAATGTCCTGTACAGTATATAGTGCTGCTCTGTAATGTACAGTATATATAGTGCTGCTCTGTAATGTCCTGTACAGTATATAGTGCTGCTCTGTAATGTCCTGTACAGTATATATAGTGCTGCTCTGTAATGTCCTGTACAGTATATATAGTGCTGCTCTGTAATGTCCTGTACAGTATATATAGTGCTGCTCTGTAATGTACAGTATATATAGTGCTGCTCTGTAATGTCCTGTACAGTATATATATTGCTGCTCTGTAATGTACAGTATATATAGTGCTGCTCTGTAATGTCCTGTACAGTATATAGTGCTGCTCTGTAATGTACAGTATATATAGTGCTGCTCTGTAATGTCCTGTACAGTATATATAGTGCTGCTCTGTAATGTCCTGTACAGTATATAGTGCTGCTCTGTAATGTCCTGTACAGTATATAGTGCTGCTCTGTAATGTCCTGTACAGTATATAGTGCTGCTCTGTAATGTACAGTATATATAGTGCCGCTCTGTAATGTCCTGTACAGTATATATAGTGCCGCTCTGTAATGTCCTGTACAGTATATATAGTGCTGCTCTGTAATGTACAGTATATATAGTGCCGCTCTGTAATGTCCTGTACAGTATATATAGTGCTGCTCTGTAATGTCCTGTACAGTATATATAGTGCTGCTCTGTAATGTACAGTATATATAGTGCCGCTCTGTAATGTCCTGTACAGTATATAGTGCTGCTCTGTAATGTACAGTATATAGTGCTGCTCTGTAATGTCCTGTACAGTATATAGTGCTGCTCTGTAATGTCCTGTACAGTATATATAGTTCTGTAATGTCCTGTAGTGATTATACGGAGCACTTATCAGTGTAATATATGGGGACTGTAGGGAATTATTGGCGGCTGCTGGAACCAATTCATCACATTTACATTATTTCCTACGGGAAGACGCCGCTCGGTTCCCGGTTCTATGGGAAGACGCCGCTCGGTTATCACACTGCCTGCAGGAACCAATTACGTTCGAGAACCGAGGTCCCACTGTGTACAGTCATGGCCAAAAGTTTTGAGAATGACACAAATCTTCTATTTCCCATGATCCTCTGCCCTCTGGTTTCTGTGTGTTTGTCAGATGTTTTTATCACATACAGAAATATAATTGCTTCATATTATAAGTAACAGAATCTTCTACTGACTGATAGATGAGTGACTGCAGCAAGTCTATAGTATTTGCAGTGTAAGGCCCCGTTCCCACTGAGGAAAGGTAGCGGAATTCCGCGACGGAATTGTCCGCCGCGGAATGCCGTTGGCCTCCTGCTCATAATGGGAGTCTATGGGAGGCGCGCGCTCCTGCCCTGTCCCCGCTGAAGAATGAACATGTTAATTCTTCAGCGCGCAGGAGCGGGCACTTCCCATAGACTCCCATTATGAGCAGGAGGCCAACGGCATTCCGCGGCGGACAATTCCGTCGCAGAATTCCGCTACCTTTGCTCAGTGGGAACGGGGCCTTACAAGGAGGGGATGGATACAGGGAAGGGGGAGGGGTGATAGGTTCTATACATATACAAGGAGGGGATGGATACAAGGAAGGGGGAGGGGTGATAGGTTCTATACATATACACTTAAGTTATTTTGGTCTAAGAACTTGTCTCTCCTGTTTTGAAGCCTCTACTGTTGTTGCTGTGACCAGATCCTGTGGTGACTGTTCCACAGATTCACAGTTGTATAGAAGACTTGTCGCCTCCGGAGATTGAACCTTTTTTTCTCCAGGTGGAGGCAGCGCCCTCTTGTCTCTCCAGGCGGAGGCAGCGCCCCCTTGTCTCTCCAGGTGGAGGCAGCGCCCTCTTGTCTCTCCAGGTGGAGGCAGCGCCCCCTTGTCTCTCCAGGCGGAGGCAGCGCCCCCTTGTCTCTCCAGGTGGAGGCAGCGCCCCCTTGTCTCTCCGGGCGGAGGCAGCGCCCCATTGTCTCTCCAGGTGGAGGCAGCGCCCCCTTGTCTCTCCAGGTGGAGGCAGTGCCCCCTTGTCTCTCCAGGCGGAGGCAGCGCCCCCTTGTCTCTCCAGGCGGAGGCAGCGCCCCCTTGTCTCTCCAGGCGGAGGCAGCGCCCTCTTGTCTCTCCAGGCGGAGGCAGCGCCCCCTTGTCTCTCCAGGCAGAGGCAGCGCCCCCTTGTCTCTCCAGGCGGAGGCAGCGCCCCCTTGTCTCTCCAGGCAGAGGCAGCGCCCCCTTGTCTCTCCAGGCAGAGGCAGCGCCCTCTTGTCTCTCCAGGCAGAGGCAGCGCCCCCTTGTCTCTCAGGGTGGAGGCAGTGCCACCTTGTCCTTTGAGGGGGTTTTACCTGGAACATCTTTTCCCCATATTTCTTGTAGGGGCCATTTATATATTTAACCCTTCTTCTTTAGGACCTCTCCAATTCTCCCTGGCTGCTCTCAATCAACTTCTGGACCAAATCCTGGCTGATAGCCGTCCATTCTTGCCTTGCTCCCAGAGTCTCCGCAGTCTCACAGTGCACAGTGCAGATGCCCTCACACCTGCCTGCTGCCATTCCTGAGCAAGCTCTGCACTGCTGGTAGCCCCATCCCGCAGCTGACCACACTTTTAAGAGACGGTCCTGGCGCTTGCTGGTCTTTCTTGGGCGCCCTGGAGCCTTTTTGGCAACAATGGAACCTCTCTCCTTGAAGTTTTTGATGGTTGCGATAGATTGGTGACTGAGGTGCAATCTTTCTAGCTGCGATACTCTTCTCTGTTAGGCCATTTATGTGCAGTGCAATGATGACTGCACGTGTTTCTTTAGAGATAACCATGGTAACAGAAGAGAAACAATGATGCCAAGCACCAGCCTCCTTTTAAAGTGTCCAGTGGTGTCATTCTTACTTGACAGATTGATCTCCAGCCCTGTCCTCATCAACACCCACACCTGTGTTACTGGAGCAATCACTGAAACAATGTTAGCTGGTCCTTGTAAGGCTGCAATGATGGTGAAATGTGTTTTGGGGGATAAAGTTGATTTTCTAGGTAAATATTGACTGTGCAAGTAATTGCTGATAAGCTGATCACTCTGTATAACACTCTGGAGTATATGATGCAAATTGGCATTTCAAAAACTGAAGCAGTAGACTTTGTAATAATTAATATTTGTATCATTCTCAAAACTTTTGGCCATGACTGTACAAAAATTATAACAAAGAAATAGGTTACTTGAGGGTGAACCAGGCCTCCTCTGCTCTGCTGAGCACCTGGTTACATGCTCAAGCCTCCCATTGATTTTAATGGGGTTCAAACTCAAGTCGATCAACTCGAGTTATAAGAATTTAAGCATTTCCAGTTCAACGCTACTGATCACTGATCTGACCATGGATCTGTGGGTCCTAGTCACTGCAGTGGACACATCAATTACTCCAACCCCCCAATGCTTGTCCCCCCAGGTCTAGGTCCCCGAGGGAGATGGGGTGCAGTGGAATGGGCGTACATCTGTGGAGTTGGGGTGCAGTGGGTCATGCATACATCGGTGCAGTTGGGGTGCAGTGGGTCGTGCTTACATCGGTGGAGTTGGGGTGCAGTGGGTCGTGCGTACATCGGTGGAGTTGGGGTGCAGTGGGTCGTATGTACATTGGTGCAGCTGGGGTGCAGTGGAATGTGCGTACATCTGTGGATTTGGGGTGCAGTGGGTCGTGCGTACATTGGTGGAGTTGGGGTGCAGTGGGTCGTATGTACATTGGTGCAGTTGGTGTGCAGTGGAATGTGCGTACATCTGTGGAGTTGGGGTGCAGTGGGTCGTGCGTACATCGGTGGAGTTGGGGTGCAGTGGGTCGTGCGTACATCGGTGGAGTTGGGGTGCAGTGGGTTGTGCGTACATCGGTGGAGTTGGGGTGCAGTGGGTTGTGCGTACATCGGTGGAGTTGGGGTGCAGTGGGTTGTGCATACATCGGTAGAGTTGGGGTGCAGTAGGTCGTGCGTACATCGGTGGAGTTGGGGTGCAGTGGGTCGTATGTACATTGGTGCAGTTGGGGTGCAGTGGGTTGTGCGTACATCGGTGGAGTTGGGGTGCAGTGGGTTGTGCGTACATCGGTGGAGTTGGGGTGCAGTGGGTCGTGCGTACATCGGTGGAGTTGGGGTGCAGTGGGTCGTGCGTACATCGGTATAGTGTCCCGTTCTTCCTGGGATTTCAGCACTCGCAGCGTTGGGTTTCTCAGCTGCCGCCTGAATCCAAGACATTTGGGTCACTTAGTTTTTGTGCTAATGTCATATAAAATTCTAATTTCCATAAAATGAAGTCTTTTTGCTTGTCTGAAGAAGCGGGAAGCTGATGGATTGTGCGAGGTATTACTCACCGCGGAGAGGGATAATATACACTTTATACACTAATAGGAAGGAAACTTACCAGGTGCTTGAGGAGTAATGGCAAGTTCTACACTTCAATGTGCGAAATGCCGACCAGCGAGAAGAGACTGAACGTGACAGATCCTACGGCCAAGACCAATTAATAGAGTTCTGACTTTCTCCAGTTCTTCTGCACTTTTCGTTGCCTCAGCACCAGCGCATATTCTAGAAGTATAAGATACAAGGTGTCTCCACTCATATCCCTTACTTTAAGAATTTCTATCACTCCTACAAACTTTTGAGAAGTCAGAGTGACTTGTCAGAGGTTTTGATGGTCCGGTCTGGGAGCTTTTTGTTCTACAATTCTAGATCTACACCTACAAGTCCTGCTCCTGGTCTCCAATGTTCCAGTGCTTATCCTGGTCCCCCACACTCCTGTCTTGCCCCCCCCTGCAACCCACTCCAGTCCTGCTCCTGATCCCCCTACACTCCAGTCCTGCTCCTGATCCCCCTACACTCCAGTCCTGCTCCTGATCCCCCACACTCCAGTCCTGCTCCTGATCCCCCACACTCCAGTCCTGCTCCTGATCCCCCACACTCCAGTCCTGCTCCCTGTCCCCCTACACTCCAGTCCTGCTCCTGATCCCCCTACACTCCAGTCCTGCTCCTGATCCCCCTACACTCCAGTCCTGCTCCTGATCCCCCTACACTCCAGTCCTGCTCCTGATCCCCCACACTCCAGTCCTGCTCCTGGTCCCCCACACTCCAGTCCTGCTCCTGATCCCCCTACACTCCAGTCCTGCTCCTGATCCCCCTACACTCCAGTCCTGCTCCTGATCCCCCTACACTCCAGTCCTGCTCCTGGTCCCCCACACTCCAGTCCTGCTCCTGATCCCCCACACTCCTGTCCTGCTCCTGGTCCCCCACACTCCAGTCCTGCTCCTGGTCCCCCACACTCCAGTCCTGCTCCTGATCCCCCACACTCCAGTCCTGCTCCTGATCCCCCTACACTCCAGTCCTGCTCCTGATCCCCCACACTCCAGTCCTGCTCCTGATCCCCCTACACTCCAGTCCTGCTCCTGATCCCCCTACACTCCAGTCCTGCTCCTGATCCCCCTACACTCCAGTCCTGCTCCTGATCCCCCTACACTCCAGTCCTGCTCCTGATCCCCCACACTCCAGTCCTGCTCCTGGTCCCCCACACTCCTGTCCTGCTCCTGGTCCCCCACACTCCAGTCCTGCTCCCTGTCCCCCACACTCCAGTCCTGCTCCCTGTCCCCCACACTCCAGTCCTGCTCCCTGTCCCCCACACTCCAGTCCTGCTCCCTGTCCCCCACACTCCTGTCCTGCTCCCTGTCCCCCACACTCCAGTCCTGCTCCCTGTCCCCCACACTCCTGTCCTGCTGCAGGTATCTGTGTTCCGGATATATCTATTCCTTTGTTGGGACCACATTCCGTTCCTGCTCCATTTTCCTTGTGTTCCTAGTGTCCGGGCTCCTGTCTGTCCTGTCCTGGCAGCTTACAGGTGACTATTCTGAGGACCGCAACCTGAGGACAATCCTCTTAGTCCTTGCTGCCCTGTTTGGCCAGTGGTAAAATGGTGGCAGTCAAAAGGGATCCACTCCACCCTTTCCTTTCATGTTATAATGTTCTCTTCCCTTTTTTGTCTTTTGCTTGGATAAATATCATAAAACAGGACCAGACAACATAAACTCCTCGAAGGAGAAGGTTCACACAAAGCGAATGTTGCTGAATTTTCTTCTCTAATATCCTTATTCTAGGTTCTCCTAGTATTCTATGTCCTCTCTGATATCCTTATTCTAGGTTCTCCTAGTATTCTAGGTCCTCTCTGATATCCTTATTCTAGGTTCTCATAGTATTCTAGGTCCTCTTTGATATCCTTATTCTAGGTTCTCCTAGTATTCTATGTCTTCTCTGATATCCTTATTCTAGGTTCTCATAGTATTCTAGGTCCTCTCTGATATCTTTATTCTAGGTTCTCATAGTATTCTAGGTCCTCTCGGATATCCTTATTCTAGGCTCTCATAGTATTCTAGGTCCTCTCTACTATCCTTATTCTAGGTCCTCATAGTATTCTATGTCTTCTCTGATATCCTTATTCTAGGTTCTCATAGTATTCTAGGTCCTCTCTGATATCTTTATTCTAGGTTCTCATAGTATTCTAGGTCCTCTCGGATATCCTTATTCTAGGCTCTCATAGTATTCTAGGTCCTCTCTACTATCCTTATTCTAGGTTCTCCTAGTATTCTAGGTCCTCTCTGATATCCTTATTCTAGATTCTCATAGTATTCTAGGTCCTCTCTGATATCATTATTCTAGGTTCTCCTAGTATTCTAGGTCCTCTCTGATATCCTTATTCTAGGTCCTCATAGTATTCTAGGTCCTCATACTATTCTAGGTCCTCTCTACTATCCTTATTCTAGGTCCTCATAGTATTCTAGGTCTTCTCTGATATCCTTATTAAGTCACAATGCTCATAATCCATAATCTGTGTAAAATCAGCATCAAAACCCATGACGAAGCCTGAATGTAAGTCTGGAAGATTCTTTTGCTGATTCTGGTGAGGATTTGAGGACGGTTCCTCGGCTCCTCTCATCCGCCTCGGGCCGCTCTTACACAAAGCTAATAGAGCCGCTCGCTGCCAGAACACCAGCTAATCCTGTTATGTGAAAGCTGGAAAACATTTTCCAAAAAAAAACCCAAAGCCCTTCTAGAGAACACTATCTGTTATAAATGAAATGTAATAAACCAAATGAGCTAGAAACAATGAAGATGCTCCTAGACGGGGTTATCTGGGTAACAAAAACAATCTTCTACGCAATCCCCCTTCCTAATACCACCCTAGGTCTAATATACGTGTATAACCTATCCTTGTTTTTTTTCTCATTCTTACCCACTCTGGAAGTGTAAAATCCTCCACTCTCGGTCCACTCTGACCATGCTCAGCTGTTTCCCCCCCTCCTATTGTAGTCACAGGACATGTGATCTCCTCTCTGGGGGCGGGGTTATTGACAACCCCAAGAGAAATTATCTGGATCATCTTCATGCACCTGTGCTGCTCCCATAGACTTACATGTGTCCCTGAGCCCAGGTGCTTGCTGTCAGTGAATGCAGCTGTATAGTGTTATCTCTGCTTGCTTCAGTGACTGCAGCCGTATAGTGCAATCTCTGCTTGCTGTCAGTGACTGCAGCTGTATAGTGCAATCTCTGATTTCTGTCAGTGACTGCAGCCGAACAGTGCTATCTCTGATTGCTGTCAGTGAATGCAGGCATATGTAATTGTCTTTGTGTCTAATCTCTGTATAGTGTTATAGATGTTCTAAGAGTCTAGATTGAACTAGAATGTTTTCATTCACAGTCAGTGAGCAGAGATCTAAACATACACTACAACCCACACCCCCTGGCCGCTATGCAGCACATAGCTACACCATGCCGTGTCAGCTCAGCTACACCATACGCACCTCAGCTCTGCTACATCAGCAGCTAGTATGGAATATGGGGGGATGTGATGCAAAATCAGTGAAAAAATCAGTCCTGTGTTTCCTGTTCAATAGTAATGGCAGCAGTGGGCAGGAAAGAAAGCTAAGGGAGCGAGTACACAAACGGACCAATCAGGGAGATGCCTGATGGGAAATGTAGTTTTCTGCCTGGCACCATCTTGGATATAGGCCGGCTTTCAGAAAAGTTTGTAACTCAGGAATGGCAGCAGCTAGAGAGACAGGAGACGGCTCAGAATACTCAGGGTGACGTGGTGAGTAAGAGCAGATAGCATCTTTTTTCTCTTAGGTGGAGAACCCCTTTTTAGATGGCGGCCGTGGCTCCCTAGGATAGGGTGAGTTTTGGCTCCGGTTAGACCAGTGACTGGCCGCCATAATGGGGAGGAGCCTCTCTGTCAGTGTCCCTCAGCGCTCCCAGGTAGTTTACCATATAAATAAGCTGTTATACTGCTTCACAAAAGAAAAACTGGCCAATGTGAACGATTCCGATGAGAAATGTCAGGAGAAGCCTGGGCGCCTGAGTCAGCAGCTATCCAGCGGAGAGCCGGCTGATTGTGTTAGATCTCTCCAGAACATTGAGCATCACTCCCGGAGTCTGGGGGGAGAAATGGCTTTATTCAAATGATGAAGCCGCTCGCTGCCGTCTCCTGCACATTCACACATTCTCCTATTATTTCTTGACCTTCTGCCAAAAACTCCCACTTAAAGCAATAATTAGAATAAGTCACTCCGGCGCATGTTCCCCTCACGTATACAGCGGTGACGGCACCTTCTGGAACCGCTCAAGGTAATTCTCCTTACATCATAAGCCAAGAGATAAATAAGATGTATATATATTCAGCGGCTATAAAAAGTCTACACGCTGCCGGGGAAATGTGAAAAAAAAAAAATCAGACCAGGAAGAGTCATCCAAGATTGGATGTGACCCATAATCTGCACAATCCTATAGAAAAACCAAGAAAATCATTCCTAGGGGAAAAGAAAAATGAAATTAAAGGGGCACTCCACTCAGACATAACTTTTGATATGTTGCTGCCCATGGTGAGACTAACAATTCCTTCCATACTTGTTATTATCTATTCAGTCTCCTTCCCCCAGTTCTCAGCTGCTGCTTTCTGCTAAAGACACAAAAATCTGTGTGTGAGCTTTTCCCTCTGTCTTCCCCTCCTCCACCCTCCCTGGCAAGTCCCTGGCAGGCTGTATCTGCAACATTGTAGCTTCTTTGTAATGCTGGGAGGATAAATCACAGTGAGTTCATCAGCAACTTGACCTCAGAATAACCCTCCCAGCATTACAAAAAAGCTATTTGCAACAACGGCCGTGATTTACACAAAACATACATTGTATTGTGACTGAATGGCCTCTTGGCCTCTTATCACGGTGGTCTGGAGTGGGGAGATGACCCACCCAGACTGCCAGTTCCCCCACCCACAGAAAGGGTAAATGACCCAAGGACGGTGTAGCCTGTGTGTAGGTGCTGGTGCAATGATCACTGAGATCATTGAGAGTCCCAACCCAATGTAGTACTGTGCTCTGCCGGAACTCTAGAAGAAGATGAATACTTGAGAAGTGAATACTTGTGTCTGTGTTTCAAATTTGTTGCTATACCACCTTCTGCCCTGTAGTGTCAAGTTACCTGTCCTGCCAGGGTGACACAAGCCCCAGTCCTAGTTACCTGAGTTGAGCAAATTTTCCGCTGTCACCTGCCCTGCCAGATAGAGTACGTAGACCTTTGCGGTAGCTTTGCTCCATCTGGATCAGTTCCTCTGTCTAGGTTACTGTCCTGCACTTTTATGTTCATGGCGTGGCTTGGGGAATTCTCTCACTTATCTTCTCTTTAGTTTTTAGCACTGCATTGTTAGTGTAAGGGTGGTATTACACGGGCCGAGCAGGGCCCGATAATACCTGTAAACGAGCGCCGATCTGCTAGATCGTTGCTCGTTTACTGGCTTTATTACACGGTGCGATAATCGTTTGACAAGAGCTGCAAGGACATTGTTACCGATGTCCTTGCAGCCCTTGCTAAACAGGCATACATTACCCATTCACGTTCCAGGGCTGCTCCTGCCGTCCGCTTCTCCCGGGGTCCCGTGCGCGCTCTAGCTTCACAGCGTCCTGTCAGCTGGTAGGCTGCTCAGCCAATCACAGGCCGGGACCGCCGCGGCCTGTGATTGGCTGAGCGGCCTATCAGCTGACAGGCTGCTGTGAAGCTAGAGCGCGCGCGGGACCCCGGGAGAAGCGGACGGCAGGAGCAGCCCTGGAACGTGAATGGGTAATGTATATCGTTAGTCGCCGGCCACGCACCGCTATTACACGTAGCGGTGCGCGGTCGGCGCCCGACAAAAATAGGGTCTAACCTATATCAACGATCAGCCGATGATCGTTGTCATCGGCTGATCGTTGCATTTATTACATGGAGCGATAATCGGCGGAATCGGGCCAATTCGGCCGATTATCGTTCTGTGTAATAGTACCCTAAGCGTTGTTTTAATAAAGAAAGTCTCTGTGTTCTCCATATGTGTCTGTACACTACAGCCGGTCTGTCCTGGACAGGGAACCTAACAGTACCAGGCTTCTGGCTAAGGGCCCTATTCCACCGGACAATTATCGTTCAGATTATCGTTAAATCGTTCGAATCTAAACGATAATCGTTCGTTTAAAATGCAGTTAACGATTAACGACCGAACGAGAAATCGTTGATCGCTTTATAAGACCTGGACCTATTTTTATCGTTGCTCGTTCGCAAATCGTTCACATTGAATAAGACATCGTTCGGTCGTTCGCAATAGATACGAACACAATAGCGAATAAATAGCGAAGAAAAACGATCGCAATTACGATCATAAGTAACAATTATCGTTCCATGGAAATGAGTGAACGTTTTCAGGTCTTTTGCAATAGCGGTCGTTTGAGATCGTTAACGATAATCGTCCGGTGGAATAGGGCCCTAAGCTCGGCAGGGATGCCTGATCTGTGTGTGCTACTCCTCAGAGAATCAGAGAAGATCTGAACGACACTTCCTATCTTCATGTGACTACTTCCTACAAGGTATATCCCAAAGCACAATGCAGTAACCCTTAGGTGAATACAGCTGGGCAACATATAAACATAAATAGACATAGCGACATCTAGTGGCAAAACTTATACATGACTTCATCACCACTTTACTTTTGAAGCACCAGGCTTTTGCGAGGGGTGTTCAAAACAGAAACATCCGTGGTGGGACACCACAATGGAGCACATGACCCATCACACCAGACCCCTTCTCCCATTGCTCCAGTCCTGATGGATTTGGTGGGGGACAGGGCTCAGCATAGGGAGCTCGCTCGGGTTTGTGGATACCTGTTGAGTTTATAGTGATAGTGTTTATATTTCCATCACAACATATGTCCCTTTTTATTATTTTTTAGCTTCCTAGTATGGGTATACGGTGAATTAGCATATTGTGCTTTTCCTACAGTACAGCTGTGCCGGTGGAATATAAATCACAGTATAAATTCATGCATGATACATTTCAAAAGGGAGCGAGTCTCCAAGGTTCACAAATGCACAATATGGAAATCAAACCTGATGTTACAATTCCCAAGTAGCGGGATAAGGTCAACGCTCCGCAAGGCTGAAATATTCATATGGCGCTAACGTGCGGCTGATGACTATAGCCGGGACAGGGTTAAGTGTAAAATTGTTTTAGGTGCAAAGAGAAAAGAAATCGCATCAGATCCTTCCTCTTATTTTCTTTTGACCTCCGATAAATAACTCTTCTATTTCTCCGTAGATCGTACATCACTTCACTGCGGTTGTCACTTCATGTTTATAGTGCAAACAGATGGCGGATCCAGGCTTGTTCTATCCTCTGCTATCATCCCCGCCTCTTCACATTTGTTAAAAAGGAGGTGAATGGAAGCGTACGGTAAAAATATCCATTATCCCCGGACGTTTATTATACTATCATATATATATATATATATATATATATAATCACCAGACATTTATTATACTCTTATATGTATATAATCCCCAGACGTTTATTATACTATTATATATATATATATATATATATATATATATATATACAGTGGTGCCTTGGATTATGAGCATAATTTGTTCCGGGGCCGTGCTTGTAATCCAAATCCACTCTTAAACCAAAGCAAATTTTCCCATAAGAAATCATTCAAATGCAAACAATTGGTTCCACACCCCAAAAATAATGATTTATATTATTCTGAATAACATGTAGAACAAATGAAACAAACATTCAGAAACAGCAGAATCTGTGATATATAAGTTACTGTACAGTAATGGAGAGGAAGGGAAACACAAGGGCGGACAGAGACTGCAGGGAGCATGAGGGAATGATCAGGGCAGATGTGGGCACATACATGCAGCGCTCTCTGTCCGGGGAGAGAGGGGTTACAGCCAGGGGCGGTCTTGGCATTTCTGGGGCCCCAAGCGAAGTTATGTCTGGCCCCCCCCCCCCCCCCTTGACACGCGTTCCAAAACAATAGACTGCTGTGTGTTGCCTCCAGTAGTATATACCCCTCGTGCGCTACCGCCAGTAATATATACTCCTTGTGTGCTGCCCCCAATAGTATATACCCCTTGTGTCCTGCCCCCAGTAGTATATACCCCTTGTTTGCTTCCCCCAGTAGTATACAGACCCCTGTGTGCTCCCCCAGTTATATATAGACCACCTGTGTGCCTCACAAGTAGTATATAGACCTCCAGTAGTATATAGACCCCCTGTGTGCTCCCGCAGTAGTATATAGCCCCCCTGTGTGCTCCCCCACTTCGATATAGACCTCCTGTGTGCTCCAAGTTGTATATAGACCCCATTCTGCTGCCCCAAGTAGTATATAGACCCCCTGTGTGCTGCCCCCAGTAGTATATAGACCCCTCTGTAAAGCCCCAGTAGTCTATAGCCCCCCTGTGTGTTCCCCCTGTTATATAGCCCCCCTGTGTGCTCCCCCCATTTATATAGACCCCCGATGTGCGTTCCCCCAGTTAAACAGACCCCTGTGTGCTTCCCCTCCCATATAGTATATAACACAATAAAACAAACACTTATACTCACCTGGGTCCGGGCGTCTCCTCTTCTCTTCACTCTTGTGGCCGCAGGAAGGGTTTTCCCTGCGATCACAAGAGGCCGCACTCCCATTGTCCTGGCGCTGATGCTCCAGTGATGTCACTGGAGCGCCAGCATCACAAGGACAGAGCGGCCACTTGTGACCGCAGGGAAAACCCTTCCTGCGGCCACAAGAGTGACTGACATGAAGGGAGCCAATGTCTCCCGCCCTGTCAGTGCTGCTGCATGTAACTATGAGCGCTCATTACGAGTGCTCATAGTTACAGTTCAGATGGCAGCAGCGAGCGGGTGCAGCGGCCCTGTCCAGCGGTCTTGAGCACAAGAGCGGGGCATGGGGGCCCCCCTGGATGTTGGGGGCCCCAAGCGATCGCTTGGGGTGCTTGGTGCCAAAGACCGCCACTGGTTACAGCTATGGAGAGATTACCCCCACAGTCCTGTCCCCTGATGTAAGCCCCAGCCTGAAGTGGATCTGCTATGATTTGGAAGGTGAGGGAGACTTCCTGGGTCAGAGTACAGGGCTGTAGACCCCGCTATGCAGACCATGCCCCTCCCCCACTCCCCCTCCCACCCAGTACAGGGAGCTCTTACACCAAAGCAATGCTCTTACACCAAGTCACTATTTTGAAAAACTGTGAGCTCTTAAACCAAAACGCTCTTAAACCAAGTTACTCTTGAACCAAGGTACCACTGTATATATATATATATATATATAAAATCACCAGACATTTATTATACTCTTTTATATACAATCCTCAGACGTTTATTATACTATTGTATATATAATCACCAGACGTTTATTATACTATTATATATATAATCACCAGACGTTTATTATACTATTATATATATAATCACCAGACGTTTATTATACTATTGTATATATAATCACCAGACGTTTATTATACTATTATATATATAATCACCAGACGTTTATTATACTATTGTATATATAATCACCAGACGTTTATTATACTATTGTATATATAATCACCAGACGTTTATTATACTATTATATATATAATCCCCAGACGTTTATTATACTATTATATATATATAATCCCCAGACGTTTATTATACTATTATGTATATAATCACCAGACGTTTATTATACTATTATGTATATATAATCACCAGCCGTTTATTATACTATTATATATATATAATCACCAGACGTTTATTATACTATTATATATATATAATCACCAGACGTTTATTATACTATTATGTATATATAATCCCCAGACGTTTATTATACTATTATGTATATATAATCCCCAGACGTTTATTATACTATTATATATATATATAATCCCCAGACGTTTACTATACTATTATGTATATATAATCACCAGACGTTTATTATACTATTATATATATAATCACCAGACGTTTATTATACTATTATATATATATAATCACCAGACGTTTATTATACTATTATATATATATAATCACCAGACGTTTATTATACTATTATATATATAATCCCCAGACGTTTATTATACTATTATATATATATAATCCCCAGACGTTTATTATACTATTATATATATATATATAATCCCCAGACGTTTATTATACTATTATATATATATAATCACCTGACGTTTATTATACTATTATATATATAATCCCCAGACGTTTATTATACTATTATATATATAATCCCCAGACGTTTATTATACTATTATATATATATAATCACCAGACGTTTATTATACTATTATATATATATAATCCCCAGACGTTTATTATACTATTATATATATATAATCCCCAGGATAGCTAAGGATGTAAGGAAAAAAGCAAACAAATATATATAGACAGCGATATCAGAGCATATGATGTGCTCAATGCAACAAAATCCAGAAACAAGAAAACCTAGGAAATTCCGCTGGATATACAGTATATCCTATGGAGAGCTCGCGTAGCGGTCACCTCCATCGATACATAACCTGCTATACTCGACCTCCAGGTGACTCTGATTCTATATAGAGACTAAATTATATTTTTTCTTATGGATTCAAGATGGAAAGAAAACCAATTGTGGCGTCCTCCGTCACCCGCTGTTCTGTGCAGTTATTCTTCCCTCGAAGCTCGGATCCACGGAGGTCTCATATGGCGGCGTTCACTTATCTAGCATAGGATGAGCTCGGAGTCTTGATCTTACCTCAAATTCTTTAGGAAACACTGAAGCAGTGAAAGACACGGAATAAGGAGGTTAGTGAGTTAAAAAGTTTTGATTTGTGGTAAATTCTGAATGTGACCAATATTCACAATACTTGGCTTTACAACGTGGGGCTATGGGGAGGTTTCACCATTCTAAGGCCATGTTCACACACTGCTGAAATTTAGTGGATGGCCATCAATTTACCTCAATTAGTTTTGGTTCAAAAATACTAAGCAAAAATACTGTGTGCGAACATAGCCTAAGGCTATGTAAAGACTATGTAAGTTCTGTAGTAATCACGGCCATTGTAACAACGGCCATGATTACTATGGAACTTACGTAGTGCTGCCTTCTAAGTAATCCCAGCCGGAGTGTATACACATAGCACATATATACATACACATAGTATACACTCTGGCTGGGATCCCTTGCGGTGAATAGCAGCCACAGAAAACCCTGTCAGTTCACACAATGGAGTGTGCGGCTCCGGCCGCACACTCCATTGTGTCCAGCGGGGAGTTTGGATGCGGTTTGCGTGGATGCGCCCACATCCAATTTCAGCTGCAGGAAAGATCATCTGGCTGGGATGATCTTTTCTGACACCAGCCGGTATCTTACAGAGTGGGAACATCGCCTAAGGCTGCATTTAAGTCCCAAGGGGCTTCGAGTGACCATAGTGAGGAGCTATGGATGAGTTTTTGGGGCCATGTATTACATAGCTGAATGATCACCATGAGCACCATATTGCATATTGACATCATAGAAGGGGCCGACTAATGGGGTCATCTCTATTATGTCTCTAGGAAGGAGTTTGGTGGGACTTGGTTTGACCATGAACCTGGCTGTATCCTCTAATAAAAAGTCTAAAGATGGCGGCACTCACCAGTCCAGAAGTAGTTTAATGGAAAAGATAATAAGGCGCTCCAGGAAACGGCTGTGTTCGTGTAACTTCTTCTAATCGCCTTGAAAGAAGCTTTTTGAACAGAAGCCGTTTCCTGGAGAACCTTATTACCTTCCCCATTAAACTACTTCTGGAATGGTGAGTGCCGCCATCTTTAGACTTTTGTATCCTTGGATTTATTGTATGTGCCGGATTACAGAGACCGCCAAGCGTGGGGGGTTGTACACTGGTGCGGAGAGTGGACGACCTGTTTCCTGGGGACATTTTTATATTGCTGTACCCTCCGCCTCCTCACACGGACATGGTGTTAACGGAGACTCCACTCTCCCCCTTCAGGATGTTCTGTCCACTGGGGTTCTACCATATATACTCTGTGTTCTTTCTCCTTCCTCCTGTGAGAGCAGATAGAGGAGATGGTTGGCTGAGGTGGTGCGGATGGAGTAGTTGGGTGGTGTAGAGGTTAAAGACGTCCATGGAAGTAATAAGCGATAGACAATGAAATAAAAGAGATTATATTCAGAATTATCAGGAGTGGTAAGGGTCACCAACCTGTGGTCTATTATCACCGTCATGGTAATGGGGTAGGTTGGGATGTGGGAGGGGTAAGTGTATCATCCATGGACGTTCATGGTCCACTCTCTATTAGCTCTCTACTACCACATCAAGGAGCTTCCTGAATCAGAACATTGCTCTATGACATTCACAAAGGAAACCTTGACGTGGATTGTTATCCTGAGACCCTTTATAACCCAGTACAGCCTGAAACCAGGGAGGTGGTCGGGGAAATGCGCCTCAGCGCCTCACATAATCACATAAGAGCATAAGTAAAAAATAGTAGGGGTCATACTGCAAGGTCATATTCTCTGATACAGTAAGTGGTGTAAACCTGCTGATCTATTACTCTGAGCCTGCTGATCTATTACTCTGAACCTGCTGATCTATTACTCTGAACCAGCTGATCTATTACTCTGAGCCTGCTGATCTATTACTCTGAACCTGCTGATCTATTACTCTGAGCCTGCTGATCTATTACTCTGAACCTGCTGATCTATTACTCTGAGCCTGCCGATCTATTACTCTGAACCAGCTGATCTATTACTCTGAGCCTGCCGATCTATTACTCTGAACCTGCTGATCTATTACTCTGAACCTGCTGATCTATTATTCTGAACCTGCTGATCTATTACTCTGAGCCTGCTGATCTATTACTCTGAACCTGCTGATCTATTACTCTGAACCTGCCGATCTATTACTCTGAGCCTGCCGATCTATTACTCTGAGCCTGCCGATCTATTACTCTGAGCCTGCCGATCTATTACTCTGAGCCTGCCGATCTATTACTCTGAGCCTGCCGATCTATTACTCTGAACCTGCTGATCTATTACTCTGAACCTGCTGATCTATTACTCTGAGCCTGCTGATCTATTACTCTGAACCTGCTGATCTATTACTCTGAACCTGCTGATCTATTATTCTGAGCCTGCTGATCTATTACTCTGAACCTGCTGATCTATTACTCTGAACCTGCTGATCTATTACTCTGAACCTGCTGATCTATTACTCTGAGCCTGCCGATCTATTACTCTGAGCCTGCCGATCTATTACTCTGAGCCTGCCGATCTATTACTCTGAGCCTGCCGATCTATTACTCTGAACCTGCTGATCTATTACTCTGAACCTGCTGATCTATTACTCTGAGCCTGCTGATCTATTACTCTGAACCTGCTGATCTATTACTCTGAACCTGCTGATCTATTATTCTGAGCCTGCTGATCTATTACTCTGAACCTGCTGATCTATTACTCTGAACCTGCTGATCTATTACTCTGAACCTGCTGATCTATTACTCTGAGCCTGCCGATCTATTACTCTGAACCTGCTGATCTATTATTCTGAGCCTGCTGATCTATTACTCTGAGCCTGCTGATCTATTACTCTGAACCTGCTGATCTATTACTCTGAACCTGCTGATCTATTACTCTGAGCCTGCTGATCTATTACTCTGAGCCTGCTGATCTATTACTCTGAGCCTGCTGATCTATTACTCTGAGCCTGCTGATCTATTACTCTGAACCTGCTGATCTATTACTCTGAACCTGCTGATCTATTACTCTGAACCTGCTGATCTATTACTCTGAGCCTGCCGATCTATTACTCTGAACCAGCTGATCTATTACTCTGAACCTGCTGATCTATTACTCTGAGCCTGCTGATCTATTACTCTGAGCCTGCCGATCTATTACTCTGAGCCTGCTGATCTATTACTCTGAACCTGCTGATCTATTACTCTGAACCTGCTGATCTATTACTCTGAGCCTGCTGATCTATTACTCTGAGCCTGCTGATCTATTACTCTGAGCCTGCTGATCTATTACTCTGAACCAGCCGATCTATTACTCTGAACCTGCCGATCTATTACTCTGAGCGAGATGATGTTACTGCTATATTCCTGGTGGGATTGGGGTGACATTATGACCTGTTGTGCGGTGTGGATTATAGTGTATGCTCTGCCTTTTTGTACCCAGTATTCCTTGTATTTCTCCAGTTTTTTCCCTAGTATTGTCCGTACTACATCCAGCTATTGTTCTGCATTCTGTTTTCGTATCTCTTCAACATTTGTTTGTGCTCCCATTCTTATCATTTAATTTCTGTCATCTAATGATGAGTTCCTATTCTCGTTATTTGTTACCTGCTTGGATTGTTGCTTTCAGATTTTTGTTTTTGCAACATTCTGACCATTACACAGTTCAGCTCTGCTATAAGTCCTGGAGGTATCTGAGTACTAGAAGCCCTACTGTAAGTCCTGGAGGTATCTGAGTACTAGAAGCCTTATTGTAAGTCCTTGAGGTATCCGAGTACTAGGAGCCCTACTGTAAGTCCTGGAGATATCTGAGTATTAGAAGCCCTACTGTAAGTCCATGAGGTATCTGAGTATTAGAAGCCGTACTGTAAGTCCTGGAGGTATCAGAGTGCCAGAGGAGCCGTACTGTAAGTCCTGGAGGTATCAGAGTACTAGGAGCCGTACTGTAAGTCCTGGAGGTATCAGAGTACTAGGAGCCGTACTGTAAGTCCTGGAGGTATCAGAGTGCCAGAGGAGCCGTACTGTAAGTCCTGGAGGTATCAGAGTACTAGGAGCCGTACTGTAAGTCCTGGAGGTATCAGAGTACTAGGAGTCACTGTTGGGATCCAGGAAAGCCATCTCCTGACCAGCCGGTCACTGTTCAGCCAATTCTTTCCAGATTCAAGGTTATTTTTTCTTAACTAAATTAAACTTTTTTCTTCTTTTCAGTTGACTAAATGTTTATAGGTTTAAATGTCTCCGGGAAGTCGGTTCGGTTTGGCTGGAAGTTCCCAATCTCTCCGTCCGTCCGTTCTCCTGTATAGCAGGAGACGGCGGAGTCAGGTTGGCAGAAATCTTATCTCAGCGGCTCTTACTATTGGCTGAATATGTTTCGAGCACCTTCTGTAAATCATCACCTTAGATCTATTTATTATCTTCCAGTCCAGTGAACAAGACTATTTGTTACACATGGAGAGCGGCCGTATTACAAGCTGAGCCCCAGGGATAAGAGAGAGCGAGCAGAGCCGACTCCTGGCGTTCCTCACACCCGCTATAATTGAGCTTGTTATTTCATAGTCACTTGGCCGCCAATGTTATTCATAGATAAAATACTCACTGGTCACATCTATAATTGGTCTCCTGTAATCTCACCAACCTAAACTTCTCTCGTAATTCGATAGTTGTCGTGGTCACAAGAAAACCTCAGTGGACCAGAACAGAGCAACATAAAGGAGCAGAAAGTCGGGAGAGGAGGCTCAGCGACCATTAGCAGAACCTTTCCTATTGTAAACCTCATTGTTTCCTTAAAAATGACCTGTCATCTATAGCATCATGGCCCCTGAGAGCTCCACCCCCACTCCAGCAATGCACATGCTCCACCCCCACTACAGCAATGCACATGCTCCACCCCCACTCCAGCAATGCACATGCTCCACCCCCACTCCAGCAATGCACATGCTCCACCACCACTGTCCCAGCAATGCACATGCTCCACCCCCACTCCAACAATGCACATGCTCCACCATTACTCCAGCAATGCACATGATCCATCACTGCTCCAGCAATGCACATGCTCCACCATTACTCCAGCAATGCACATGCTCCACCACCACTCCAGCAATGCACATGCTCCATCACTGCTCCAGCAATGCACATGCTCCACCACCACTCCAGCAATGCACATGCTCCACCACCACTCCAGCAATGCACATGCTCCACCACCACTCCAGCAATGCACATGCTCTAGCACCAATCCAGCAATGCACATGCTCCATTACTGCTCCAGCAATGCACATGCTCCACCACCACTCCAGCAATGCACATGCTCCACCATCATTCCAGCAATGCACATGCTCCACCATCATTCCAGCAATTCACATGCTCCACCATCATTCCAGCAATGCACATGCTCCACCACTGTCCCATCAATGCACATGCTCCACCACCACTCCAGCAATGCACATGCTCCATCACTGCTCCAGCAATGCACATGCTTCACCACCACTCCAGCAATGCACATGCTTCACCACCACTCCAGCAATGCACATGCTCCACCACCACTCCAGCAATGCACATGCTTCACCACCACTCCAGCAATGCACATGCTCCACCCCCACTCCAGCAATGCACATGCTCCACCCCCACTCCAGCAATGCACATGCTCCACCCCCACTCCAGCAATGCACATGCTCCACCCCCACTCCAGCAATGCACATGCTCCACCCCCACTCCAGCAATGCACATGCTCCATCACTGCTCCAGCAATGCAGCAACATATTCCATGCTCCCCCGCTGTCCTCCTGCATCATCTTTGGGTCCTGGCTGAGCGATCCCACCTCCACTTCCCAGACGGACTCATCTGGCAATGACAGCCCACCAATCACTGCTGCTTTTAACTATTTTCATGTCTGTAGTGGGTCTGTATCTTGCCATTGCAGTGAGCTGTTGCATTTTTTTGCGTTTTTGTGTGTTTGCAACTTCAGCTATAGCAACGTGCTCCTGCCTCGTGTGAATGGTGTTCAAGGAGAGCTGACTAAATTTGTCTTTTTTTCTGTGGCCGAGATATAGCCTTGCCCGTTGGTAATCTGTCGTGAAGCCAGTGCCAGTTGGTGACACACCTGCTTTTATTTTAATTGGCTGGCTATACCTTGTTCCCCTGTGGACAGTGACCTGCCAGGCTGTTTGGGGGTCCCTTGGGCAATTATCACGGTGGTCCGTAGTGGAGTAGTGACCAACACGGACTATTGGCACTGCCCCACGGAAAGGGGAGATGACCCAAGGAAGATGTATCTGCTGTGTCAGTACTTAGTGAAGAACCACAGAGTCCCGTTAGAAATAATATAATCTTGTTTACTGTGAAGATACTTGGTACAGGAAGCAGGTAATACCACTTTGCCTTGGTATAGTACTTAATACTTGATAGGCTAGATCTGTACTGAAAGTGGAGCAGAAGATACAGCTGAGCTGAGTCCAGGAGAGTAGAGAGGAGGATGTCAAGAGTGTCCCAACCCAAGTAGTACTGTGCTCTGCCAGAACTTCAGTGGTAGAATGAGTAGAATACTTGAGAGTAGAGAGAATACTTGTGCCTGTGTTTTGACTCTTTGGTCTTTGCACCACCTATTACCGACCAGTGTCGGATGACCCGTCCTAGAGGGTGACACAAGCCCCAGACCTTGTTACCTGGGATGAGCAAAGTGGTAAGAGTTCTCTGATGACACCCACTCCAGGGCCCAACTTGGCTGCTGTAGGGAGGGTTCTAGCTTGCGTCCTTCCTCTACAGAATCCAAGATAAAAGAACTCACACTTCCTTTACCAATGTGACTCCCTTCCTACAGCATGTGTAACCTGTGCTGTGAGTGGGTGAGGAGTGCGTGCGTAAGAAGTAAATAGAAAGATTATAGGTTATAAAAGGAAAGAACTCTCATTGATGTACAGATCCATGTGGTACATAAACAAAACAATAACCCTTCAGCTTCTACAGCTGTGCAATATCGGGATATACATACTAGCAACAACAACATCTAGTGGCGAAACTCTGGTACTGCTACATCACCACACTTACAAGTACAGGCTTTTGCGAAAGGTGTAACCAATAGCAACACCCATGGTGGGACACCACGCCGCCTGTAAGGATCCTCATTCAATCAAACTCTGTTACATTCACTGACTGGCTTCATTGCCATTGTTCTAGCTCACATATGGCAAGACAATGACCAACCATGGGCCCATAATATGGTGTCTGTGCCTCTATACAGGCTCTGGCCATGCACTGCCTTAAAGGATAACTACCAGTTAATAAAACTTGACAAACGTTTAGAATGGCTGATGTGCGGAGGCTGAGACCAACACTGATGCTGGGGTCCTGGTAAGTCTTGGAGTCCGTACACCACTAGTCTCTCCGCGCTCAGCCGAGCACATCTTCCCCTTCTTCTTGGCAATCAGTGGGGTCTCAGCGCCCGGACCCCCATCCATCAAAGCTTCCAACATGTCACCATGACACATCAGAAGTTTCGTCGGTGACAGCTCCGCTCTCATACTCCTCGGCTCTGCTGCCATGAACCTCGCCTCCTTTTCGGGGTACATTTAGCCACTTTGAGAACTCTTCCCTTTTCTCTTATTGACTGGTTTACAGAATGTATGTGTTAAATTGACATTTGACTTTGCAGTCATGTTGTGTAAAAATTGCTGCATTAGCGAGCGAGACGGAATGCGCTAAAACAGCCGGAGAATACAATGTATTTAATAGCATTTGGTAAAAATAACAACCTGTCAGACGCAGACACATCCTGAATGTTACTCGCAGGAAACCAGCAGAGCAAAAAACACAAAGGAAACTTTGCCGAGGCGAAGACGGAAGATTGCTTTGTGAATGAGACAAAGAAGGCGAGGCGCCGGTCTGAGCGAGAAGTCGCACTCATTTCTACACACGACTATATGGCCCATGTCTCATATAGAGGGAAATGTAATTATGTTTCTAATTGATTTAAGGACAAAGAACGGTCAACAATGAGCCGGACGGCCGCTCTCATCTATTACTTATTGAGTTGTATAATGAGGCTCGAAATTTTCTTTGACGGAAAAGTCAATTTACAATAACTCATTAGGGCTGAGAGTTCCCGAAAAATATTATAATAAACTAAAATAATCGCAATCGGCTCCTACTGTATACTGAGGCGTCTCTATACCAGCGAACACGGACAAGGTCAGCGCCCAGGCCTGTATTTGGGGTTCATGCTGCCCTAGGCACTTTGAGTGCTGACCCCCCCCAAAGCCACGTCCCCAGTAGTGGGGAAGTGTAAGTGTTGGACTGTGTTCCCACATTGCAAGTTAAAAATGCAATGTGGGAACACAATCTTGCAGCTCTCTATGGGTGTTCTTCCCTGCGCTGCTCTCTACCTGGGCTAGCACATGCAAACAGGGGCGGTCTTGGCATTTCTGGGGCCCCAAGCAAAGTTATATCTGGGGCCCCCCCCCTCGACAAGCGTTACAAAACAATAGACCGCTGTGTGTTGCCCCCAGTAGTATATACCCCTTGTGCGCTACCGCCAGTAATATATACTCCTTGTGTGCTGCCCCCAATAGTATATACCCCTTGTGTCCTGCCCCAGTAGTATATACCCCTTGTTTGCTTCCCCCAGTAGTATATAGACCCCTGTGTGTTCCCCCAATTATATATAGCCCCCTGTGTGCTCCCCCAGAAGTATATAGACCTCCTGTGTGCTGCCCCACTCGTATATAGGCCCCCTGTGTGCTCCCTCAGGGGTATTTAGCCCCCTGTGTGCTCCCCCACTTGGACATAGACCTCCTGTGTGCTCCCCCACTTGGATATAGACCCCTGTGTGCTCCTCCAGTAGTATATAAACCCCCTGTGTGGTTCCCCCAGTAGTATATAGACCCCCTGTTTGCCCCACCAGTATTATATAGACCACTTGTGTGGTGCCCCAGTAGTATACAGACCCCTGTGTGCTCCCCCAGTTATATATAGACCACCTGTGTGCCTCACAAGTAGTATATAGACCCCTGTATGTTCCCCCAGTAGTAAATAGACCCCCTGTTTGCCCCACCAGTAGTATATAGACCCCTGTGTGCTCCCCCAGTAGTATATAGTCCCCCTGTGTGCTCCCCCACTTGGATATAGACCTCCTGTGTGCTCTCCAAGTTGTATATAGACCTCATTCTGCTGCCCCAAGTAGTATTTAGACCCCCTGTGTGCTGCCCCCAGTAGTATATAGACCCCTCTGTGAAGCCACAGTAGTCTATAGCCCTCCTGTGTGCTCCCCCTGTTATATAGCCCCCCTGTGTGCTCCCCCCATTTATATAGACCCCCGATGTGCTCCCCCCAGTTAAACAGACCCCTGTGTGCTCCCCCTCCCATATAGTATATAACACAATAAAAAACAATTATACTCACCTGGGTCTGGGCGTCTCCTCCTCTCTTCACTCTTGTGGCCACAGGAAGGGTTTTCTCTGCGATCACAAGAGGCCGCACTCCCCCTGTCCTGGCGCCGATGCTCCAGTGATGTCACTGGAGCGCCGGCACCACAAGGACAAAGCTGCCACTTGTGACCGCAGGGACCTGCGGCCACAAGAATGACTGACAGGAAGGGGGCCAATGTCTCCCGCCCTGTCAGTGCTGCTGCACTGCTGCTGCACCGGGTCGGCCGGGCTCTGCCCTAGCATGGGGGGGGGGGGTGACAGGTTCCCTTTAAGTGGGACTTGCCTGCAGTTTGCATGCAGTGGCGGTCTTTGGCACCAAGCACCCCAAGCGATCGTTTGGGGCCCCCAACATCCAGGGGGGCCCCCACGCCCTGCTCTTGTACTCAAGACCGCTGGACAGGGCCGCTGCCCCGCTCGCTGCTGCCAACTGAACTGTAACTATGAGCACTCGTAATGAGCACAGTATTGCACAGTATCGCAGTGTATTACCGGCAGTGTGAGGTTAGTGTCCCCTGCTTCAGCCTTTCCTTGGTTATTGTCTTACAGACACCAATACAATGCAATGACCAGAGTTTGGATGCTTCCTGGGAAACTCTCTCCCCACTCCCCTCCCCAAATACCAGTCTGGGCGGCAGGTGGCGCTCCTCTCCCGATGACCAGTCCTCTTCATCTTCACTAGAAACTTTTCAAAAGTTTGGTCCGACCGTATTTCGGATTTCTTCGGATTTCATAGTGTAAAGCATCTATATGATACCGGGGTAGTGTATTTGGTTGAATTTAGGGCTCTACATGTCAGTAACATCATTATCTTTTTGATATCTCAAAGTCATTTTTTTTTTTAGACTTCAATATTCACCATTACAGGGTCTATGCAGGAAACTCACCATTACAGGGTCTATGGGGGAAACTCACCATTACAGGGTCTATGGGGGAAACTCAACATTACAGGGTCTATGGGGGAAACTCACCATTACAGGGTCTATGCAGGAAACTCACCATTACAGGGTCTATGCGGGAAACTCACCATTACAGGGTCTATGCGGGAAACTCACCATTACAGGGTCTATGCAGGAAAGTCACCATTACAGGGTCTATGCAGGAAACTCACCATTACAGGGTCTATGCAGGAAACTCACCATTACAGGGTCTATTCAGGAAACTCACCATTACAGGGTCTATTCAGGAAACTCACCATTACAGGGTCTATGCAGGAAAAAGGTCACAAATGCAGTGAAGGAGCAGCAGTAGTCATTAGAGGCGAATGGAGGTCCAGCAATAGTCATTTGAGGCCAGTACAGGAGCAGCAGTAGCCAACATGGAGGCCAGGCAGGAGCAGCAGGAGCCAACATGGAGGCCAGGCAGGAGCAGCAGTAGCCAGCAAGGAGGCAAGGGCAGGCACACCAGTAGTCAACCTAGATGCCAGTTAAGGCCCAGCAGTAGCCAACAAGAAGGACTCGGATTTTTGGGAAAATCCGAACCGGATCCCATACCGGGCAAACCGGTTCGCTCATCTCTAATCTTCACCCTCTTCAGTCGGTGGAGCAGTTCTCTGTGCTCCCTGGGGCAACAAGCTGTCTGCCTCACCAGTGACTAAAGAGACTGTAATGGCAGAGTCAGCGCCGCCTGTACTGACCGCTGCTCACTCACAGTATGTAAGTGAAAGTCGCATCCAGCAGCGGGCGCTACTTAGACTACGATTTAAGCACCCAACAACCCCCGCTGCTGCTGCCTCCTCCCCCCCCCATAAAAAAACACCATTTCTGCCATGAAGTATGCGGAGGAGGGGAAGAGGGGTGTAAAAAAAAAAAGAAGAAAAGAATGAAATGTTGTGGGGGCCCCCCACAGGCTGCCACCCTAGGCACCAGACCACGGGTGCCTAATGGCAAATACGGCCCTGGCAGCGCCAGAGAACGTTATTCTTAGCGTATGGCAGTAACCAGGAGGTTCACTACAGCCGGGATCTCAGTCACTCAGATAATAATAGTCCAATCTAAATGAAAACATGCAGAGTATCTGTATTACAAATTAAGGGAATCGCTCAGTTAGTTCAGCAATCTGCCTATCCGCCGGCTGCCCCGGGTTTCAGGAAAAGCTGCATCCAGTCCTGGGACAATTCTTAGGACTGGATCCAATTTTTCCAGGCACCGGAGGAGGAGAAGCACAGAGCGGCTGATAAGCAGATTGCCGCGCTAACTGAGCGATTCCCTTTGTTTGTAATGTAACATTTCTCTTCACTAATAATAATAATTATTATTATTATTTATTATTATTCATTCATTATTAATTATTATTATTATTATTATTATTTTTATTTCTTTGTAATTATCAGCATTTAAGATCAATCCAGATGTCTGAGGGGTGACCTAATAATTAGGACTTTCTGAATGGAGAACAAAGAGATCAGGAGGGGCCTGGATGTATTACTGGAGTGTAATAATATTACAGGTTGGAATCGCTGGATTCTGGAGAAGGATTTGGGGTTCAAGGGATTTATTTCAATGGCAAATTAGGAGTCGGGAAGAAATTTGGCTTCTACTCTATAGGAGTCAACCTCTGGATCAACACCACAGAGCAATAGGCTGGATGGAGTGGATGGCGGCTTTTCTAGCATTATGGTTTATGTTACTATATTACTATATTACTATGTTACTTTTGTACTTACTTTGTTGTTGTTACTGTAGGGATGTGGGTGAGCTATGCGAGGATGAAAGATGAAAGGATATTGCTATATATCGTATACTACTTGCTATTACTATATATCCTCTACTACTTGATGCATCCGACTGCAGCAGTCACCATGGCCAGGAACCTCAATATCTGGGGGGCTCCCGCCACCACATGAACCAACAATGGGGACCCTTAATCAGTAAGATCTTTATGGTACATGACTTATATGACTACGGGTATATCCTCAGGCCTTCATGCGGTATAGTGTCCACCCATACTATCCAGACATGTGATACATTGTAGCCATCAGCTCTCTGCATTATCTGGGGGGGGGGGGTTACAGGTGAAAGTCTGAACCCCAAAACAAGGAGTCACGATGCAAACACATCAATACCCTCAAAGGGGAGACTATTCCTCAGTAGTATCAGAGCTCAGCTGTCTCAGTGTAGTGTTTCTTTGCTCTTTACACACCCAGGTAAAAGTGTTTCTGTCAGGTGTCACAGTTAGTACAATTAGCTGCTGTGCCCTTCTCCAGCCACTAGGTGTCACACTCCCCCAGGGCAAAGATGCAGAGAGGGAAGGTTTAGCCTGTCACACACTCTGGACTTCCTCCCTGAGGAGTTCAGTTAGTTAGTCGGTGAGTTGGTGGGCGTGAGGAAGAGACCAGACTTGTTCCCAGCGAGATCTACAACAGCACTTATGTACTGCCTAACCTGACTGCAGGGTAGCCGGGGATAAAGGAGCACCCCTCCCTTACCTACGCCATGGATCCTTTCGTCAGGACAGTCACCCCCTAAAGAAGGAAAGGCTGATCCGCAGTAGAGCACAGTGTAAGATAGCCGCTCATGGAAACTACAGGTTAGCTTCTGTTTTCCAAGACCTTCTTACTGCGTCCTACACCAGGATGCTGGATACATACTGTATACCTATAGACCTCTAGTAATATTTCCCCCCAGGCTGGGACACTCTGCCTTCTTGTACCTACTCTGTATGTTCCAGTGCTGCTCCCGGGGTCCTTAGGAGCCTATTAGAGATGAGCGACCCTGGAGCATGCTGGATTCCATCCCAACCCGAACGATCGGCATTTGATTAGCGGTGGCTGCTGAACTTGGATAAAGCTCTAAGGTTGTCTGGATAACATGGATACAGCCAATGACTATATCCATGATTCCCACATAGCCTTAGGGCTTTATCCAACTTCAGCAGCCCCCGCTAATCACATGCCGAATGATCGGGTTGGGATGGAATCCAGCATGCTCCAGGGTCGCTCATCTCTAGAGCCTATTAGTCAGATGGAAGCCGAAGTACTGTCCTTGTGGTCACTGTCAGTCCGGTGAATGCAAGACGTGTACTGGAAAAATCTGGTGGAAGAGCTAAGACCAAGTCCAGCAGAAAATGTCTTTTTTGCTGTAAACTTTCTACCATTGTAGCCTATGAGTAATAGACGCCATTATATAATGTAGCATCCAATCCATGTAATATCACGTATCCAGGTGGACAGATGCCACCATATCCTGTTCCATCCATCACCCATAGGCTATATTAGCATCTGGTCCCACATGCATAATGAACGACTCCTGGCGTATGTTACTATAGTGTACAGGACACGGTGATGGCGCTTGGGGGGATGCAACCTCACAACCATGGATCTGGTGAGTACAGATAGCAGCTTCACCCAGAATCCTGCACGTCCCCATCACCCAGAATCCTGCACGTCACCATCACCCAGAATCCTGCACGTCACCATCACCCAGAATCCTGCACGTCACCATCACCCAGAATCCTGCACGTCACCATCACCCAGAATCCTGCACGTCACCATCACCCAGAATCCTGCACGTCACCATCACCCAGAATCCTGCATGTCCCATCACCCAGAATCCTGCACGTCACCATCACCCAGAATCCTGCACGTCCCTGTGGTGTGACCCCCTGAGGTGTGATATTGGAGGGATGGCCGGTCACTTGCTAGGGTTTGTAGTGTGACACCACTCCGGTGGTGGATGGCCGAGATACAGCCGGACCTTATTATGTTGTGATGTGACGCCAGTGCCTGGTCGGCACACAGGGGTGATGGCATGCCTGCTTTTAGGGTGTAAGGCCGGTTGTACCCTTCTCCCCTGTGGTCGGGGTCCTGCCGGGTTGTTGTCCCTTGGGATAGTGTAGTCACAGGTGGTCACAGCAGTGTAATGACCCTCCCGGATAGTAGGACCCACAGAAAGGGGAAGTGTCCCAAGGTTGCGGTGTATATGCTGTGCAGGTGGTGGTGAATGACCACAGACTCTTGAGATACATTGGGTTGGTTACTACCGGTAAATCTGCAGCAGGTAATACACAATATCTTTGATATACACTTGACAAAGTTCCAATAAAAGATTTGAACATAAGACAACCAGATCTGTAGAATAATTGCAGTGTAGGAGATAGTTGTGTCGATAGAGTTATGCTGAGGTAGAGTAGCAGAGAGGAGGATGCCATAAGAGTCTCGACCCATGTAGTAATGTGCTCTGCCGGGATGTTGGAGGGTACAATAGAATGCTTGTAGAAGAAGAAGAAGACCTGTGCCTGTGTATTGACCTTTGCTCTAGTCTTCACACCACCTTATGCCCACTAGCGTTGGCCGAACCGTACTAATGGGTGACACAAGCCCCAGACCATAATACCTGGGTTGAGTGGAATGCTCAGGGTTCCCTGCTGACACCTGCGCTGCAAGATGGAGTTCATAGGCTTACTGCAACTTTGCTCCACCCGGATTAGTTCCTGGCACTTTGGTTCTATAGTGGATACTGTCCTGCTCTGTAACTTCTCCTAATCCATGGCATGGGTTGAAGTTGTCTGTAGGCTAGTCCTCTCCTAAGAGGATTAACTGCTTAATTGCTTTGTGTGGGTACTTGTAAGAAGGTTGGTAACAGTGTGCTGTCTTGCATCCTACCCATGCGGGGCACTGGCTAAGACTGAACTGTGGTAGGACCGCTGTGGAGAGCTATATAGCTTGCGTCCTTTCTCCACACTGTCCTGAATGGAAAAACTCTTGCTCCTTCCCCACCCATGGGACTAACTTCCTCTACAGCGTCTATAATGCGCTGTGATTGGGCGAACAGAGTGCAAAAGAAGAAGAGAGATGAGAGGTGATAGGAAAGAAGAAAGCAGAAATCCTACTGGTCTACAGACACAATACACAATAACCCTTTGCGATCCCTCAGCTGTGCAGCTTCCATATACCAATACATGATACAGCGACATCTAGTGGTCAACTTTTAGTACTACTTTCACCATAATAAGACCACAAAGAGTACAGACTTTTGCGAAGGGTGCAATACAACTGCAATACCCCTAGTGGGACACCATATCCCCATCACCCAGAATCCTGCACGTCACCATCACCCAGAATCCTACATGTTCTGTCAGCATC
This sequence comes from Dendropsophus ebraccatus, assembly GCA_027789725.1. Lineage (NCBI taxonomy): Eukaryota > Metazoa > Chordata > Amphibia > Anura > Hylidae > Dendropsophus > Dendropsophus ebraccatus. The sequence goes on from JAQFWZ010000045.1 coordinate 3,286,965, forward strand.
ACCCAGAATCCTCCACATCCCGTCACTATCACCCAGAATCCTCCCTATCCTGTCACCATTACCCAGAATCCTACATGTTCCGTCACCATCACCCAGAATCCTACATGTTCCATCACCATCACCCAGAATCCTCCGCATCCCGTCACCATCACCCAGAATCCTCCACATCCCGTCACCATCACCCAGAATCCTCCACATCCTGTCACCATCACCCAAAATCCTGCACATCACCATCACCCAGAATCCTGCATGTCCCGTCACCCAGAATCCTGCATGTCCCATCACCCAGAATCCTGCATGTCCCATCACCCAGAATCCTGCATGTCCCATCACCCAGAATCCTGCATGTCCCGTCACCCAGAATCCTGCATGTCCCGTCACCCAGAATCCTGCACATCACCGTCACCCAGAATCCTGCATGTCCCGTCACCCAGAATCCTGCATGTCCCATCACCCAGAATCCTGCATGTCCCGTCACCCAGAATCCTGCATGTCCCATCACCCAGAATCCTGCATGTCCCATCACCCAGAATCCTGCATGTCCCGTCACCTAGAATCCTGCATGTCCCATCACCCAGAATCCTGCATGTCCCATCACCCAGAATCCTGCATGTCCCATCACCCAGAATCCTGCATGTCCCGTCACCCAGAATCCTGCATGTCCCGTCACCTAGAATCCTGCATGTCCCATCACCCAGAATCCTGCATGTCCCATCACGTCACCCAGAATCCTGCATGTCCCGTCACCCAGAATCCTGCATGTCCCGTCACCCAGAATCCTGCATGTCCCGTCACCCAGAATCCTGCATGTCCCGTCACCCAGAATCCTGCATGTCCCGTCACCCAGAATCCTGCATGTCCCTTCACCCAGAATCCTGCATGTCCCATCACCCAGAATCCTGCATGTCCCGTCACCCAGAATCCTGCATGTCCCGTCACCCAGAATCCTGCATGTCCCGTCACCCAGAATCCTGCATGTCCCGTCACCCAGAATCCTGCATGTCCCGTCACCCAGAATCCTGCATGTCCCGTCACCCAGAATCCTGCATGTCCCGTCACCCAGAATCCTGCATGTCCCGTCACCCAGAATCCTGCATGTCCCGTCACCCAGAATCCTGCATGTCCCGTCACCCAGAATCCTGCATGTCCCGTCACCCAGAATCCTGCATGTCCCGTCACCCAGAATCCTGCATGTCCCGTCACCCAGAATCCTGCATGTCCCGTCACCCAGAATCCTGCATGTCCCGTCACCCAGAATCCTGCATGTCCCGTCACCCAGAATCCTGCATGTCCCGTCACCCAGAATCCTGCATGTCCCGTCACCCAGAATCCTGCATGTCCCGTCACCCAGAATCCTGCATGTCCCTTCACCCAGAATCCTGCATGTCCCGTCACCCAGAATCCTGCATGTCCCGTCACCCAGAATCCTGCATGTCCCTTCACCCAGAATCCTGCATGTCCCGTCACCCAGAATCCTGCATGTCCCGTCACCTAGAATCCTGCATGTCCCATCACCCAGAATCCTGCATGTCCCATCACGTCACCCAGAATCCTGCATGTCCCGTCACCCAGAATCCTGCATGTCCCGTCACCCAGAATCCTGCATGTCCCGTCACCCAGAATCCTGCATGTCCCGTCACCCAGAATCCTGCATGTCCCATCACCCAGAATCCTGCATGTCCCATCACCCAGAATCCTGCATGTCCCGTCACCCAGAATCCTGCATGTCCCGTCACCCAGAATCCTGCATGTCCCGTCACCCAGAATCCTGCATGTCCCATCACCCAGAATCCTGCATGTCCCGTCACCCAGAATCCTGCATGTCCCGTCACCCAGAATCCTGCATGTCCCTTCACCCAGAATCCTGCATGTCCCGTCACCCAGAATCCTGCATGTCCCATCACCCAGAATCCTGCATGTCCCGTCACCTAGAATCCTGCATGTCCCGTCACCCAGAATCCTGCACATCACCATCACCCAGAATCCTGCATGTCCCATCACCCAGAATCCTGCATGTCCCGTCACCCAGAATCCTGCATGTCCCGTCACCCAGAATCCTGCATGTCCCATCACCCAGAATCCTGCATGTCCCGTCACCCAGAATCCTGCATGTCCCGTCACCTAGAATCCTGCATGTCCCATCACCCAGAATCCTGCATGTCCCATCACGTCACCCAGAATCCTGCATGTCCCGTCACCCAGAATCCTGCATGTCCCGTCACCCAGAATCCTGCATGTCCCGTCACCCAGAATCCTGCATGTCCCATCACCCAGAATCCTGCATGTCCCATCACCCAGAATCCTGCATGTCCCATCACCCAGAATCCTGCATGTCCCATCACCCAGAATCCTGCATGTCCCGTCACCCAGAATCCTGCATGTCCCGTCACCCAGAATCCTGCATGTCCCGTCACCCAGAATCCTGCATGTCCCGTCACCCAGAATCCTGCATGTCCCGTCACCCAGAATCCTGCATGTCCCGTCACCCAGAATCCTGCATGTCCCGTCACCTAGAATCCTGCATGTCCCATCACCCAGAATCCTGCATGTCCCATCACGTCACCCAGAATCCTGCATGTCCCCTCACCCAGAATCCTGCATGTCCCGTCACCCAGAATCCTGCATGTCCCGTCACCCAGAATCCTGCATGTCCCGTCACCCAGAATCCTGCATGTCCCATCACCCAGAATCCTGCATGTCCCATCACCCAGAATCCTGCATGTCCCTTCACCCAGAATCCTGCATGTCCCGTCACCCAGAATCCTGCATGTCCCATCACCCAGAATCCTGCATGTCCCGTCACCTAGAATCCTGCATGTCCCGTCACCCAGAATCCTGCACATCACCATCACCCAGAATCCTGCATGTCCCATCACCCAGAATCCTGCATGTCCCGTCACCCAGAATCCTGCATGTCCCATCACCCAGAATCCTGCATGTCCCGTCACCCAGAATCCTGCATGTCCCGTCACCAAGAATCCTGCATGTCCCATCACCCAGAATCCTGCATGTCCCATCACGTCACCCAGAATCCTGCATGTCCCCTCACCCAGAATCCTGCATGTCCCGTCACCCAGAATCCTGCATGTCCCGTCACCCAGAATCCTGCATGTCCCATCACCCAGAATCCTGCATGTCCCATCACCCAGAATCCTGCATGTCCCATCACCCAGAATCCTGCATGTCCCATCACCCAGAATCCTGCATGTCCCGTCACCCAGAATCCTGCATGTCCCGTCACCCAGAATCCTGCATGTCCCATCACCCAGAATCCTGCATGTCCCTTCACCCAGAATCCTGCATGTCCCGTCACCCAGAATCCTGCATGTCCCATCACCCAGAATCCTGCATGTCCCGTCACCTAGAATCCTGCATGTCCCGTCACCCAGAATCCTGCACATCACCATCACCCAGAATCCTGCATGTCCCATCACCCAGAATCCTGCATGTCCCATCACCCAGAATCCTGCATGTCCCATCACCCAGAATCCTGCATGTCCCGTCACCCAGAATCCTGCATGTCCCGTCACCTAGAATCCTGCATGTCCCATCACCCAGAATCCTGCATGTCCCATCACGTCACCCAGAATCCTGCATGTCCCGTCACCCAGAATCCTGCATGTCCCGTCACCCAGAATCCTGCATGTCCCGTCACCCAGAATCCTGCATGTCCCATCACCCAGAATCCTGCATGTCCCATCACCCAGAATCCTGCATGTCCCATCACCCAGAATCCTGCATGTCCCATCACCCAGAATCCTGCATGTCCCGTCACCCAGAATCCTGCATGTCCCGTCACCTAGAATCCTGCATGTCCCATCACCAGAATCCGCATGTCATTCACGTCACCCAGAATCCTGCATGTCCCGTCACCCAGAATCCTGCATGTCCCGTCACCCAGAATCCTGCATGTCCCGTCACCCAGAATCCTGCATGTCCCGTCACCCAGAATCCTGCATGTCCCGTCACCTAGAATCCTGCATGTCCCATCACCCAGAATCCTGCATGTCCCATCACGTCACCCAGAATCCTGCATGTCCCGTCACCCAGAATCCTGCATGTCCCGTCACCCAGAATCCTGCATGTCCCGTCACCCAGAATCCTGCATGTCCCGTCACCCAGAATCCTGCATGTCCCATCACCCAGAATCCTGCATGTCCCATCACCCAGAATCCTGCATGTCCCGTCACCAGAATCCTGCATGTCCCGTCACCCAGAATCCTGCATGTCCCGTCACCCAGAATCCTGCATGTCCCATCACCCAGAATCCTGCATGTCCCGTCACCCAGAATCCTGCATGTCCCGTCACCCAGAATCCTGCATGTCCCGTCACCCAGAATCCTGCATGTCCCGTCACCCAGAATCCTGCATGTCCCGTCACCCAGAATCCTGCATGTCCCGTCACCCAGAATCCTGCATGTCCCTTCACCCAGAATCCTGCATGTCCCGTCACCCAGAATCCTGCATGTCCCATCACCCAGAATCCTGCATGTCCCATCACCCAGAATCCTGCATGTCCCGTCACCTAGAATCCTGCATGTCCCATCACCCAGAATCCTGCATGTCCCATCACCCAGAATCCTGCATGTCCCATCACCCAGAATCCTGCATGTCCCGTCACCCAGAATCCTGCATGTCCCGTCACCCAGAATCCTGCATGTCCCGTCACCCAGAATCCTGCATGTCCCATCACCGAGAATCCTGCATGTCCCGTCACCCAGAATCCTGCATGTCCCATCACCCAGAATCCTGCATGTCCCGTCACCTAGAATCCTGCATGTCCCGTCACCCAGAATCCTGCACATCACCATCACCCAGAATCCTGCATGTCCCATCACCCAGAATCCTGCATGTCCCATCACCCAGAATCCTGCATGTCCCATCACGTCACCCAGAATCCTGCATGTCCCATCACCCAGAATCCTGCATGTCCCGTCACCCAGAATCCTGCATGTCCCATCACCCAGAATCCTGCATGTCCCGTCACCTAGAATCCTGCATGTCCCGTCACCCAGAATCCTGCACATCACCATCACCCAGAATCCTGCATGTCCCATCACCCAGAATCCTGCATGTCCCATCACCCAGAATCCTGCATGTCCCATCACCGTCACCCTTTCAGCCTTTTCCCTTTTCCCAGCCAGAATTGTCCCGGAATTTCGGTCACGTAACGCCATCTCACCCTCTGGCATTTTCAGTACCTGTCACTGACGTAATCTCTTCCTTTACCATCTCGAAGTGAACAATGATGTTATATCATGCATCTGTATCCGCCGAGCATGATTGAATAAGCGCCCTAATTATAGCGGGGTGATAATGTCTATTTTTCACTCGCATTTGGTGTGTCCGTCTAATTGAAAGCTGAGCACATTAGTCGAGCACGGAATAAATAGGCCATTCCTGCTGTCTCTCATCAATAATGTACTGTTCTATTATCAAGGAACCTAATAGAGTGTAACAAATTCCAGCTAAACTAATAGAAGCTTCACACCAGACGAGAGAGAACAGATTATAGCTTCTGCCTTCAACAAACAAGAGCGGGGTGTAACGTGCCGCCCGTCCGTCCGTCCACGCATCGATGTGTCATTAAGAAATTCTAATAAGTTATAATTGTTCTGTATTTATTTGCTTACAGCTTCTCCAGATCGGCTCCTTGGCGCTCAATTACTGGAGCGATCCATTGTGGTGTAAGGCGGCAGCTGCAGGGATAGGCCGAAACTCTTATATGTATACAGTGACTGCAGAGCGTCGCGCTCATCTATCAGGCGCTGGACGTTCCCGGCATTTATTACCACTCTGTAGTGACCCTGCGCTGTCTACATGGCCGTAGTGCAGCCGGGGAGATGGGGGTGATAGTTTTATATCTATGCACATGGCTGTTACTGTGTTTTATGGTCTCACGACAGATCAGGTGGGCTGGAGGCTGAATCCCCTAGACCGCCATACTGTATACAGTCAATAGTAAATGGCGCTGTTTAGTAATTAAACCAAGTCTGTACCCCACCACCACCATCAAACCACTGGTACCATGTGTCTGCTGACATGAAGTCCTTCCTGCTTGTGTGTTTTAACATGTTCCTGGTGCCATCTTTGGGGTAAAAAACAATTATTTATTTGGAAGCAGCAATGTCAATGAGGTGTGGCCAGGAGCATCAATGCCTCTTCGGTGTTCCCCTCCACCCTCCGTGTCTCTAGGATTGCCCCAACCGCTTTAACCACAAGGTGGGGCCTGTATTGCTAGATTCGTGTCACTTGGTGCCCACAGACAGCAAGAGGCGGATGGTCATAGCTGTGGATGCAGGTACTGTCTTATTGCAACTCCCTCAAGGTGGTCAGAGCCCTTCCAGCTAAGAACCTTAGGGTCTGGGTAAGTCCCCTTCCCTGTATATAGCCCACCGTCACCTAAGTCAGGTCTATAACAAGTAACCAGAGACTTTCTCAAATATATTGCCAGAAATGTAACTATATCAAGTATTATTGTCCAATCTACCTGCTCTAAGCAGTGATTTATGTGAAGTCTTGAGTATTCTACAGTCATCCTGTGCTAAGAAGCGATCTTAGAGTTTTCGATCTCAAAGTATTCCAAGCACCCGGCTCACTACATAGGAACTCAGTCAGTAACTTCCACTACTGTATTCCTGTGCCACTAATGCACTAAATGGCGCCAACACAGGATGCAGGCGGACTAGTATGTGGGCGGGGATAGTATGTGGGTGGGGCCAAGATGTGGGCAGGGCTCTGTGACACACATTGAATAGTTCTCAGGGAGACGGATTATGCAGGGGGTGGGTAGAGGTGGAAACACATACCTAAGAGGCACTGGGCACCATAGGCCACACCTATTTGACACTAACCACTCGATAAAGTTTTTCAGCGAATTTCTGCTACAACTTCAATTTCAATGGAAGAATCTGCACATACTTGCATTGGGTCCTGGGTCTCCTGGCCCCCATATACATAGCTGCACTCTCCTGGTTACCCCCATCGGAGATGTATTACAGGTATATGGTATACACTGCTGGGATTCTCTCTCATTGCCTGCTCAGTTGCTTGGACGTACCATCTAGCTTAGCCCTTCTGCCCTTTACTTTCCATGCTGTTACCTGTGTGTCCACAAGGGCGTTAACTCTTTGTACTGCGCGGGAATATTACACGTGTATATTATTGTCCGGTCGGGGGTCTGTGGTTTGGAGCCTCGTTCTTTGCTGTTTGTGGGTCCGTAGTTCTGCGCCTTATGTGATTGGTCCATGTATTTCGGTGCTGTATAACATTTCCTTATAAACGCCTTTTTCTGTTTTCTATCCTAGGAATATGGGGGGGATAGAAACCCCCGATCTCTCTGCTCTCCTGATGACAATTACACCTATACACAGCCCGATGTTACGGTGCGGATTATCGCCTGTGGTTTTATCCCTTGTTCCCTGTCATTCTCCCGCGCCTTGTTCTTCTCCCAGCTCCTCTTCCATCCTCTTTAGCTCCTTAGTATCTGCTCAGCCCTGGTTTTCGTCTGGGTCCTAGAGCCCTCCTGTTTGTCCGTTTTGCAGATCAGGGTTTTCATTGGATCAGTGGTGTTTGGTGATAGCCACTTAGTGTCGGTTTTGTAGTTTGTTCATGTTCATCTCTGCTGTAATACCACCATCTTCCCCTTTTGTTTGCACATTCATCCGTTCCTATCGTACAGTTTCCGTCACCTATTGGTGAGATTCCATCCTTGTTATTTGGTATCCTCTTGCAGTGATTCCCGCTTTCATTGATTTATTCTTACAACTCTCTGATTATTATAGACTTCTGCCCTGCGGTAAGTCCTGGGGGTTTCTGAGCACTGGGAGCCTCTGTTAGGACCCAGGCAGGTCTTCTGCACCCATAACCTTGTGTATATGATCCAGGACAGATTGCAAAGTGAAATCATTGTCTCCAATTTATTCAGTCAAATTAAGTTAAAATCATAAAAAATAATACTAATAAAGTGGTGGACCTTGTGCTGAGTTTCCTTTGACACCGCGCAGCCCTCGCCGCATCCGCTGCCCTCCTCACATACTGGATCTAGTCTGTTTCAAAAAGAACATTTGCTGTACTTATGTTTTTTTCCCTGGGTTGTGCCGTCACGTTTATTTTTACCTCCCATTTTGGGCACCAGACGAGGATTCCGCTTCCAGACAGTTCATCATCTCCATCATCCATGCCAGAGAACACTTCATGTTTATCTCGCTCATCGGGCTGATTTTTTCTTCGTTCTCACAAATACTTTGATATAATGATTATCGGGGACTTGGAATTGGCCGGGGATTTCATCGGCATATGTGCAGCTAGTGGGAAGATGCATCGCGGCAGAAGTCGGAGCTCTGGGCCGTGGTGGATGGGCTGTGCCGAGTGTTTATGACATTCAGACGACTCATTCTTCTACATAAGGTTGTGGTATTATTATTGTGTACTCTCTGCAAGATGGTCGCGGCAAATACAGAAATACCGGGGCCGAATACTGCCGTAAGGTGCTGAAAATGTCACCGTTATAAAATCACCCTGCATAACGGCCCTAAAGTCACCATACAAAACGGCCATAAAGTCACCAAACATAACAGGCATAAAGTCACCATACATAACTGCCAAAAAGTCACCATACAAAAGGGCCATAAAGTCACCATACAAAACGGCCATAAAGTCACCATACATAACTGCCTTTAAGTCACCATACATAACGGCCATAAAGTCATCAAACATAACGGCCATAAAGTCACCGTATATAACAGCCATAAAGTCACCATACATAACGGCCATAAAGTCACCGAATATAATAGCCATAAAGTCAACATACAAAACGGCCATAAAGTCACCATACATAACGGCCATAAAGTCACCAAACATAACGGGCATAAAGTCACCATACATAACGGCCATAAAGTCACCAAACATAACGGGCATAAAGTCAACATACATAACGGCCATAAAGTCACCAAACATAACGGGCATAAAGCCACCAAACATAACAGCCATAAAGTCACTGTATATAATGGCCATAAAGTCACCTTACATAACGGCCATAAAGTCACTGTACATAATGGCCATAAAGTCACCTTACATAACGGCCATAAAGTCACTGTACATAACGGGCATAAAGCCACCATACATAACAGCCATAAAGTCACCAAACATAACAGCCATAAAGTCACTGTATATAATGGCCATAAAGTCACCGTATATAATGGCCCTCAAAAAATCACCATACATAACAGCCATAAAGTCACCGTATATAATGGCCATAAAGTCACCATACATAACGGCCATAAAGTCACCATATATAATGGCCATAAAGTCACCGTATATAATGGCCATAAAGTCACCATACATAACGGCCATAAAGTCACCATACATAACAGCCATAAAGTCACCGTATATAATGGCCATAAAGTCACCATACATAACAGCCATAAAGTCACTGTACATAACAGCCATAAAGTCACCATATATAATGGCCATAAAGTCACCGTATATAATGGCCATAAAGTCACCATACATAACGGCCATAAAGTCACCATATATAATGGCCATAAAGTCACCGTATATAATGGCCATAAAGTCACCATACATAACAGCCATAAAGTCACCGTATATAATGGCCATAAAGTCACCGTATATAATGGCCATAAAGTAACCATACATAACCACCATAAAGTCACCGTATATAATGGCCATAAAGTCACCATACATAACGGTCATAAAGTCACCGTATATAATGGCCATAAAGCCACTGTATATAATGGCCATAAAGTTACCATACATAACGGCCATAAAGTCACCATATATAATGGCCATAAAGTCACCGTATATAATGGCCATAAAGTCACCATACATAACGGCCATAAAGTCACCGTATATAATGGCCATAAAGTCACCATACATAACGGCCATAAAGTCACCGTATATAATGGCCATAAAGTCACCGTATATAATGGCCATAAAGTCACCATACATAACAGCCATAAAGTCACCGTATATAATGGCCATAAAGTCACCGTATATAATGGCCATAAAGTAACCATACATAACGGCCATAAAGTCACCATACATAACAGCCATAAAGTCACCGTATATAATGGCCATAAAGTCACCGTATATAATGGCCATAAAGTCACAGTATATAATGGCCATAAAGTAACCATACATAACCACCATAATGTCACCGTATATAATGGCCATAAAGTCACCATACATAACGGTCATAAAGTCACCGTATATAATGGCCATAAAGCCACTGTATATAATGGCCTTAAAGTTACCATACATAACGGCCATAAAGTCACCGTATATAATGGCCATAAAGTCACCGTATATAATGGCCATAAAGTTACCATACATAACCACCATAAAGTCACCGTAAATAATGGCCATAAAGTCACTGTACATAACAGCCATAAAGTCACCAAACATAACGGCCATAAAGTCACCGTATATAATGGCCATAAAGTCACCGTATATAATGGCCATAAAGTCACCATACATAACAGCCATAAAGTCACCGTATATAATGGCCATAAAGTCATCTTACATAATGGTCATAAAGTCACCATATATAATGGCCATAAAGTCACCGTATATAATGGCCATAAAGTTACCATACATAACCACCATAAAGTCACCGTATATAATGGCCATAAAGTCATCTTACATAATGGTCATAAAGTTACCATACATATCGGCCATAAAGTCACTATACATAACCACCATAAAGTCAACCTACATAACGGCCATAAAGTGCATAAAATGTCACCGCCATAAAGTCACCGTATATAATGGCCATAAAGTAACCATACATAACGGCCATAAAGTCACCGTATATAATGGCCATAAAGTTACCATACATAACCACCATAAAGTCACCGTAAATAATGGCCATAAAGTCACTGTACATAACAGCCATAAAGTCACCAAACATAACGGCCATAAAGTCACCGTATATAATGGCCATAAAGTCACCGTATATAATGGCCATAAAGTCACCATACATAACAGCCATAAAGTCACCGTTTATAATGGCCATAAAGTTACCATACATAACGGCCATAAAGTCACTGTACATAACAGCCATAAAGTCACCAAACATAATGGCCATAAAGTCATCGTATATAATGGCCCTAAAGTCACCATACATAACAGCCATAAAGTCACCGTATATAATGGCCCTAAAGTCACCATACATAACAGCCATAAAGTCACCATACATAATGGCCATAAAGTCACCATACATAACAGCCATAAAGTCACAGTATATAATGGCCATAAAGTTACCATACATAACGGTCATAAAGTTACTGTACATATCGGCCATAAAGTCACCATACATAACCACCATAAAGTCACCCTACATAACGGCCATAAAGTGCATAAAATGTCACCGCCATAAAGTCACCGTATATAATGGCCATAAAGTCACCGTACATTACAGCCATAAAGTCACCATACATAACAGCCATAAAGTCACCATACATAACCACCATAAAGTCACCCTACATAACGGCCATAAAGTGCATAAAATGTCACCGCCATAAAGTCACCGTATATAATGGCCATAAAGTCACCGTACATAACAGCCATAAAGTCACCATACATAACGGCCATAAAGTGCATAAAATGTCACCGCCATTAAGTCACTGTACATAACGGCCATAAAGTCACAGTACATTACAGCCATAAAGTCACCCGTACATAACGGCCATAAAGTGCAGAAAATGTCACCACCATAAAGTCACTATACATAACGGCCATAAAGTGCAGAAAATGTCACCGCCATAAAGTCACTATACATAACAGCCATAAAGTCACTATACATAACAGCCATAAAGTCACCAAACATAATTATCATAAAATCACCTTACGTAACTGCCATAAAGTCACCGTACATAACGGCCATAAAGTTACCGTACATAACAGTCTTAAAATCATCATACATAATGGCCATGAATTCCCCATTCATAACGGCCATAAATTCACCATACATAAGGGCAGGAAATACCCACTCATCCAATCAGTGATGTCAGCATTGTGCCGCCCCACTCTGATTGGCAAGGTGGGCATTTCTCTGGGATGCAACTTTGCAGGAGCTGGAGCTGCAGGAGGGGGTCCGTGAGCAGTGATGCATTGCTGTGGGGGAGGGGTAAGTATAGCTTCCCGCCCGCCTGGGATTTTTACATTTCCTAAGGGTTATATTGATCCATGTTGAAAGACATTGATCTGCCAATGAGTGAGCTGATCACGGGGAGACCTCCGCCTGATCTTCAGATAATCGCTCTGTGTATTAGGGCATTAGATATAAGAATACGCTGGGTTTATCACACAGCCAGATACACATAAATCTGCCGCATAGAAGAAGAACTAGACAGAAAATCTGCTCCAAGAACTCTCATAGACCTGTACAGAGAACGCGGCCTCCAATGGACGTAGCAGTGAGAATGGGCCGGTGGCGCGGGTGATCTGCCGGAGCCGAACTGCAACTTATCAGGGAAATGTAACCACTGGCAACATTGTGTCCCGCTGCAACACGGTCAATGCTTTCACCCACCACAATTACAAATCTGCCAAAATCTTGGGGGATGGAGAAGGTACGGCTTCACGTAGAGGCAGATCCCACATAGGGAACATGATGGGACTCCAGCATGTAGGGATGGATTTATAGAGAATGAGTCCCTGATAGAGACTGGCTCATCTCTGGCCCCAGCCATAGTCCAGCTCCCGCTTGCCATCTTTAGACATAGTAGTAGCCATCATAGAGGAGAACAATTTATAAGCGGTGTGCCCCAACCGGCGGCTCTCCAGCTGTTGTAAAGATACAATTCTATCATCCTGGCACAGAGAAAGCCGGAACGCTGAGAGAGTCGCAACAGCTGAAGAGCCAAAGGTTGCGGAAGACTGATATAAATACTACTTCCTTAAAGAACCCACACAATACCGCCATATGGTTCTAACATAAAACTTATGTTTAATCTCACAGTGTAAAGCGTTCCCACTAATGTAATGTTGTCCCCCAGCTACCCGAAGACCGAGAAGACGAAGAGAGAAATACTACAAGGACAAGCCATCTTCTCCATCTCTAGTTTTTTGTTAGTTTTTGGTGACTTAGTATTGGTTCTGTATGTGTAGTGATAAAAGCCGTGTAACCTTGTGAGGAGGTCCGTGAATGGCGTCCGTGAAAGGCGTCCTTCTAACCTATAATGCCTTGAAATTATTGTCTTGTACAAGATTAGAGTAAAAAACATGCGGCCTTGATTAGTATTCACCGCGCTTCCCGGAAAACCCAGGTGCAACCGAACAAAAGCAACCGCTGGACGCCACAATGGAGGCTTCGCTGCGTATCAGTCGCGTTGCGGCCGCTCAGGTGGTTTCTGCCTTTGTTCAGGTTTCTGTATCTTTTTTGATATTTTCACAGCAGACTGGAACGCTTTCCTTTCCGCGATTTTCCACTTTGAAGGTTTTTTTTTCTATAGGGAAGTGTACATAGGTTTTACTTCCAGCTGTTTTAATCTGTCATATGGATCTCGTTGCGTGATGTATACGCCGCTTTAGTCGCCTTTCCAGGAAAATGGCTTTGAAAACGTGCTTGATAGATCTGCATGAAAGAGCGTGTTCCTACTTCCAGCGAGTGCATGAATCATTTCTACACAACTTGTTCTTGCCTCCATGGAACGCACATAATTCTCTTCTCTCTAAACTCTATCTTGTTACTTACAACAAGAAATTACAACCGTGGAGAAAGCGATTTCAAGGCAAATAACCAAAGGCATTTACAGTAAGTGAGAAATAAGAACTCTTATCCCCGACTTGTTCTTCATCACACAAGAAGCCTTTCATTATACCATGGAGCAGGTATTTAGACAATCTTCTTATTGTTGAGCCAATATAGGCGGTATACAAGGGCACGTCAATAACCGCACGTCAATAACCGCCAAACAACCGCCATTCCTTGGATAAGTCTTGTAACTCCACAAATTCATAGAAAATACAGCAGATGTTTCGCCTTCTATGGAGGCCCTGTGTGGTCTCCATCCATAGGAGGCCGGGTCACTACATCATCCATGATAGCAGCTGGAAGTCTGTAATAGAGATTAGGCAGCTTTCTTATCATTCCTTTTACAAATTACCAAAAACACCTAAAAGTCAACAATTGTTCTTTGGAGCTCATAGTATCCCTCCCAAGTACTGGCGGTCGTCCATTTTTCTGCCTTTCTGATCCACATTAGGTGATATGTCCCACGATGAGGTTACAGCGTGAAGAGCTAACAGGCTCCTTGACTGCAATAAAATAACTCAGTAGAAGTAGAACTTTTATCACTGTGATTTTCTTCATGCCATGCAGGTTCTCTTCCCACCTTCCTGCCTATCCACCATCATAGAGTCCATGCAGGTTCCAGTGGCGTAGCTACAGTGAAGGCAGGGAAGGCGACTGCTATGGGGCCCCTGCCGGAAGGGGGCCCGAGGAAGCCTGTCCTGCCTTCATGGTAGGTACCCCGCTCCCCCAGGGGTCCAGAGAGGAAGAGGGACCCCCACTGCACTGTTCAGCCCCCTCACTGTAGTGCCGGGTGTGCGGGCTGAACAGAGGAGCAGGACCTGCCAGACGGCACAGGAGAGGGATGAAGGACCTTTGGGTCACATGACCCAAAGGTCCTCAATACCTATGTGAAGATCAGCCCGGACTACAGGAGGAGGAGGGGGAAGCCTGGGAGCTGTAAGTGCTGTGTATGTGTGTCAGTGAGTGTATATATGTATCTGTGGGTATATGTATATGTCAGTGTGTGTATATATGTATCTGTGTATATATGTATATGTCAGTGTGTGTATATATGTATCTGTGTATATATGTATATGTCAGTGTGTGTATATATGTATCTGTGTATATATTTATATGTCAGTATGTATATGTATCTGTGGCTATATATATATATATATATATATATATATATATATATATATATATGTGTGTGTGTGTGTATGTCAGCAATGTCTGTAGCACTGGTGTATATGTGTGTGTTTGCTCCCAAAGATGTTCTGCAGCAGCTTCTATTAATGCTGGGCTCTAATAAAAGAACCCACCACTAATATCTGCTGCATTTTCTATTATTTCTGGTTGAGTATTTCTTATTACACTGAGATGATTTCCCTGTGTACAGTCTATTCATGGTGTATACATCAGCACTAGTGTCATCACATTACAGCGTATATATGTGTGTATGTCAGTGGCGTATCTGTATATATGATAATGGTGCCTCTGTGTGTGTATATATGTGCGTCATTGTCTGTGTTTGGCGGGGGGGGGGGGGACGTACAGGATTTATGGGGCCCCATACAGTTTTTTGCTATGGGGCCCCATGAATCCTAGCTACGCCCCTGGCAGGTTCTCTTCCCACCTTCCTGCCTATTCACCATCATAGAGTCCATGCAGGTTCTCTTCTGTCACGGCTGCGGCGGCGTCCCGCGCTCTGGACCACCGCCGCACCCCCTCACCCTGTCCTGCAGCCGCCGGTGTCCACATGCAGGGACCCGGCGCTGCTGCCACTTCGGCCCCTGGGGGCGCCTCACCTCGCCCCGCTCCTGTCCGTCGTTGTGTCAGCCGGCGCGCGCGTCCCCGCCTCCTAGGGCGCGCACGCGCCGGCTGTCTCAGAGTTAAAGGGGCAGTCCGCCCCTAATTGGTTCTTGCACATCACACTCTCCTATATATTCCAGCCCTGCCCCACTACAGGTGTTGGAGCCTCTGCATGCTTCCCATAGTGTTTGGCCCAGCTCCCTGTTGTTCCTGACCTCAGTCCTTGTTCCTAGTTCCTGTCCGCTGTCCCGATCCCTAGTCCCTGTCCGCTGCTTACCCATTGTTCCTGAGCACTGCCTGCCACCTGCGGTTACGCATACAGACCTCTGCCTGCACCTCCTGCCACGCCTCGCCTGCTGTCACTAGCAACCAGGGGCGCCGCAATGATGAGGCGACCTGAATCGTCTGCCTCAGGCGGCGCCACCAGCTGTCTTCATGGGGGCGGCATTCAGTGGCAGATTATAATATGAGCGGTTCGGGCGGCCGCCCACATTATAATCCGCCACTGACTGTACCCAGTGCCGCTTTAACCAGAGGGCACATGGTGCACGTGCACCGGGCCCACTGGTTAAAGGGCCCCCCCCCGAGCAGGCCGGCCGTTGCTATGTGCGACCAATGCGGTCGCACAGGGCTCCGGCCACCAGCCTGTCATGGGGGAGCGCCATGGATGGGTAATCTACTTACCCCTCCATGGCGCCCCCTGCAGGGCCCCCCCGTCCGCCGCTGCCCCCGTCCGCTGGGCGCCATTGGCTCCCTCCCTGTCAGTCACTCTTGTGGCCGCACTTCCTGCAGTCACAAGAGGCCGCACTCTCCCTCTAGCGCCCGACGTCACTGGAGCGTCGGCGCGAGGGTGAGGGGAGTGCAGCCTCTTGTGACCACAGGAAGTGCGGCCACAGGAGGGAAGAGAAGAGGAACGCGAGGACCTAGGTGAGTAACAGTGTTTGTTTTTTTCAATGTTATATAGCAGGGGGAGCTATATACTTTGGGGGAGCACAGGGGAGCTATATACTATTGGGGAGCACAGGGGGGCTATATACTATGGGGGAGAACGGGGGCTATATACTATTGGGGAGCACAGGGGGGCTATATACTATGGGGGAGCACAGGGGAGCTATATACTATGGGGGAGCTATATACTATCAGGGAGCACAGTGGGGCTATATACTATGGGGGAGAACGGGGGCTATATACTATTGGGGAGCACAGTGGGGCTATATACTATGGGGGAGAACGGGGGCTATATACTATTGGGGAGCACAGGGGGGCTATATACTATGGGGGAGCACAGGGGGGCTATATACTATGGGGGAGCACAGGGGGCTATATACTATGGGGGAGCACAGGGGAGCTATATACTATGGGGGAGCACAGGGGGCTATACACTATGGGGGAGCACAGGGGAGCTATATACTATTGGGGAGCACAGGGGAGCTATATACTATTGGGAAGCACAGGGGGCTATATACTATTGGGGAGCACAGGGGAGCTATATACTATGGGGGAGCACAGGGGAGCTATATACTTTGGGGGAGCACAGGGGGCTATATACTATTGGGGAGCACAGGGGGCTATATACTATGGGGGAGCACAGGGGGCTATATACTATGGGGGAGCACAGGGGGCTATATACTATGGGGGAGCACAGGGGAGCTATATACTATGGGGGAGCACAGGGGGCTATACACTATGGGGGAGAACGGGGGCTATATACTATTGGGGAGCACAGGGGGCTATATACTATGGGGGAGCACAGGGGGCTATATACTATGGGGGAGCACAGGGGAGCTATATACTATGGGGGAGCACAGGGGGCTATACACTATGGGGGAGCACAGGGGAGCTATATACTATTGGGGAGCACAGGGGAGCTATATACTATTGGGGAGCACAGGGGAGCTATATACTATGGGGGAGCACAGGGGAGCTATATACTATGGGGAGCACAGGGGGCTATATACTACTGGGGAGCACAGGGGGCTATATACTATGGGGGAGCACAGGGGGCTATATACTATGGGGGAGCACAGGGGGTTATATACTATTGGGGAGCACAGGTTAGCTATATACTATTGGGGAGCACAGGGGCTATATACTATTGGGGAGCACAGGGGAGCTATATACTATTGGGGAGCACAGGGGTCTATATACTATGGGGGAGAGCACAGGGGGCTATATATTATGGAGAGCACAGGGGGGCTATATACTATTGAGGGGGAGCACAGGGGGGCTATATACTATTGGGGGAGAGCACAGGGGGGCTATATACTATTGTGGGAGAGCACAGGGGGGCTATATACTATTGGGGGAGAGCACAGGGGGCTATATACTATTGTGGGAGAGCACAGGGGGGCTATATACTATTGTGGGAGAGCACAGGGGGGCTATATACTATTGTGGGAGAGCATAGGGGGGCTATATACTATTGGGGGAGAGTACAGGGGGGCTATATACTATTGGGGGAGAGCACAGGGGGGCTATATACTAATGGGGGAGCGCACAGGAGGGCTGTATATAACTGGAGGAGCACATGAGGGTCTATATACTACAGGGACACCTTAAAACTATGGAGGCACAGAGGGGTGTAACTATGTAGGAGTACAGAGGGGTGTAACTACTGTATAGGGGTACAAGGGACCTAACTACTGTATGTGTTGGAGCCTAAAATATTTGTCTGGCAGATTCTGGAGAGAAGATTCACAGCCAGGAGAAGACTTCAAGGTGGCCCAGGCTGGATGGAGAGAAAAAGAAAAGGTGACAGACTCTGATCGGAGAAGACGCCCCCGGTGAGTCACTGGATGTAACTGCACTCTGTTATAGGGTTGTAGTGTTAGGGGTCATGGTGTGGCGTTATTATGTAATGGTATCAATGGTGATATCTTTCTGTTTTGTTTAGTGCAGTTTTTATGTAATATGTAATCACTGAATGGTGGAAATAGTGTTATAAGGTAACTACTGTATGTACTGGGGCTCTTGATACAGTGTGGGGGCAAATTCAGTACATTATACAATGTGCAGAAAGGGAAGGCGGGGCCCACTCTTGAGGGCTGTGCACTGGGCCCACCAATGTATTAAAACGGCCCTGACTGTACCATGTACTGGAGCCCCCCCGCCCCCGGGCAGTATCTGTAATGAGATGCTGTGAGCGGGGGAGACTGTATTCATAAGCGCCGCGCTGTACTAAATCAGCCGCGCGGTGCTGATACTACAGCGCGGCGCTTATGAATACAGTCTCCCCCGCTCACAGCATCTCATTACAGATACTTCCCGGGGGCGGGGGGGCTCCAGTACATGCATTCCACGTCCGTGATCCGTCAGGATCACGGAACGTGGGAATGCAGCCTTAGTCCCCCGGCTGATGTGCGGCTGCCCGGGGTGTCCCATCCTGTCCCCGGCAGCGCACGCATCAGAGAGCTCCCCGTGCGCCGGAAGTCACAGGCACAGGCGCACGGGGAGCTCTGTGATGCGCGCGCTGCCGGGGACAGGACGGGACACCCCGGGCAGCCGCACATCAGCCGGGACCAGACCAGAGAGGCTCGACGGGGGAACGGAGGGCAGGTGAGTTGTGTGCTGTTTTTTGTTTTTGTTTTATCTGCTGTGCAGGGGGGGGGGGGAGAGGGGGACCATCTATAAGGTAGGGGGGGGGAAGGGGGCCATCTATAAGGGAGGGGGGAAAGGGGGACGATCTATAAGGGAGGGGGGAAAGAGGGGGACGATCTATAAGGGGGGGGGACCATCTATAAGGGAGGGGGAGAGGGAAGAGGGGGACCATCTATAGGGGGGGGGCCATCTATAAGGGAGGGGGGAAAGAGGGGGACCATCTATAAGGGGGGGGCCATCTATAAGGGAGGGGGGAAAGAGGGGGACCATCTATAAGGGGGGGACCATCTATAAGGGAGGGGCGGGAGGGGGACCGTCTATAAGGGGGGGGAAGAGGGGGACCATCTATAAGGGAGGGGGAAAGAGGGGGACCATCTATAAGGGGGCATCTATAAGGGAGGGGGGAGAGGGGGACCATGTATAAGGGGGGGGAGGGGGACCATCTATAAGGGAAAGGGGACCATCTATAAGGGAGGGGGAGAGAGGGAAGAGGGGGGACCATCTATAAGGGGGGGGGAAAGAGGGGGACCATCTATAAGGGGGGGGAGAGGGGGACCATCTATAAGGGGGGGAGAGAGGGAAGAGGGGGACCAACTATAAGGGGGGGGGGGAGAGGGGGACCATCTATAAGGGGGGGAAGAGGGGGACCATCTATAAGGGAGGGGAAAGAGGGGGACCATCTATAAGGGAGGGGGGAGGGGGACCATCTATAAGGGAGAGGGGACCATCTATAAGGGGGGGAAGAGGGGGACCATCTATAAGGGGGGAAGAGGGGGACCATCTATAAGGGGGGAAGAGGGGGACCATCTCCTAAAAGATCAGCACCCTCCTCTCCTGACATCCTCTGTGCTGCTGGGACTTCTCCTATAGGATTAGCACCCTCCTCTCCTGACATCCTCTGTGCTGCTGGGACCTCTCCTATAGGATTAGCACCCTCATCTCCTGACATCCTCTGTGCTGCTGGGACCTCTCCTATAGGATTAGCCCCCTCCTCTCGTGACATCCTCTGTGCTGCTGGGACCTCTCCTATAAAGTCAGCCTCCTCCTCTCCTGACATCCTCTGTGCAGCAAGGGACCAAACATTATGTTTATTGGGGACAGCAGTGGGGGGGGGGGCAGTAGTGGATTATAATGTGGGCGGATTGACGGGGGGGGGGGGCGTCATTCTATAGTTCGCCTCGGGCAGCAGAGAGGCTAGAATCACCCCTGCTAGCAACCAAGCCAGGGGTAGCGACCTGGGGGTCGCCTGCCGCAGCAAGTCCATCCCTCCTTGTGGCGGGCTCTGGTGAAAACCAGCGGCCCCTTAGACTCCGCTCCCTGGTGCGGTTACTACCATCGCTAGTGACGGTTCAGTGGATCCACGACTCCAGGCATTACAGTAGGCTCCAACTATGGATCCCGTTGAGGTGCCTGATGTCCGTGACGTAGCCAGAGTGGTCGCCCAACAGGCTCAACAAATCCAGCAACAGTCGCAGCAGATCCAGCAACTGACAGCCGCCTTACAGCATCATACTACAGCCCTGCGCTCATCACCTCCTGCAGCCTCTTCGAGAGTTCGACTGGCTCTCCCGAGTAAATACGGAGGCGATCCCAAGTTGTGCAGAGGATTCCTGACTCAATGCACCATGCACATTGAACTTTTAAGTAGTCAGTTTCTAAAGTGGCTTTCATCATCAGCCTATTGGAGGGTAGAGCTCTGGCTTGGGCCACACCGCTGTGGGACCGTGATGACCCTGTTGCTGCCAATCTCAGAACCTTCCTGGCCGAGTTTCGCTCCGTCTTTGAGGAACCTGCCCGTGCATCTTCGGCTGATTGGGAATATAACTGTGTGATCTTCTTGTATTATTTTTGGAATGATAGAAGTGATCTGGTAAAAGTAGATTCAGGTTACGCTGTCCTATATTTCCCTTTTTGTTTCCCCAACATACACAGATGATAGGTCAGTGTAAATCCTTATACTTATCGAAGCTGCTATCATTGGTAAAGACGGGACACCAGAACGTGACATTTACGTTAAGTCGCCTCCTCAGTGAAGAATCAATTTCATCATAGTTAGAGAACAGAGTTCTGCTTTCTATAACCGGAGAACTTGCCAACTTACCACCTGGGAAATCTTTAATGAATTGTTTTGTTTGAGGTGTTGTGCGGTGCAATCTAATCCGTCCTATGACTCATCGAATAAAGAGACTTTACCTATTGTGCTGCTCAATGCAAAGTTCCGATCTCTCCTTTTATGTCGGAGCGATCATTCATTTTTTTTTTACGGAAAAAGGGGCATAAATAATTAAAATTGTAGCCTTACCCTTCTCTATAAAAGATGAAAAAATCAATTCCAAAATTAAAGCAAATATTTTTTCAATGAAAATTGTTCGGTACAAAAAAAAAGAAAAATCCATAGAAGAAAACCACTCTGTTTTTTTTACCGCTTTGTTTAATTTCTTATCAAATAAACTTTGGAAGAGAGTGAGGTTAAAATGTGCGTGACCCTTAGTCATTATTCCAAAAAAAAAGCAGCTTCTTCTTTTATTTGGAAGTGTTTTAGCGCTTTGTCCCTGGACAATTGGATGTCATAACAAGCGCTTATCAGCCATAATGATTAGATTTTTATAGGGCAGCTCGGAAATAGCCGGCGCGGTGACTTTCCTAATTGGAAGCATGTTGGATGGTTCACCAACTTCGTTTGTCCAGGGCCTGGTTGTCATAAGTGTCTGGAAGTAACGGCCTCCACTCCACGATGCACATGTCCGGCTTGGGGAGCAGATACAGAAATTAGATTGGTCGCTTTTTTAAAGAACTTATTTACAAAGTTGGGTTTTCCAGCCGGAGCCGACGCCAGAATGTGTTAATATCCGGCGTCCCCGAGTTCCTCACCCTCACGTAACATCTTAGACGATCTTGTTAAAAATAAACCAGAGAAGCTCTCTCATTAACTTCCTTTAGTAATTTTGCAGAATTCTGTTTTAAAGAGCAGAAAATTGCATTGAAATAGCCGCCGGGTCAATTGTTTAGAACATTGTTAGGAATAAAAAATCTATAGAATCTATAAAAATAAATGAGAAAAAGAGGCTGTATGGGAATCCAAGAAGAAGAAGAAGACGCAGTAACCCCAGTAACCCCTCTTGTCAATGCACAATGTCTGGTATCACACCTCAATGTCTGGTAGCTCGTAGGCAGGGGTAGGCGATGGCCTAGGGCGCCATCTGGTGGTGAATTACAGGGGGCGCTATTCTATCCACCAGATAGGGGCCTCCACAAGCCTGAACCCAGTATCATGGTTTGTGGTAGAAAAGCAAACAGTAAAGGATGGAAAACATCACTTACACTGTGTGCTGTGTATCCTCCACTGTCTGCTGCTGTCCCTGAGGTTGCTCCGGCTGTCTGGTCTGGGGGATGGGGGAGGAGAGGACACACAGCACAAGCCTGCACAGCGTCATCATCAGGAAGGCCCCTGCAGAGCTGTCTCCACTGCCTGACTACAGCTGTCCTTATCTGAGGTCCTGTATGTATGTATGTATGTATATATATATATATACACACTACTGTTCAAAAGTTTGGGGTCACATTGAAATGTCCTTATTTTTTAAGGAAAAGCTCTGTACGTTTTAATGAAGATAACTTTAAACTAGTCCTAACTTTAAACCAATCCCCTCTATACATTGCTAATGTGGTAAATGACTATTCTAGCTGCAATTGTCTGGTGTTTGGTGCAATATCTACATAGGTGTATAGAGGCCCATTTCCAGCAACTATCACTCCAGTCTTCTAATGGTACAATGTGTTTGCTCATTGGCTCAGAAGGATAATTGATGATTAGAAAACCCTTGTGCAATCATGTTCACACATCTGAAAACAGTCTAGCTGGTTACAGAAGCTACAAAACTGACCTTCCTTTGAGCAGATTGTGTTTCTGGAGCATCACATTTGTGGGGTCAATTAAACGCTCAAAATGGCCAGAAAAAGAGAACTTTCATCTGAAACTCGACAGTCTATTCTTGTTCTTAGAAATGAAGGCTATTCGATGAGAGAAATTGCTAAGAAATTGAAGATTTCCTACAACAGTGTGTACTACTCCCTTCAGAGGACAGCACAAACAGGCTCTAACCAGAGTAGAAAAAGAAGTGGGAGGCCACGTTGCACAACTAAGCAAGAAGATAAGCACATTAGAGTCTCTAGATTGAGAAACAGACGCCTCACAGGTCCCCAATTGGCATCTTCATTAAATAGTACCCACAAAACACCAGTGTCACCATCTACAGCGAAGAGGCGGCTGCAGGATTTTGGGCTTCAGGGCAGAGTGGCAAAGAAAAAGCCATATCTGAGACTGGCCAATAAAAGAAAAAGATTAAGATGGGCAAAAGAACACAGACATTGGACAGAGGAAGACTGGAAAAAGTGTTGTGGACGGATGAATCCAAGTTTGAGGTGTTTGGATCACAAAGAAGAAGGTTTGTGAGACGCAGAAGAAATGAGAAGATGCTGGAAGAATGCCTGACGCCATCTGTTATACATGGTGGAGGTCATGTGATGGTCTGGGGTTGGTGCTGGTAAGGTGGGAGATTTGTACAGGGTAAAAGGGATTGTGAATAAGGAAGGCCATCACTCTGCACCGCCATGCCATACCCAGTGGGCAGCGCTTGGTTGGAGCCAATTTCATCCTACAACAGGACAATGACCCTAAACACCTCCAAATTGTACAAGAACTATTTCCAGCAGAAGCGGCAGCTGGTATTCTATCATAGGTAATGGAGTGGCCAGCGCAGTCACCAGATCACCACCCCATTGTGGGAGCAGCTGGACCGTATGGTACGCCAGAAGTGCCCATCCAACCAATCCAACTTGTGGGAGCTGCTTCTAGAAGCGTGGGGGGCAATTTCTCCAGCTTACCCCAACAGATTAATAGCTAGAATGCCAAAGGTGGGCAATGCTGGAATTGGTGCAAAGGAGGATTCTGGGACGGAAGCAAAGTGTGATGGAAGAACAATGTTATTTCACATACAAATCAGTATTTCTAACCTTGTCAATGTCTTGTCTCTATTTTCTATTAATTTCACAACGTATAATGGTGAAGAAGTGTGACTATTCATGGAAAACACTAAATTGTTTGGGTGACCCCAAACTTTTGAACAGTAGTGTACATATGTGTGAGTGAGATAGGGTACATGTATGTATGTGTGTATGTATGTATGTATGTATGTATGTATGTGTGAGTGAGGGTGTATGAATGTATGTATGTATGTATGTATGTATATATGTGTGAGTGAGATAGGGTACATGCATGTATGTATGTATGTATGTATGTGTGAGTGAGGGTGTATGAATGTATGTATGTATATATATGTGTAAGTGAGATAGGGTACATGTATGTATGTGTGTATGTGTGAGTGAGGGTGTATGTATGTATATGTGAAAAAAAAAAAAGGTGGGGCTGATTTGCCATCTTTGCCTTGAGCACCAGAACTCCTTGTCCCGGCCCTGACAGGTAATATAACCAAACCGAGCCGTGCAGGTATGAGATGAGACAATGCGCACCGTGTAATGGAGTAAGATGTTCTTGATAAATTCATGGAGACGTTCCTAACACAAATGGGACACGGCCATCTTTCATTTCTAGATGAAAAGATTCTGGGAGGATTTTGCTTTATGGTGTGGTCCCAGGATGAGTACGAGATGGTTTCCAGGTCACAAAGTGGAGGCGCCTACAGATGATAGGAAAGAGACTTTCTCCTTGTCACCCTGATTGCTGACACCAGAAGCCGCCCGGCGCGTCGGAGGACGAAATCGTTCTTTACTGCAATTCTTTCATTTGGAACTTTGACAACCAGGTAGAACATAGAGCTCAAGGTCTTTTGGTTCTGACATGACAGACCTGACAGATCTTTGATGCCTTCTTGATTCAGGAGAATTTCAGCCTTTCTTTAATACTTGATGAAAATCGGGAAGGATACAAGGAGGAACGGCAGAAAATTTCAAACTAAATTTATTAGGCGCATTGTAGAACTGTTTATAGGAGGATCTCCTCGGGGGACGCTCGCCTCTCATACAACGCTTTGAAATAGCTCGGATTTCTTTGACTTTATGTTTTGGTTTTTTAGATAAGTTTTATTTGAGTTTCTCAATATATAGACATAAAAAACTGAAAAAACAAACGGTGCGGCCTCAGGAGCCCCCCCCCCCCCCCCCCCATCCATCCTGAGACATCACAGACATCATACTGCAGTGCTCAGACAGTACAAGAAGTCTCTGCGTCTCTAGTTTTTGTTTCGGAGAACGTTGCAATTATTACGTGATCATCAGGCCCCGGTATAATGAACGTTTATTGGGTTTTACTATTTTTTATACTACCGTGTATGATCTTTCTTTTATTCCACAGATAAATGTCAGGAAAGTATAAGAGCAGGACACTTAACCCCTTCCATTACCTCCTTCCACTGAGTGCAGCTCTCCAACCAGTTCCTCTATAGATGGTGGAGCAGGTTGTAGCCCGAGCCCACAATGACCTCATACAGCCGGCTCGGTATATAGTGCGGCAACCGCCAAACTCCGCGTCACCAGTGGAAACATTTCCTAAGTATCCCAATAAGCTGGGTGCTGGAACAGCGGGTCTATTGGTGCCATACGCCCACTACCCATACACCCTATGCAGCACTTTACACCTGCTACTCATGAAGATGACTCATTTTAAAAAGTTAGACCAGTCACAGTTGCACAATTTTGTAATATTTGCTTTTGCAGCTTTGTAATCCTTTAAAAAAAGTGACAAGTGGGAGGAGCATAGCTTGTTTTTTTTTGTTATTTGTATAGCACACACAGATTCTGCAGCGCTTCACCTATCTGTATGTTTTTGGGTTTGGGAAGAAACGGAGTACCCAGAGGAAACCCACACAAACACGGAGAGAACATACAAACTCTTTGCAGATGTTGCGGAGTTTGAAGGAAACAGGAGTCTGGAGGAGTCTAAACTTGACAAATGTATATGATGGGGGACAAATTCTGGAGGAGGCAGAGGGGTTTGACAGTGTCTTACACTCTTAATAAAGAGGAAATTTATTATTATTATTATTATTATTATTATTATTATTATTATTATTATTATTATTATTATTATTATCTGGTGCCAGAAATACATATTTGTAAAAAATCTCCAGTCTTCCAGTACTTATCAGCTGCTGCATGTTCTGCAGGAAGTGGTGTATTCTCTCCAGTCTGACACTGTGCTCTCTGCTGCCACCTCTGTCCATGTCAGGAACTGTCCAGAGCAGCAGCAAATCCCCATAGAAAACCTCTCCTGCTTTGGACAGGATGTTTTAGTTTTTGTAAAAATTTTTTTTTTTACATATTTTACTACATACCTGTGAAGCCAGATTCTTATAGAGGAAAGGGAGTGACATTTCCCTCCTGATAACATTGCCATCTCCTGGCTTATAATATTACAGCGCTTTATTGGTAAATAATCCTCATCCCGCCATTATAATTGTTACCATTAATCCTCCGATAAATAGAGAATAAGGAGCGGCGCTGGAATATGAAAGTAATAAGTGCGGTAACGCAGATCGATGGCCGACACTTCTGACTAACTCAATTAAAGGCTGTAAAATTGTGTTGATTTCGGCCTATAGTGTTAATCGAAGTCGTCTTCGGTCTTTAATAGAGCATTACCTTTTATTGCAGGGACACATATCACATCTGCAGTGGAGTGGTGGCAGATGCCACATTATAGTCCCGCTCCCTCCTGGGCCCCATATTACAGGCAATGGAAAAGTTCAGCTCAGTAACCATTTTTCTGCTGGAGGGAAGTCATGCGGAGTCTAAAACCTTGGAGGGGAAAACTGTACATATTACTGATATTTATTGCTCTATCTCCTGTATTTGTACTGTTTCTATCCCAATGTCTATGTTACTTATCGGAGAACTGAAGAGGAAACAGCAGGAAATAATAAATACACTATACTGCTTCCTGCAGGCTCTGAGTGGGTGGAGCACATGGCTCCTCCCTCTGGTGCTCTCCCTGTATTATGCTCCGCCCCCGAAGACTCTACACCCAATATTACACTGTGTTTTCTGGTGGGGAGAAGGCCACACCTCATTTTTCATGATTTACATCTTTTTATAGGCGTAAATCATGATCCAAATCTACACCTGCTGGAAGCCGGATTTGGTACGTTGGGCGCAGGTTCGGGTGCCCAGCCAGCCGGATTCACTGAGAGGCGTACAGCTCTTAGTAAATTTGGCCAGGGGAAACGAAGTGGGGCTGTCAGGAACCGGACAGCAAGACCAGAGAAGACAGTGAGCCCTGACGCTGAACCCAGCCCACTGTCCCTGCCTACTTGCCACAATCCACCCTAAGATGGCGGCGAGCCACTGGGCGGCGGTCCCTGCACTGGCTAGGTGGGACACAAAGACAAGACAGACAGACAAAACACAATAAAGAATAGTACACAGTCCGGGTCACAACAATCGGGCAGAAAGGTACAAAATCACAATCCAAGAGACGTAGTCACAGTCCAGGCAATATGGTCAGGGCAGGCGGCAAGCAAGGGAGGTCAAGGAATAAGGCAAAGATCAGGGAATACAAATACACAGAAGATACAAGCGGGCAGAGACAGACTGAGGTTAGTTATATAGGAGACCAGGGCTCTGATCCAGAACATCATTGGACCATCCCCCTGATCTCCAAGCACAGACACCTGAGAACACAACACATCCACTGGCTGGAAGACCTGTCAGTCACAGCAAGAACCAAAACAGATTAACCCTGACATGGCCAGACAGAACTCAGCAGGTGCAGTCGGGTGTGTCTCCAAGCAAAGGGAGCAGATAAACCAGTGTTCACACACTGCAAAAACAAAACACAGAACAGAATACAAGCAGCACGAGCCAAGGGGCGGATAACACTCCACAAAGATACCATCCAAACATAAATCCCCCCCAAAGTCTTCAGGAGCAGGGATGTTGCATTTATAAAGGAGTCCCTGCTCCTGTTCTCAATTCAATTAATACAAATATCAAAAATTTCAGGTCTGAAATGTAAACTGAAAAGTTGTGCAAAGTTGCCGAACTGTATAAACATTCTGCAAACCTGAACGGCATCTGGTGTCTGGACAAGTTGGCTGCCAGGAAGACATGAATACAGACTATTGCCTATGGCTCTATCCATGGTTTCCAGGACTCCCTAACATCCAACTTCTCTTCACACCAGGATTCAAATGCCGACCATTCGGGTATCCTCCGGGTACTCTGGTTTCCTCCCACACCCCAAAAAACCCCCAAAAAAACCATACAGATAGGTGAAGCGCTGCGGAATCTGCGCTATACAAATAAAAACATTATTAAAAAACATTATTATTTGGAGAACGTTGCCCAACTCAAACAGTTTGACAACGCCGCTCAACACTAGTTGGGATGAATTCAATCTTTGGGGACAAAACACGGCAATCACTGAGCCCAGGGAAAAAAATCCAACAAACTACTTACTCAAGAGTCTCCTGTGATACATTGCCCCCTATAGTCTCCAGTGATACATTGCCCCCTATAAAGAGTCTCCTGTGATACATTGCCCCCTACAGTCTCCTGTGATACATTGCCCCCTATAGTCTCCAGTGATACATTGCCCCCTATAGTCTCCAGTGATACATTGCCCCCTATAGTCTCCAGTGATACATTGCCCCCTATAGTCTCCAGAGATACATTGCCCCCTATAGTCTCCAGAGATACATTGCCCCCTACAGTCTCCAGTGATACATTGCCCCCTATAAAGAGTCTCCTGTGATACATTGCCCCCTACAGTCTCCTGTGATACATTGCCCCCTATAGTCTCCAGTGATACATTGCCCCCTATAGTCTCCAGTGATACATTGCCCCCTATAGTCTCCAGAGATACATTGCCCCCTACAGTCTCCAGTGATACATTGCCCCCTATAAAGAGTCTCCAGTGATACATTGCCCCCTATAAAGAGTCTCCAGTGATACATTGCCCCCTATAGTCTCCAGAGATACATTGCCCCCTACAGTCTCCAGTGATACATTGCCCCCTATAGTCTCCAGAGATACATTGCCCCCTACAGTCTCCAGTGATACATTGCCCCCTATAGTCTCCAGTGATACATTGCCCCCTATAAAGAGTCTCCAGTGATACATTGCCCCCTATAGTCTCCAGTGATACATTGCCCCCTATAAAGAGTCTCCAGTGATACATTGCCCCCTATAAAGAGTCTCCAGTGATACATTGCCCCCTATAGTCTCCAGTGATACATTGCCCCCTATAAAGAGTCTCCAGTGATACATTGCCCCCTATAAAGAGTCTCCAGTGATACATTGCCCCCTATAGTCTCCAGTGATACATTGCCCCCTATAGTCTCCAGTGATACATTGCCCCCTATAGTCTCCAGAGATACATTGCCCCCTACAGTCTCCAGTGATACATTGCCCCCTATAAAGAGTCTCCAGTGATACATTGCCCCCTATAAAGAGTCTCCAGTGATACATTGCCCCCTATAGTCTCCAGAGATACATTGCCCCCTATAGTCTCCAGTGATACATTGCCCCCTATAGTCTCCAGTGATACATTGCCCCTATAGTCTCCAGTGATACATTGCCCCCTATAGTCTCCAGTGATACATTGCCCCCTATAGTCTCCAGTGATACATTGCCCCCTATAGTCTCCAGTGATACATTGCCCCCTATAGTCTCCTGTGATACATTGCCCCCTATAGTCTCCAGTGATACATTGCCCCCTATAGTCTCCAGTGATACATTGCCCCCTATAGTCTCCAGTGATACATTGCCCCCTATAGTCTCCAGTGATACATTGCCCCCTATAAAACATGGGAATAGCCAGATATCCCTCCAGGGAAGGAAGCCCGTTGCCAAGGGGTGTCTGATTATTCCCGTGTTTTGAGACTCGCAACTGAGGCTCCGCGGACCCTTCTTTGTCATTTTATTGGGGGAAATTTACAGTAATATTAATTCTAATCTAATATCTTATAATATGTTCTCTTATCTATAGTCCCCGAGATCCTAGTGATTGCCACAACATTCTTAGATAGGAATAGCCCTTTAAGCAATAGGTGAATGGGGTCATCTTCTCCAGGCGATGTCACAATGGTTGGGGTTAGCTGCAATGCGCATAGACTTCAGCTCCGAGTATAGGACACACTGATATATATACATATATATATATATATATATGATAAAGTCCTTGTGCGTTCTATGCTGCAGGGTCTATGACATCCAGTCTGTTGTTGATGTTTGCGATGCACTCACCATAGAACGCGGCTTTGTTGGGCTCTTAGTGTTGCATTTGTGGAAATAAGCCTCAGTTATCACCCAGTGGGACCATAAATCTTTCTGTAAAGTGTAATCATATACAATCTATAGCATAAAAGGCGTGCGATGAAAGGAGCATTGTATAGGACACAAGTGACTGATGGCTGAAATGACTATTGATTATGATGGAGGGAGCGGCGGCTTTTAGCGCTGATGGGCTATTTGACTATAAATACCTGTATCCGGTGCAGAGCGACACATTTCATTACATCCGGGAGACATCGCTAGTCACTCCCTGAATTATTTCTGAGATTTTACTTTAAACAGAATGTAATGTAAGAGACCTAAGCAGAGCAGCAATACTGATCTAAGTGATGGTGTCATAGGGAGGATGAAGCTGTGTGCGCCGTATCTTCTCCTCTCTGTCTTATAAAGTTCTTTTTCTTTATCATCCAGCCCCAGCCATGACTCTTTTCTTCAGAATCAGCCCCATTTGAGGCTCCTTGCATTAGCCTATATAGTAGTTAGGCTCCCTCTGTGCCCCCATATAGCAGTTAGGCTCCCTCTGTGCCCCCATATAGCAGTTAGGCTCCCTCTGTGCCCCTATATAGTAGTTAGGCTCCCTCTGTGCCCCCATATAGTAGTTAGGCTCCCTCTGTGCCCCCATATAGCAGTTAGGCTCCCTCTGTGCCCCCATATAGTAGTTAGGCTCCCTCTGTGCCCCCATATAGCAGTTAGGCTCCCTCTGTGCCCCCATATAGCAGTTAGGCTCCCTCTGTGCCCCCATATAGCAGTTAGGCTCCCTCTGTGCCCCCATATAGCAGTTAGGCTCCCTCTGTGCCCCTATATAGTAGTTAGGCTCCCTCTGTGCCCCCATATAGTAGTTAGGCTCCCTCTGTGCCCCCATATAGCAGTTAGGCTCCCTCTGTGCCCCCATATAGCAGTTAGGCTCCCTCTGTGCCTCCATATAGTAGTTAGGCTCCCTCTGTGCCCCCATATATCAGTTAGGCTCCCTCTGTGCCCCCATATAGCAGTTAGGCTCCCTCTGTGCCCCCATATAGCAGTTAGGCTTCCTCTGTGCCCCCATATAGCAGTTAGGCTCCCTCTGTGCCCCCATATAGCAGTTAGGCTCCCTCTGTGCCTCCATATAGTAGTTAGGCTCCCTCTGTGCCCCCATATATCAGTTAGGCTCCCTCTGTGCCCCCATATAGCAGTTAGGCTCCCTCTGTGCCCCCATATAGCAGTTAGGCTTCCTCTGTGCCCCCATATAGCAGTTAGGCCTCCTCTATGCCCCCATATAGAAGTTAGTTAAGCCCCCTCTGTGCGGGTAGGCCCCCAGCAATATCCCCCATGTAGCAACCAACCCCCCCCCCCCCCCCCCCCCCACACACACACACCCTTTATATAGTGGTGTAACAAGTGACTTCTGAGATACAGACTTGAGTT
Organism: Dendropsophus ebraccatus; assembly: GCA_027789725.1. Classification (NCBI taxonomy): domain Eukaryota; kingdom Metazoa; phylum Chordata; class Amphibia; order Anura; family Hylidae; genus Dendropsophus; species Dendropsophus ebraccatus. The sequence goes on from JAQFWZ010000045.1 coordinate 3,318,838, forward strand.
CACTGAATTTGTGCTGAGAGATGCCAAAATGCTGAGGTAGAGCAGCAGTGCTGGTTCAGTGTTGAGTGTTGTGTTGAGTAGAGTAGAAGAGCCAAGAAGAGTGGAGAGAAGTTTGTCGGGAGAGCCCCAACCCAGTGTAGTAATGTGCTCTGCGGGAACTTGTAAGGACAAATACTTGAAGAATACTTGAAAAGTGAATACTTATGCCCGTGTTTGACCTGAATGTCGCTATAACCACTTTCTGCCCTGCAGTGTCGGGTTACCCGTCCTACGAGGGTGACACAAGCCCCAGTCTTGGTTACCTGAGTGTAGCTAAGTGTCTTAATATATCCGGTGTTACCTGCGCTGCGAGATAGAGGATGTAGACCTTAATATGGTTGCTTTGCTCTGTCCAGGTCAGTTCCTCTGTCTAGGATACCGCCCTGCTCTTTGAAGAGAGGTTCTCAGCATGGGCTGGGGTGATCTCTGACTTGTCCTCTTTTTAGCTGCTTAGCACTGTATAGTGTCTGTAAGTATAGCTTGCTGAAGGAAAGTCTGTCTGTTCTCCATACACCTGTGTCTGTCCACTAACACCGCAAGACTAGACTGGACTGTCCCCTAGGGGCTGTGTGTGTATGTGTAGAGAACAGGGATAGGTAGAAAAGCATCTCTCATTGTCTGGCACAGACCATGTGGTATAAAACAGTAACCCTATAGTGACTACAGCTGTGCAATACATAACAGAGGTTTAATATAACACTAACACCTTGTGGTAAAACTAGAAAATGTATCAGTAGAGAGCGGCTAACTTGCATTGTGCTCTACTGGGGTACAGCCTTTATAGTCCTCTCCTTTCTTTAGGTGGTTGACTGTCCTGTGTCTAGATAAATCCATAAGAGAAACAGGGAGACCAGCCAAAGATAACACTGTGTGCTGCCGGCTAAAGTGCTCAATTCAGTAAAATCCTAGGTGCATTGCTCCCTGGGAAATTCAAATATGCAGAAAAGAGTCAGTGGAGCCTCATTTAGGAGTCTGGAAACCCAGGACTAGCCAGATATCCCTCTGAGAAGGACCCAGCCAAGGGGTGGCACCTTTAAGAAAACCACCAAAACCACCATATTAAGGGGCCCTATAGGTCAATGTAATGACAAGGGAAAAACCAAGGCCAGGTAACTATCCACATACAGCTGTTTCGGGGTGTTGCCCTTCATCAGTGTGGAGCAGGAGTCTGGCTAGGTGGGAGCAATGCCTAGTAGAGCCATAAGAGAAACAGATCACTGATCTCAGGGAGACAAGCCAAACGACAACACTGCCGGCTGCTGGTTAAAGCGCTCAATGCAGTGACATCCTAGGTGCATTGCCCCGTGGGAAACATATATATACAATGAAAGAGCCCATGAAGCCTCAATTAAGAGTCTTGAAACACAGGACTAGCCAGATATGCAGATAAGGGCCCTTCCCGGAGGGATATCTGGCTGGTCCTGTGTTTCGAGACTCTTAAATGTGGCTCCACAGACTGTCTTCTGCATATTTAGGTAAATCCATGATGTAGTGGTAAGACTCTCTTGTCTACAGCTTCCCTGGGGGTTTAGTTTAACAACCCATCAAGGTTGGGTAACTACCTGTCTGGAACAGGTCTGCTCTTATTTCTACCTGGAACTAGACTGACTCCAGGAAGTGCAGACTATAGAGGGAAGAGGTGTGTGCAGCCAAACCTGTGGTAACTGCAGCTGTGCTGTGGGAGAGTGTGACACCTAGTGGTTGGAGTAAGGTACAGCAGCTAACCGTACTAACTGTGACACTGTAGAGAAACACTTTTGCCTAGGTGTAAGAAAGAAGAAAAAACAACACCTAGTGGGACACTACATAAATACTGAGGATCACAGACATGACTCTATACGGTGTGAGCACTGCCACCAATTTCTCATTTACATCAATGGTGCAAATTATCATATTGAGAATACGTCACTATTTATCCCTAAACCTGATCCTGGTATTTCTGACCGTGTCTCTTACTTGCTTAAATGTGCTACTATCTACTATGAATTTGTGGCCCTTCTTTTAGGCTCTTTTCCTATATAATCTTTTTAGGCAAAATAAAAGACGTTTGTCTTGTTGACGGCCGCCCCATTGTGTGAACATAGCCTTAGGGGGCGCTTTAGTATTATAGTTACTGCTTGAAGTCAAAACCCAATTATAGTGGCCAGTGGCTGCAGTAAAGCGTCAGTCACTGTATTTCAGGGCATTTTTGTATGTATGTGGCAGCTGCAGAGTTATAGGGGTACTCCAGCGATTTTTTTTTTCTTTCAGATCAACTGAAAGATATATTAATTTGTAAATTATATAAAAAAAATCTAGAGACTTTTAGTACTTATCAGCTGCTGTATGTCCTACAGGAAGTGGTGTATTCTCTGACACAGTGCTCTCTGCTGCCACCTCTGTCCATGGCAGGAACTGTCCAGAACAGCAGAAAATCCCAATAGAAAACCTCTCCTGCTCTGGTCAGTTCCTGACATGGACAGAGGTGGCAGCAGAGAGCAGTGTGTCAGACTGGAGAGAATACACCACTTCCTTCAGGACATACAGCAGCTGATAAATACTGGAAGACTGGAGACTTTTTTAAATAAAATTAAAATACAAATCTGTATAACTTTCTGGAACCAGTTGATTAAAAGAAAAAGATTATTGCAGTAGTGCCCCTTTAACATATGGCAGGTATATAAATTACATCCTTCTCTATAAATGATCTGACGATTTGTAGGAATCCCGCTGTTGACGCCTATATTGTGGTCTCGGACTTCTTCGTATACATCCCCTCCTCTCGTCCCCGCGTTTTCCGCTCTCATATTTTGGCTGATGGATGCGTCGAGCTGAATGGACGCGATTAATATTAAGCAGCTTTGTCCGGGCTCCAGGTCTGTACAGTAACTACAATGGCGCTCACATGTGCGGACGGCAGAAGAAGCTAATGAAAGGCTTCTATTCTCCCCGAATAATTACCCAGCGGGAAATTGATTAATCGTCTAGTGTAGATGTGTAATGGCGGCATGGCGGCATTGTTACAGCGATCAGCGCCAGAGGTCGGGGGGTTTAATGATGAAAGAAAACAGAACCATGTGGAGGAGGCAAAAAGGAGAATCAGGGGGGAAAAGTCAATTAGTGGATCAAAAGCTGAAAGTGCAATTTCTGTAATAAAGAAGTAATAATTATGGCGGCTCGCCGAGAATTAGAACCGAAAGATGACAATTATGTGAAGCCGCCGCCGCCGAACAAAGGAGCAAGTGCAGGATTAAAGGAGGAGAGATGTATAGCTGCAGTATAGGGATGGATCCGGGTCCTCCAGTGTAGCAGAGCCGGGTCCTCCAGTGTAGCAGAGCCGGGTCCTCTAGTGTAGCAGAGCCGGGCCCTCCAGTGTAGCAGAGCCGGGTCCTCCAGTGTAGCAGAGCCGGGCCCTCCAGTGTAGCAGAGCCGGGTCCTCCAGTGTAGCAGAGCCGGGTCCTCTAGTGTAGCAGAGCCGGGCCCTCCAGTGTAGCAGAGCCGGGTCCTCCAGTGTAGCAGAGCCGGGTCCTCCAGTGTGGCAGAGCCGGGTCCTCCAGTGTAGCAGAGCCTAGTTCTCCAGTGTAGCAGAGCCGGGTCCTCTAGTGTAGCAGAGCGGGGTCCTCTAGTGTAGCAGAGCCGGGTCCTCTAGTGTAGCAGAGCCGGGTCCCCCAGTGTAGCAGAGCCGGGTCCTCCAGTGTAGCAGAGCCGGGTCCTCCAGTGTAGCAGAGCCGGGTCCTCCAGTGTAGCAGAGCCTAGTTCTCCAGTGTAGCAGAGCCGGGTCCTCTAGTATAGCAGAGACGGGTCCTCCAGTGTAGCAGAGCCGGGTCCTCCAGTGTAGTAGAGCCGGGTCCTCCAGTGTAGCAGAGCCGGGTCCTCCAGTGTAGCAGAGCCGGGTCCCCCAGTGTAGCAGAGCCGGGTCCTCCAGTGTAGCAGAGCCGGGTCCTCCAGTGTAGCAGAGCCGGGTCCTGTAGTGTAGCAGAGCCGGGTCCTCCAGTGTGGCAGAGACGGGTCCCCCAGTGTGGCAGAGCCGGGTCCTTCAGTGTAGCAGAGCCGGGTCCTCCAGTGTAGCAGAGCCGGGTCCTCCAGTGTAGCAGAGCCGGGTCCTCCAGTGTAGCAGAGCCGGGTCCCCCAGTGTAGCAGAGCCGGGTCCTCCAGTGTAGCAGAGCCGGGTCCTCCGGTGTAGCAGAGCCGGGTCCTCCAGTGTGGCAGAGCCGGGTCCTCCAGTGTGGCAGAGCCGGGTCCTCCAGTGTAGCAGAGCCGGGTCCTCTAGTGTAGCAGAGCCAGGTCCTCCAGTGTAGCAGAGCCGGGTCCTCCAGTGTGGCAGAGCCGGGTCCTCCAGTGTGGCAGAGCCGGGTCCCCCAGTGTAGCAGAGCCGGGTCCGCCAGTGTAGCAGAGCCAGGTCCTCCAGTGTAGCAGAGCCGGGTCCTCCAGTGTGGCAGAGCCGGGTCCTCCAGTGTGGCAGAGCCGGGTCCTCCAGTGTAGCAGAGCCGGGTCCTCCAGTGTAGCAGAGCCGGGTCCCCCAGTGTAGCAGAGCCGGGTCCTCCAGTGTGGCAGAGCCGGGTCCTCCAGTGTAGCAGAGCCGGGTCCCCCAGTGTAGCAGAGCCGGGTCCTCCAGTGTAGCAGAGCCGGGTCCTCCAGTGTAGCAGAGCCGGGTCCTCCAATGATACTTCCATAGTTTGCATCACTACAGATACAATCACACTAATATTTTTTTTATAGCTGATGTTATTCTAACAAAAAAAAATAAAAATGCGGAAGTGAATTTACACTTTTTAGTGACTTTTATTGTAACCTTTTTGTTTAGTCTCACTAGGGAACCTGAACATGCAATGCTGTGACTGTATGTGACTCTTCTATATATTGTGCACCTGGGGGCCGGGGGGTCGGGCCCTTCTCTCTATCCCGCTGCTTCCATGACTTTGCTTTCAGCCATTGTCGTCTTTTTTCAGGATTTATCAGGATTTGTAGCCGAATCCAACAGTGGAATCAACTATAATGGAAAGATTCACATCCGATTCCGTGTTTTCGACCCTCTCCTGGTTTTGGCTAAAAAATCCCAAAATTCTATGAGAGCCCAGATTTGTTGTAGTATATGGTTGTCACCCTCTACGGCAGACTCAGCTCCATACATTCCCTTCACCCTCCACCAACGGCAACAAGACAGATGATTTGGGGGGAGGGGGGTAACTCTGTCCATGGTAAGGGGTAAGTAATAAGAAGTATGAATCCAGCCGATATAACGGATGGTGCAGCTGTGCCTGTCCCGTCACCTCTGCTACATCTGCAATAACAGATGGTGCAGCTGTGCCTGTCCTGTCGCCTGATGGTGCAGCTGTGCCTGTCCCATCACCTCTGCTTTATCTGCAATAATGGATGGTGCAGCTGTGCCTGTCCCATCACCTCTGCTTTATCTGCAATAATGGATGGTGCAGCTGTGCCTGTCCCGTCGCCTCTGCTACATCTGCAATAACTGATGATGCAGCTGTGCCTGTCCCGTCACCTCTGCTACATCTGCAATAACGAATGGTGCTGCTGTGCCTGTCCCTTCGCCTGATGGTGCAGCTGTGCCTGTCCCGTCACCTCTGCTAAATCTGCAATAACGAATGGTGCTGCTGTGCCTGTCCCTTCGCCTGATGGTGCAGCTGTGCCTGTCCCGTCACCTCTGCTACATCTGCAATAACTGATGGTGCAGCTGTGCCTGTCCCGTCGCCTCTGCTACATCTGCAATAACGGATAGTGCAGCTGTGCCTGTCCCGTCATCTCTGCTACATCTGCAATAACGGATAGTGCAGCTGTGCCTGTCCCGTCATCTCTGCTACAGCTGCAATAACGGATAGTGCAGCTGTGCCTGTCCCGTCACCTCTGCTACATCTGCAATAACGGATAGTGCAGCTGTGCCTGTCCCGTCATCTCTGCTACATCTGCAATAACGGATAGTGCAGCTGTGCCGCTCCCGTCACCTCTGCTACATCTGCAATAACGGATAGTGCAGCTGTGCCTGTCCCGTCATCTCTGCTACATCGCCACTAGACTATTGAGAAGAAAGTGAATGGTACTGGCAGCCACAACCTGTCCGGCAAAGTTTTGCTATTTTTGGTTCATTAAGGCGCCGGCTGTTGTGCTGTCAGGTGAAAGTTTCCCGCTTAATGGCTCGGCTCCCTCCATTAATGAGAAGGATACTTCAGGAAGTGACAAAGGCTAATGACAAGTCCGATAAGTCGCCGCACTGAAGTCTCACTCAATGGATGTTGATAAGTTTCTAGAAAAAAAATCCCTATAATAACCTGACTCCTGTATAAAAGCCGCCGCCGCCTTTGAAGTCTTAAATGAGCTGAAATTCATTATTCCTCAGCTTGTTAGGATGAGAGGAAACTATAATTTGTACAAGTTAAAGGACGTTCTCATTGGGATGATAAGAAAAGTAACGAAAAAGGAAGGAACACCAAAATAATTCACGGACGACCCATCACCGCTCAGACAGGACCTATCGACAGGAATCATTTGATTGTTTTATTCATTGCGTCCATCTCATTTGGATGTGGACATTATAATGTGGAACACGAGAACAGTCCGGAATCCTTGGCTCCATAGCTAGAAAATCTAGGACAGCTGGGCCATAGTCCCAGAGCCATAGTCCCAGAGCCATAGTCCCAGAGCCATAGTCCCAGAGCTTCTGCAACCACCTCAGGCCATAGTCCCAGAGCTTCTGCAACCACTTCAGGCCATAGTCCCAGAGCTTCTGCAGCCACTTCAGGCCATAGTCCAAGAGCTTCTGCAGCCACTTCAGGCCATAGTCCCAGAGCTTCTGCAGCCACCTCAGGCCATAGTCCCAGAGCTTCTGCAACCACTTCAGGCCATAGTCCTAGAGCTTCTGCAACCACTTCAGGCCATAGTCCCAGAGCTTCTGCAACCACTTCAGGCCATAGTCCTAGAGCTTCTGCAACCACTTCAGGCCATAGTCCCAGAGCTTCTGCAACCACTTCAGGCCATAGTCCTAGAGCTTCTGCAACCACTTCAGGCCATAGTCCCAGAGCTTCTGCAACCACTTCAGGCCATAGTCCCAGAGCTTCTGCAGCCACTTCAGGCCATAGTCCCAGAGCTTCTGCAGCCACTTCAGGCCATAGTCCCAGAGCTTCTGCATCCACTTCAGGCCATAGTCCCAGAGCTTCTGCAGCCACTTCAGGCCATAGTCCCAGAGCTTCTGCAGCCACTTCAGGCCATAGTCCCAGAGCTTCTGCAGCCACCTCAGGCCATAGTCCCAGAGCTTCTGCAGCCACTTCAGGCCATAGTCCCAGAGCTTCTGCAGCCACTTCAGGCCATAGTCCCAGAGCTTCTGCAGCCACCTCAGGCCATAGTCCCAGAGCTTCTGCAACCACTTCAGGCCATAGTCCTAGAGCTTCTGCAACCACTTCAGGCCATAGTCCCAGAGCTTCTGCAGCCACTTCAGGCCATAGTCCCAGAGCTTCTGCAGCCACTTCAGGCCATAGTCCCAGAGCTTCTGCAGCCACTTCAGGCCATAGTCCCAGAGCTTCTGCAACCACTTCAGGCCATAGTCCCAGAGCTTCTGCAGCCACTTCAGGCCAAAGTCCCAGAGCTTCTGCAACCACTTCAGGCCATAGTCCCAGAGCTTCTGCAACCACTTCAGGCCATAGTCCCAGAGCTTCTGCAGCCACTTCAGGCCATAGTCCCAGAGCTTCTGCAGCCACCTCAGGCCATAGTCCCAGAGCTTCTGCAGCCACCTCAGGCCATAGTCCCAGAGCTTCTGCAGCCACTTCAGGCCATAGTCCCAGAGCTTCTGTAGCCACTTCAGGCCATAGTCCCAGAGCTTCTGCAGCCACCTCAGGCCATAGTCCCAGAGCTTCTGCAACCACTTCAGGCCATAGTCCTAGAGCTTCTGCAACCACTTCAGGCCATAGTCCCAGAGCTTCTGCAACCACTTCAGGCCATAGTCCTAGAGCTTCTGCAACCACTTCAGGCCATAGTCCCAGAGCTTCTGCAACCACTTCAGGCCATAGTCCCAGAGCTTCTGCAGCCACTTCAGGCCATAGTCCCAGAGATTCTGCAGCCACTTCAGGCCATAGTCCCAGAGCTTTTGCAGCCACTTCAGGCCATAGTCCCAGAGCTTCTGCAGCCACTTCAGGCCATAGTCCCAGAGCTTCTGCAGCCACTTCAGGCCATAGTCCCAGAGCTTCTGCAGCCACTTCAGGCCTGAGTCCCAGAGCTTCTGCAGCCACTTCAGGCCATAGTCCCAGAGCTTCTGCAACCACTTCAGGCCATAGTCCCAGAGCTTCTGCAGCCACTTCAGGCCATAGTCCCAGAGCTTCTGCAGCCACCTCAGGCCATAGTCCCAGAGCTTCTGCAGCCACTTCAGGCCATAGTCCCAGAGCTTCTGCAGCCACTTCAGGCCATAGTCCCAGAGCTTCTGCAGCCACCTCAGGCCATAGTCCCAGAGCTTCTGCAGCCACTTCAGGCCATAGTCCTAGAGCTTCTGCAACCACTTCAGGCCATAGTCCCAGAGCTTCTGCAACCACTTCAGGCCATAGTCCTAGAGCTTCTGCAACCACTTCAGGCCATAGTCCCAGAGCTTCTGCAACCACTTCAGGCCATAGTCCCAGAGCTTCTGCAGCCACTTCAGGCCATAGTCCCAGAGCTTCTGCAGCCACTTCAGGCCATAGTCCCAGAGCTTCTGCAGCCACTTCAGGCCATAGTCCCAGAGCTTCTGCAACCACTTCAGGCCATAGTCCCAGAGCTTCTGCAACCACTTCAGGCCATAGTCCCAGAGCTTCTGCAACCACTTCAGGCTTTCTCATTGTTCTCATTACTTCAAGGTTCCTCCATCCATCATCCTTCTCATTGTTCTCCGTACTTGATCCTTCCACCCAACATCTTCCTCATTATTCTTCTTACTCAATGGATATGTCCGCCCATCATCTTCCTCATTACTTCATGGATCCTTCTGCCCATCATCTTCCTCCTTGTTCTCCTTACTTCATGGATCCTTCCGCCCATCATCTTCCTCCTTGTTCTCCTTACTTCATGGATCCTTCTGCCCATCATCTTCCTCCTTGTTCTCCTTAATTCATGGATCCTTCCGCCCATCATCTTCCTCCTTGTTCTCCTTACTTCATGGATCCTTCCGTCCATCATCTTCCTCCTTGTTCTCCTTACTTCATGGATCCTTCAGCTCATCATCTTCCTCCTTGTTCTCCTTACTTCATGGATCCTTCCGCCCATCATCTCCCTCCTTGTTCTCCTTAATTCATGGATCCTTCCGCCCATCATCTTCCTCCTTGTTCTCCTTACTTCATGGATCCTTCTGCCCATCATCTTCCTCCTTGTTCTCCTTAATTCATGGATCCTTCCGCCCATCATCTTCCTCCTTGTTCTCCTTAATTCATGGATCCTTCCGCCCATCATCTTCCTCCTTGTTCTCCTTACTTCATGGATCCTTCCGCCCATCATCTCCCTCCTTGTTCTCCTTACTTTATGGATTCTTCCGTCCATCATTACTTCATATAGATAATTACACAGAATCTCCAATTAGTTTCTCCTGAATAATTTATAATTCTTCCAATAAAGACGCGCACAGAACATTGGGTGACATTCTCTGTGGCTCTGGGGCTTCTCCTGACATTTTCGCTTTCTCTCTCGCGGTTCTAGGTCTCAGGCTACAGACAATCGATATTTCTTTAAAAGTAATTGAAAGCTGAAAGCGACAACATTGAGCATTTGCCTGGATCTGGGTATGAGGCGAGGTCTAAGCATAAAACATGAGGGTGTAATTTCCTCCGGTTCCGGGGAGTCGTCTCCGCCAGTGCGCGGGTTATGGACGGGTACCGCAGCTTTTTCATTAGATAGTTGACATTTTTCATGCGGGTGAAGCATTTATCTGTCTTATTTCTGGCCATGCTGTCTGCCATTGAGTCAGCATCTGAGTAAAGATCAATGAGAGATCGCTTTTTGAAGGTGCTTTCAGGACCTGCAGCAAGAGAGATGATCAGGAAGCTGCCACCGACTTCAGGCCCGGGTGATAAATGAGAAAATCTGCCGGTGTTCTGTAAACTGCTGCCACATCACTTACAAGGCCCGATAGAACGGCTTCTCCATACAAAGTGTCCAGTGCATTAGACCCCGCTGCCGCCTCCTGCAATTATCCTGCCCATTGACTCCCAGGCCGCACCGCAGAGGTATAAATAATGCATCGAATTACATCGGGATCCGACTGCACTTAGGCTCCAAGATCTACGTCCCATCTGGATTCTCACTTATCCAAACAACTGGGAGAAAAAAAAGTTCCCTTTGCTCTGTGATGGTGCCAAGGTTTAATAGTATATGGAGATAATGTGCGTCCTGTGTATTAGGACGGAGCTATAAATAATACCGCGCTCTGATCTCATCGCTCCTCTATTGATTTGGTTGTTCAGTTTTTCTTGAGATCCATTGAGATGTGACGACGGCTCCTGGAATCATTAACGCTGAATGTTTTATGGCTGAGACAACCTGATATCAGTGACGATACTGAGGTGTAAATCCAGCTGAGCGATGCCGGACCGGAGGTTACCAATAGATGACCCAGATGACGTGCAGCCATTAAAGGGGGATTCAACTCACACATAACTTCTGATATGCTGCTGCCCATGGTGAGACTAACAATTCCTTCCATACTTGTTATTATCTATTCAGTCTCCTTCCCCCAGTTCTCAGCTGCTGTTTTCTGCTGAAGACACAAAAATCTGTGTGTGAGCTTTTCTCTCTGTCTTCCCCTTCTCCCCTCTCCCTTCTGAGATGGCGGATGTAAGCAAGTCCCTGTCAGGCTGTATCTGTAACATTGTAGCTTCTCTGTAATGCTGGGAGTATTAATCACAGTGAGGTCATCAGCAACTTGACTTCAGAATAACCCTCCCAGCATTACAAAGAAGCTACAATGTTGCAGATACAGCCAGCCAGGGACTTGTTTACATCAGCTTTCTCAGAAGGGAGGGGGGATGAGGGGGAGACAGAGAGAAAAGCTCACACACAGATCTTTGTGTCTTCAGCATAGAGCAGCAGCTCCGAACTGGGAGAAGGAGACTGAATAGATAATAACAAGTATGGAAGGAATTGTTAGTCTCTAGGGATGAGCGAATACTGTTCAATCGAATAGATATTTGATCAAATAGTAAGGTATTCGATAGTATTGAATATTATCGAATAGTACGCCGAATAATTGATAAGCATTGAAATCCCCCTTCCCTTTTCCTGAGGTGTCACTGTGGACTTGGTGAACCTCCAAGTGGTCGAATAGATGTTTTTCAATAATCGAATACTAGTTCCCACAGACTTTAATGGGATCGAATATTTGATCGAACGTTCAAATATCTGGGAGATATTCGTGCGATTATCGAATATTCAAATATTTCACTATTCGCTCATCACTATTAGTCTCACCATGGGCAACATATCAAAAGTTATGTTTAAGCAGAAAACCCCATTAAGGGGAGTAGTGCCCATCGATTTCTCTTATGGGTTCAGTTCATGCTTTTTTTTTTTTACTGTACTTTTAATTTTTACAGCAAATATGCTTGAAAACTTTAGAAGAGTCAGTTCAAAGTGAATCCCACGTATAAATGTTACTGAGCCACCGTCACTATTACCTACCTTACACATCCCACCATTGTAATCGCAGGCCAATTCTTCAGTTCTGCAAAAATCCCATTTTATGGGCTGTCCAAGTGTCATAGAGGCGTGGCCTATAGTCTGGTGCCCTGAATCCCCGCCCTCCTGCAGGGACACATGGATCTGTAGGTAACTAATGGCAGTACCATATGGAGAAGGCATGGCTCTCAATTATTGCACCTAAACTGCCGTCTTACCTGCAAAACACCCATGGCTTCTATCTTTGTAGTTTTGTGAGTGAAATTGCAGTCTAGTTGTTAAACTGAGGAGCTGTTGGCAACTCAGTAAAAAGCAATAGAAAGAAAGAAAGATGGCGGCTGAAGAAACCAATCACCTTCCCATGATGTCTGATACGGGGAGCACTGGTGGGACATACATTGTGGGGGCTTCTCTCCATCCACAGACCAGAGATTTGGTGAGAATCAGTGCTGGGCGGACTTGCTGAACTGTTTGGATTCTGCAACGTTCTCCAAACCCGAACACTCAGCATTTGACTCCTGGACTCAGGAGCCCTAGGGTAGCTCACTGCTCAAGACTCCGGGAATCAAATGGTGAGCGTTCCTGATGAGGTGGCTGTATGACCTCCCTACAAGGCCCGGGCATGCTCCTGATGAGGTGGCTGTATGACCTCCCTACAAGGCCCGGGCATGCTCCTGATGAGGTGTCTGTATGACCTCCCTACAAGGCCCAGGCATGCTCCTGATGAGGTGGCTGTATGACCTCCCTACAAGGCCCGGACATGCTCCTGATGAGGCGGCTGTATGACCTCCCTACAAGGCCTGGGCATGCTCCTGATGGGGTGTCTGTATGACTTCCCTACAAGGCCCAGGCATGCTCCTGATGAGGTGGCTGTATGACCTCCCTACAAGGCCCGGGCATGCTCCTGATGAGGTGTCTGTATGACCTCCCTACAAGGCCCAGGCATGCTCCTGATGAGGTGGCTGTATGACCTCCCTACAAGGCCCGGGCATGCTCCTGATGAGGTGTCTGTATGACCTCCCTACAAGGCCCGGGCATGCTCCTGATGAGGTGTCTGTATGACCTCCCTACAAGGCCCGGGCATGCTCCTGATGAGGTGTATGACCTCCCTACAAGGCCCGGGCATGCTCCTGATGAGGTGTATGACCTCCCTACAAGGCCCGGGCATGCTCCTGATGAGGTGTCTGTATGATCTCCCTACAAGGCCCGGGCATGCTCCTGATGAGGTGTCTGTATGACCTCCCTACAAGGCCCGGGCATTCTCCTGATGAGGCGGCTGTATGACCTCCCAACAAGGCCCGGGCATGCTCCTGATGAGGTGTCTGTATGACCTCCCTACAAGGCCCAGGCATGCTCCTGATGGGGTGTCTGTATGACCTCCCTACAAGGCCCGGGCATGCTCCTGATGAGGTGTATGACCTCCCTACAAGGCTCGGGCATGCTCCTGATGAGGTGTATGACCTCCCTACAAGGCCCGGGCATGCTCCTGATGAGGAGGCTGTATGACCTCCCTACAAGGCCCGGGCATGCTCCTGATGAGGTGTATGACCTCCCTACAAGGCCCGGGCATGCTCCTGATGAGGTGTCTGTATGATCTCCCTACAAGGCCCGGGCATGCTCCTGATGAGGTGTCTGTATGACCTCCCTACAAGGCCCGGGCATTCTCCTGATGAGGCGGCTGTATGACCTCCCTACAAGGCCCGAGCATGCTCCTGATGAGGCGGCTGTATGACCTCCCTACAAGGCCCGGGCATGCTCCTGATGAGGTGGCTGTATGACCTCCCTACAAGGCCCGGGCATGCTCCTGATGAGATGTATGACCTCCCTTCCAGGCCCGGGCATGCTCCTGATGAGGTGTCTGTATGACCTCCCTACAAGGCCCAGGCATGCTCCTGATGAGGTGGCTGTATGATCTCCCTACAAGGCCCGGGCATGCTCCTGATGAGGCGGCTGTATGACCTCCCTACAAGGCCCGGGCATGCTCCTGATGAGGCGGCTGTATGACCTCCCTACAAGGCCCGGGCATGCTCCTGATGAGGTTATTTTATGACCTCCCTACAAGGCCTGGGCATGCTCCTGATGAGGTGTCTGTATGACCTCCCTACAAGGCCTGGGCATGCTCCTGATGAGGTGTCTGTATGACCTCTCTACAAGGCCAGTAGGGAGGCGCCAGTGGCCAAGTTGCCAATGCCAAGCGTCCTGTATGGTGTTGGGCTGTGACCCCCATCTGTGGATGTCGGGCCCTCATACCATCCTCATGGAGACGGTTTCTAACCGTTTGTGCAGACCCATGCAGATTTGTGGCTGTTGGAGGTCATTGTGCAGGGCTCTGGCAGTGCTCCTCCTGTTTCTCCATGCACAAAGGCGGAGGTAGCGGTCCTGCTGCTAAGTCGTTGCCTCTTACGGCCTCCTCCATGTCTTCTGGTGTACTGGTCTGTCTCCTGGTATCTCCTCCAGCCTCTGGACACTACGGCCTCCTCCACGTCTCCTGGTGTACTGACCTGTCTCCTGGTAGCCTCCAGCCTCGGGACACTACGGCCTCCTCCACGTCTCCTGGTGTACTGGCCTGTCTCCTGGTAGCCTCCAGCCTCTGGACACTACGGCCTCCTCCATGTCTCCTGGTGTACTGGCCTGTCTCCTGGTAGCCTCCAGCCTCTGGACACTACAGACACAGCAAACCTTCTTGCCACAGCTGGCATTGATGAGCTATCCTGGATGAGCTGCACTACCTGAGCCACCTGTGTGGGTTGTAGAGTCCGTCTCTTGCTGCCATGAGTGTGACAGCACCAGCAACATTCAAAAGTGACCAAACCATCAGACAGAAAGCCTAGGTAGTGAGAAGTGGTCTGTGCTCCCCACCTGCAGGGCCCTCCGTTAATGAGGGGGTCTCACTGACTGCAGGTGACAGTGAGTGTCAGTCAGTGCTGCTTCCTGAGTGGACAGTCTGATGTCACAGAAGTCTCACTTACTTGGAGTTATATTGTGATGTATAAGTGTTCCCTTTATTGTTTGAGCAGTGTATAATAATCGCATCTTCCATCATAGAGGAGAAGGTTCCGGTATTACGGTATGTCCTGTGTGACGTCTGCTGGTTGTGGATTTGATGTAAAACAGGAAAGTGCCGGATTCCATGTTCTGGGGTCATATATGTGCATAGACCCAAATGTCATATCCTGGTCTTATAGTCTTATAGACTGATGTATATGGAGCTAATAGACATGAATATAATAGAATGTATTTAGTAAACAGTATATATAATAGACTGTATATAAGAGACTGATGTTAGTGATGAGCGAGCATGCTGGTCCGAGCTTGGTAATCGATGGAGTATTAGGGTACTCGATGGTACTCGTTACTCGGACGAGCATCTCACGATACTCGAGGAAATCTCATCACCCGTTTCCTGTAAGTTTGGGCGCTATTTCTCAGCCAATAAACATGCAGGAGACTCTTTGGTGCATCCTGCGATGACGTGGGACCCATACATGTCGATAGCAGCGATTGGTTGGCCAGATCAGATGACCCTGCCATATAAAACTGGGCGGGGGCAGTGCTGGCTTCAGACGCATGCTGTGAGAGATCAGGGAGAGAGCTGCTGCTGGTCAGAGAGAGTGTCAGTATAGGATTTAGCCTTCCAGTAGGCAGGGTATATACCAGCAATACAAACACACAGACCTTTTATTAATACTATTACTACAGACTGCTGGCTGGGAGTTGTAGTGCTGCTACCACGATGTAACCAGCACACTGTGGTGACCGGCTGCTGGCAGAAAGGGGGCATTAGGTGTTGTATACACCCCCCTAAGAAGTGCTAAGTGTACTCTTTTGATTTTGGGGCTGGTGGTCCTGGTGTACTGCACTGTATAACTGGGAGTTGTAGTGCACCTGCATAGAACTTCACTACTCATTGTAAGGGGGTATCACAGCGTGTATCTAGGTCCAGCCACTACCAAATAGTACCGTACAGCCCCCCCTAAACTAGTGTGTACTGCGCTGTATAGCTGGGAGTTGTAGTACACCTTTATAAAACTTCACTGCTCATTGTAAGGGGGTATCACAGCATGTATCTAGGTCCAGCCACTACCAGATTGTACTATACACCCCCCCCCCCCCTAAACTCGTGGGAGCACAAGTATTTTTCCTGATTTCATACGCAAGGCCTATCTAATTTCAATCACATCACAACTGCTTTCACAGAGTAAAGGGTGTGCCTGCCCTTGCCTCCATGTTGGCTACTGCTGTGCCTTCCCTTGCCTCCATGTTGACTACTGGTGGGCCTTTACTGGCATCAATGTTGACTACTGGTGTGCCTGTCCTTGCCTCCTTGTTGCTGGGCCTTAACTGGCATCCATGTCGACTACTGGTGTGCCTGCCCTTGCCTCCTCGTTGCTGGGCCTTAACTGGCATCCATGTCGACTACTGGTGTGCCTGCCCTTGCCTCCTTGTTGCTGGGCCTTAACTGGCATCCTTGTCGACTACTGGTGTGCCTGCCCTTGCCTCCTTGTTGCTGGGCCTTAACTGGCATCCATGTTCACTACTGGTGTGCCTGCCCTTGCCTCCTTGTTGCTGGGCCTTAACTGGCATCAATGTTGACTACTGGTGTGCCTGACCAACTGGCGGCTCTGCAACTCGGCAGCCTCACACATGTACCATGCCTGGCCCATGTCTTCAACCTAGTGTTGCTGCTGTAGTTTTAGGCGCAGCAGCACTGCCATGGGTAAGCGCCAACAGGCGGTGCTCAAACTGATGAACAGCACCTTCTACCTTCCTTGGATGTTGTAGCCTTTTTAAAGGCAGGATTGACCAGGTCTTTTTGATAGACACTTGCCCTCTCTTAGAGACTCTTTAAAGGATTGAAAGTGTATTCATTCATTCATTCATTCAAATCAAATTCCTCTCACGCACAACTGCATGTGGGTGTGAGGCTAAATCTAGCCATAATTGTATAGTCCATCTTGGTCTGGGTCTGTGGTGTCAGGCAAAGTTTTTGGGTGGTCCATATGCTACCGGTGTTTGAATGGTTCCATGTGTTCTCACTGCCATGCTGTGTCAGGCTAAATTTTGGGTTGGCTCAAATGCTAACTCTGCTTTAATGAAACTCTGTGTCCTCACCGCCATGCTAAGTCAGGCCTAATATTTGGGAGGCTCACTTGCTACCTCACTTTTAATGGTTAGCTCGGGGCCTCTTAAGAAGACTTTATTGTTATTCCTCGTCCCTACCTCCAAAGAGATGCCTATCACGCACAACTGCATGAGGGTGTGAGGCTAAATCTAGCCATAATCCAGCTATTTTAGTTTTAGGCGCAGCAGCACCGCCATGGGTAAGCGCCAAAAGGCGGTGCTCAAACTGCTGAACAGCACCTTCTACCTTCCTTGGATGTTGTAGCCTTTTTAAAGGCAGGATTGACCAGGCCTTTTACCAGTAGCTTCTTTCCTTACTTGGATGTTGTTTGTAGTAGCCTTTGGGAAGGCAGGATTGACCTTGTCTTTTTAAAACACAGGCTACCGCACTTGCCGTCTCTTAGAGACTCTTTAAAGGATTGAAAGTGTATTCGTTCAAATTCTGGGGCCTCTTAAGCAGACTGTATTGTTCTCTGTGTCCTCACTGACACGCTCTGACATCACACTACGTCTGCGGAAGAGCGGGACTGGTTGCCAGGGGCCCGCCGATCGCGCCCCCGCCAACCAGCCAGCTGTTTTATTTTATTTATTTTTCTGTCTAGCCGTGGCCGGGGCCTCATCATCCCTCGGTCGAGAGGCATCAGGTGTACCCTTGATGGTGACTGACAGCTGGCCTAGCCAGTTAGCTGTCAGCACCCGGGTTCGTGTCCACTAAAAATCCCAGCCCCTGGACTCACTCCAATTTTTGGGTGGGCTCACTTGCTTCCTCACTCACTTGTTAGGGTTCTCTGTGTGCTCACTGCCATGCAGTGTCTGGCCTAATTTTTAGGAGGCTCACTTGCTTCCACACTCACTTTTAATGGTTCTCTGTGTCCTCACTGCCATGCTCTGATGTCACACTACGTCTGCGGAGCAGCGGGACTGGTTGCCGGGGGCCCGCCGATCGCGCCCCTTCCAACCAACCAGCTGTTTTATTTATTTATTTTTTTGTCTAGCCGTGGCCGGGGCCTCATCACCCCCGGTCGAGAGGCATCAGGTGTACCCTTGATGGTGACTGACAGCTGGCATAGCCAGTTAGCTGTCAGCACCCGGGTTCGTGTCCACAATAAATCCCAGCCCCTGGACTCACTCCAATTTTTGGGTGGGCTCACTTGCTTCCTTACTCACTTTTAGGCTATGTTCACACTACGTAAAATAACGGCCGTTGTTTTCACCGGCCGGACTTTGCGACTAAAACTACGGCCGTAGAATTACAATCGTACGGGCTAGTCGTGAAACTACGGACGTTGTTTAATTTTGATTCCTAGCATGTTTATAAACGGGATGAAACAGGTCATTTACTTTAAATACTGCGCCCAGCCAGAGAAACCACTTGGACATTTTTTTACATCAAAATCAAGTTTTATTCGGCAGATATAAGTTTTATGTTCGCAGCCGCATTAAAATCCACGGCCGTTGTTGCAGTATTACCGTCAGGAAATAATTGACATGTTTATTTTTCACGGGGCCGTATAAACAACGGCCTTTATCTGATACGTAGTGTGAATTCAGCGGCCGTAGTTACATTGCATTGCAGTCATTATAGGGAACCTCAAAACAACTGCCGTAGATTTGCATTGCGGCCAACGGCCTTTATTTTACGTAGTGTGAACATAGCCTTAATGGTTCTCTGTGTGCTCACTGCCATGCTAGGTCTGGTATAACTTTTGGAAGGCTGAATGGCTACCGCTTCTACCTTGTTCACTCTGTCCTCACCGCTATGCTGTGTCAGGCTAAATTTTTGGGTGGTTCATGTTATTCTACCTCTGTTTTAATGGTTCCCTGTGTTCTCACTGCCATACAGTGTCAGGCTGAGTTTTTGGGTGGTCCCTATGCCTACCTCTGTTTTAACCAGGCTGTTGCACAGAATTAGGCATAATGGTGCCATTAGGCAGCCTCAGAGGCATGCATACATGCTGCTGTTTCCTGTCCATTTCTGTTGTGTTTCCATCAATTTCTGAGGTTGACAGGTTTTTACACGACCTTCTCTCTACCGAACTTGAGTTTCCTGCAAAAATGCTCTAGTCTCCCATTGACTTCAATGGGGTTCGTTACTCGAAACGAGCACTCGAGTATCGGGAAATACTCGTCTCGAGTAACGAGCACCCGAGCATTTTAGTACTCGCTCATCACTAACTGATGTATATAAAAAAGACTGATGTACTGTATAAATTACAGAATGATGTATATGGAGCTAATAGACTGTATACATAATAGACTGTATATGATAGAATGTATATATTAGACTGTATGTGATATACTGTATATGATAGAATGTATATAGTGGACTGTAGATATAATAGACTGATGTATACGGAGCTCAGCTATTCAGAAGCTATTTGGCCATTTTCCTCACAGACAGTGCGGCCTTCATCAATAACTAATGGAGGGACGGGAGGCTCCGGTCATCAAAGCCGCGTATCTTCCTCTCCGCTGAGAAGTCGGCTTATTGGATTCAGGAATAAAGTTTCAGCTACAATCACAGATATAATATCAGATCTGGAGATATGTCCGTGAAACGCGGAGGAAACCTGGCAGCATAACCCTGATGGACAGGAGGAAACTCGGCAGCATAACCCTGATGGACAGGAGGAAACCTGGCAGCATAATCCTGATGGACAGGAGGAAACCCGGCAGCATAACCCTGATGGACAGGAGGAAACCTGGCAGCATAATCCTGATGGACAGGAGGAGACCCGGCAGCATAATCCTGATGGACAGGAGGAAACCTGGCAGCATAATCCTGATGGACGGGAGGAAACCTGGCAGCATAACCCTGATGGACAGGAGGAAACCTGGCAGCATAACCCTGATGGACAGGAGGAAACCCGGCAGCATAACCCTGAAGGACGGGAGGAAACCCGGCAGCATAACCCTGATGGACGGGAGGAAACCTGGCAGCATAACCCTGATGGACGGGAGGAAACCCGGCAGCATAACCCTGATGGACGGGAGGAAACCTGGCAGCATAACCCTGATGGACGGGAGGAAACCTGGCAGCATAACCCTGATGGACAGGAGGAAACCTGGCAGCATAACCCTGATGGACAGGAGGAAACCCGGCAGCATAACCCTGAAGGACGGGAGGAAACCCGGCAGCATAACCCTGATGGACGGGAGGAAACCTGGCAGCATAACCCTGATGGACGGGAGGAAACCCGGCAGCATAACCCTGATGGACGGGAGGAAACCTGGCAGCATAACCCTGATGGACGGGAGGAAACCTGGCAGCATAACCCTGATGGACAGGAGGAAACCTGGCAGCATAATCCTGATGGACAGGAGGAAACTCGGCAGCATAACCCTGATGGACAGGAGGA
Organism: Dendropsophus ebraccatus; assembly: GCA_027789725.1. Taxonomy (NCBI): domain Eukaryota; kingdom Metazoa; phylum Chordata; class Amphibia; order Anura; family Hylidae; genus Dendropsophus; species Dendropsophus ebraccatus. The sequence continues at coordinate 3,338,970 of JAQFWZ010000045.1, forward strand.
AACCCAGCAGCATAATCCTGATGGACAGGAGGAAACCCGGCAGCATAATCCTGATGGACAGGAGGAAACCCGGCAGCATAATCCTGATGGACAGAAGGAAACCTGGAAGCATAACCCTGATGGACGGGAGGAAACCTGGCAGCATAACCCTGACGGACAGGAGGAAACCTGGCAGCATAACCCTGATGGACAGGAGGAAACCCGGCAGCATAACCCTGAAGGATGGGAGGAAACCCGGCAGCATAACCCTGATGGACGGGAGGAAACCCGGCAGCATAACCCTGATGGACGGGAGGAAACCCGGCAGCATAATCCTGATGGACAGAAGGAAACCTGGAAGCATAACCCTGATGGACGGGAGGAAACCTGGCAGCATAACCCTGACGGACAGGAGGAAACCTGGCAGCATAACCCTGATGGACGGGAGGAAACCCGGCAGCATAACCCTGAAGGATGGGAGGAAACCCGGCAGCATAACCCTGATGGACGGGAGGAAACCCGGCAGCATAACCCTGATGGACGGGAGGAAACCCGGCAGCATAACCCTGATGGACGGGAGGAAACCCGGCAGCATAACCCTGATGGACGGGAGGAAACCTGGCAGCATAACCCTGATGGACGGGAGGAAACCTGGAAGCATAACCCTGATGGACGGGAGGAAACCTGGCAGCATAACCCTGATGGACAGGAGGAAACCTGGCAGCATAACCCTGATGGACGGGAGGAAACCCGGCAGCATAACCCTGATGGACGGGGGGAAACCTGGCAGCATAACCCTGATGGACAGGAGGAAACCTGGCAGCATAACCCTGATGGATGGGAGACAACCAGGCAAGTATATACCAGCAGGAGGAGAATAATAAGTATATAACAGCAGAGGGCACCATTACAAGAACAGTATATACCAGCAGGGGGAGCCATAATAAGTATATAAAAGGAGGGGGAGCAATAACAGGTATATACCAGCAGGGGGAGCCATAAAATGTATATACCAGCAGGGGGAGTCATAACAGGTATATAACAGCAGGGGGCGCCATAATAAGTATATACCAGCAGGGCGAGCCATAACATGTATATACCAGCAGGGAGAGTAGTAACAGATATATACCAGCAGGGGGAGCTATAAAAGGTATATGCCAGCAGGGGGAGCCATAACAGATATATACCAGCAGGGGGAGCCATAATAAGTATATACCAGCAGGAGGAGCCATAACATGTATATACCAGCAGGGGGGGGCCATAACAGATATATACCAGCAGGGGGAACCATAATAAGTATATACCAGCAGGGAGAGTCGTAACAGATATATACCAGCAGGGGGAGCTATAAAAAGTATATACCAGCAGAGGGAGCCATAACAGGTATATACCAGCAGGGAGAGTCGTAACAGATATATACCAGCAGGGGGAGCTATAAAAAGTATATACCAGCAGAGGGAGCCATAACAGGTATATAGCAGCAGGGGGCAGCATAATAAGAATATACCAGCAGGGGGGGCCATAACATGTATATAGCAGCAGGGGGAGCCATAACATGTATATAGCAGCAGGGGGCAGCATAATAAGAATATAACAGCAATATATATTGTATACTCCCGGACTATGGAGCATTACCTGAATTCCCAGCACATCCTCTCTATAAGCCCGGTTGGTGCACAGGCTGTAGTGTTATCCGCCGGCGCCTTCTGCTAGTAATATGAGGGCAGGTGCTCCGGTGATTGAGATGGATGAGCACTCGCAGTTTTATATCAGGAGACTTTGCTTTTGTTAAGTAAAATGCCTACAAGGCAAAAGATTTCTTCATCTGATTTAAAAGTCTAATCCTCCATGTGAGTCATCATTGTGATCTCAGGAACCGATGGAGAATTCATTGCTGGAACTCTGACTTTTCAGATGAGAAACGTCCCATGGTCGTGTCCTGGACGGCTTTAGGCCTATAGAAGCCGCCATGCGGCCATGACAGTAACAATGACACATTTCTCTAATTGTCTAATGAAATGATTGCAGTCACTTAGAAGAAGGAGATTAACGTGTCGCTGTCGTTATTACTTTCAAAACCTAAATCAGCAGTAGATGTGAAATAAAGCAAGTTTGCAATATACATTCATCATTTTTTTATTTATTTGTTTTATCATACTGTAAAACAAAGCTGTACTTACCAGAAATCCAGGTCCAGTGTCCTGAAGGCAGCTATATAACAGCTATAGTTACAGTATCCAGGTCCAGTCTCCTGATGGCTGCTATATAACAGCTATAGTTACAGTATCCAGGTCCAGTCTCCTGAAGGCAGCTATATAACAGCTTTACTTACTGTATCCAGGTCCAGTCTCCTGAAGGCAGCTATATAACAGCTATACTTACTGTATCCAGGTCCAGTCTCCTGAAGGCAGCTATATACCAGCTATACTTACTGTATCCATGTCCAGTCTCCTGAAGGCTGCTATATACCAGCTATACTTACTGTATCCAGGTCCAGTCTCCTGACAGCTGCTATATAACAGCTATACTTACTGTATCATCCAGGTCCAGTCTCCTGAAGGCTGCTATATAACAGCTGTACTTACTATATCCAGGTCCAGTCTCCTGAAGGCTGCTATATAACAGCTATACTTACTGTATCCAAGTCCAGTCTCCTGAAGGCAGCTATATAACAGCTATACTTACTGTATCCAGGTCCAGTCTCCTGAAGGCAGCTATATAACAGCTATACTTACTGTATCCTGGTCCGGTCTCCTGAAGGCTGCTATATAACAGCTATACTTACTGTATCCAGGTCCAATCTCCTGAAGGCTGCTATATAACAGCTATACTTACTGTATCCAGGTCCAGCCTCCTGATGGCTGCTATATACCAGCTATACTTACTGTATCCAGGTCCAGTCTCCTGAAGGCTGCTATATAACCGCTATACTTACTGTATCCAGGTCCAGCCTCCTGATGGCTGCTATATAACAGCTATACTTACTGTATCCAGGTCTAGTCTACTGAAGGCAGCTATATAACAGCTATACTTACTGTATCCAGGTCCAGTCTCCTGATGGCTGCTATACAACAACTATACTTACTGTATCCAGGTCCAGTCTCCTGAAGGCTGCTATATAACAGCTATACTTACTGTATCCAGGTCCAGTCTCCTGGAGGCTGCTACATAACAGCTATAGTTACTGTATCCAGGTCCAGTCTCCTGAAGGCAGCTATATAACAGCTATACTTACTGTAGTGGGTCCAGTCTCCTGAAGGCTGCTATATAACAACTATACTTACTGTATCCAGGTCCGGTTTCCTGACAGCTGCTATATAACAGCTATACTTACTGTATCCAGATCCAGTCTCCTTAAGGCTGTTATATAACAGCTATACTTACTGTATCCAGGTCCAGTCTCCTGAAGGCAGCTATATAACAGCTATACTTACTGTATCCAGGTCCAGTCTCCTGAAGGCTGCTATATAACAACTATACTTACTGTATCCATGTCTGGTTTCCTGACAGCTGCTATATAACAGCTATACTTACTATATCCAGGTCCAGTCTCCTGAAGGCAGCTATATAACAGCTATACTTACTGTATGCAGGTCCAGTCTCCTGAAGGCAGCTAAATAACAGCTATACTTACTGTATGGAGGTCCAGTCTCCTGAAGGCAGCTTTATAACAGCTATACTTACCAGAAATCGAGATCCAGTCTCCTGAAGGCTGCTACATAACAGCTATACTTACTGTATCCAGGTCCAGTCTCCTGAAGGCTACTATATAACAGCTAAACTTACTGTATCTGGGTCCAGTCTCCTGAAGGCAGCTATATAACAGCTATACTTACCAGAAATCCAGGTCCAGCCTCCTAAAGGCCGATATATAACAGCTATACTTACTGTATCCAGGTCCAGCCTCCTGATGGCTGCTATATAACAGCTATACTTACTGTATCCATGTCCAGTCTCCTTAGGGCAGCTATATAACAACTATACTTACTGTATCCAGGTCCAGTCTCCTGAAGGCAGCTAAATAACAGCTATACTTACCAGAAATCCAGGTCCAGTCTCCTGAAGGCTGATATATAACAACTGTACTTACTGTATCCAGGTCCAGTCTCCTGAAGGCAGCTATATAACTATACTTACTGTATCCAGGTCCAGTCTCCTGAAGGCAGCTAAATAACAGCTATACTTACCAGAAATCCAGGTCCAGTCTCCTGAAGGCTGATATATAACAACTGTACTTACTGTATCCAGGTCCAGTCTCCTGAAGGCAGCTATATAACAGCTATACTTACCAAAAATCGAGGTCCAGTCTCCTGAAGGCTGCTACATAACAGCTATACTTACTGTATCCAGGTCCAGTCTCCTTAAGGCAGCTATATAACAACTATACTTACTGTATCCAGATCCAGTCTCCTTAAGGCTGTTATATAACAGCTATACTTACTGTATCCAGGTCCGGTCTCCTGAAGGCTGCTATATAACAGCTATTCTTACTGTATCCATGTCCAGTCTCCTTAAGGCAGCTATATAACAACTATACTTACTGTATCCAGATCCAGTCTCCTTAAGGCTGTTATATAACAGCTATACTTACTGTATCCAGGTCCAGTCCCCTGAAGGCTGCTATATAACAGCTATACTTACTGTATCCATGTCCAGTCTCCTGAAGGCCGCTATATAACAACTATACTTACTGTATCCAGGTCCAGTCTCCTGATGGCTGCTATATAACAGCTATACTTACTGTATCCAGGTCCAGTCTACTCATGGCTGCTAAATAACAACTATACTTACTGTGTCCAGGTCCAGTCTCCTGGAGGCTGCTACATAACAGCTATACTTACTGTATCCAGGTCCAGTCTCCTGAAGGCAGCTATATAACAGCTATACTTACTGTATCCAGGTCCAGTCTCCTGAAGGCTGCTATATAACAGCTATACTTACTGTATCCAGGTCCAGTCTCCTGAAGGCAGCTATATAACAGCTATACTTACTGTATCCAGGTCCAGTCTCCTGAAGGCTGCTATATAACAGCTATACTTACTGTATACAGGTCCAGTCTCCTGAAGGCAGATTTTTTTGACTAAACGCTGAAATTCCGGTCAGTACAGAGTCACTTCTCAATGTGGCCACAAGCCACATGACTGCCTTCTCTCTGGAGCGCTCAAAGGACCTGGGAAACACTGGACTTCCTGTTTTCTGACTCTTTGATAAAAAAAGGGTCAGAAAACAGGAAGTGCCGTGTTTTCTATGATTAAAAAAAAAATTAATGTAAATTGCAAACTTGCTTTATATCACATCTACTTTTGGTTTAGATTTTGAAAGTTATAAGGACAGGTTCACTGTAAGACTCAGCGATGGCTTCCTGCCGGGCCTCATCCGCACAGAACAGGCCAGGAGACGTCTTCTCTTTGTCAGATGCTTTAAGTGGAAGCAGATAATTCCCAGAATCGAAATCTGTAACATTAAAAGGGAACTCTGGAGAAAAAAGATGCCGTCACATCAGCTGCAGTCAGAAAGTTCTTGGGATTGTCAGTCTCCAGGAGGGATTATTGAGGAACATCTATTTTAGTCAATGGGTTCCATCAATCACCTGACCTTACTGCAAAGCAATACTCTGACTGGGGAGACCAGCCTCAGCTAATAGACACTGGGGTGGAAGCCAGAGGGGGGGGGGGGGGTGTCTGTGATTGGGGGCGGTGGAGAAGGTCTGTGGGACCCCTCTCCCCATCTCCATCACCCGCGTGTAATCTAGAGAGAAGATTGTCCACTGGGAGCAGCGATCTCTTAGATGTCAGATCAGACTCTGTCAATGGAGACTAGGACATGAATGTGAACAGGGCCTAGTGAGGTGAAGGGTTTGGGCACATTAGTTGAGTACGTCTCCTTTCTACCCATCACCTGACACCTTCCTGTACGGCCACAAGGAAAGATTAGAAATGGTCGGATCCCAATAATTCCAAACATCTCACATCAGTCAATTAAAGTCATGGAGAGAAAACTGCCAGTAATTATCATCCCGAATGATGTGAATAATTAATGTAATCAGCGTTACCGCTCCTAGTGATTTAGGATTAGGAGGCGCCAAGGTCATCGGATGGAAGGTGTGGTGTAACTGCTGAGGATCATCCAGAGGTGTAAGGGTGAGCCGGACGCCTGTGGATGGCCCGGCCCATGGTGAACACACACACATACACACACACAGACACACTCATGCACACACAGACACACACTCATGCACACACATACACACACATGCACACACACAGACACACTCATGCACACACATACACACACATACACACACACACACACATACACACACTCATGCACACACATACACACACATACACACACTCAGACACACTCATGCACACACACACACACACACACACAGACACACACACAGACACACTCATGCACACACATACACACACACACAGACACACACTCATGCACACACATACACACACATACACACACACATGCACACACATACACACACATACACACACACACACGTATACACACCACACTCACACTTATGTATACACCACACACACACACGTATACACACCACACACACACGTATACACACCACACTCACACTTATGTATACACCACACACACACACACGTATACACACCACACTCACACTTATGTATACACCACACACACACACTTATGTATACACACACACTCTCTCTCTCTCTTATGTATACACACAAAGACATAAAACAGTTACCTCTCAGCTAGGTTGCTTGCACTTTCTGTCCTCACCATCCTGGGACTGTCATGGAGGGGTCTGCTGCTGCTGCTGCTGATGATGATGCAGCAGTGATGAGCAGCTGCCAGGAGAGGCAGGGGCAGACACTTCCTGGTCCCCCTGTGTGGTCTCTGCAGCTGCCGTTCCTCACCTCCTCCTCCTCCTCCTCCCTGGCCCGACAGCTGAGCAGCTCCCAGAGCCTGGAGGATGTGCAGCAGGGGATGTGAGTAATGCTGCCCCCTGGTGTCCTGGAGCAGGTCAGACGCATCCTGGAAGTGGGAGCTCAGCAGAGCAGTGTCTGGGCAGGGAGCCGCCCCTCCCCCTCCTATGTACAGTAGCAGACAGGCCTGTGCATCTCCCAGGGCTGATGTAATCAGCTCCTGTGTGCTGCTTCGGGGTTCGGCTTGGTGGCGCCCCCTGTTGTTTGGCGCCCTAGGCCATCGCCTACCCCTGCCTACTCTTTGTCCCGGCCCTGTGTGCATGAGTGTGTCTGTGTGTGTGTATGTGTGTGCATGAGTGTGTGTCTGTGTGTGCATGAGTGTGTCTGTGTGTGCATGAGTGTGTCTGTGTGTGTGTATGTGTGTGCATGAGTGTGTGTCTGTGTGTGCATGAGTGTGTCTGTGTGTGCATGAGTGTGTCTGTGTGTGTGTATGTGTGTGCATGAGTGTGTGTCTGTGTGTGCATGAGTGTGTCTGTGTGTGCATGAGTGTGTCTGTGTGTGTGTATGTGTGTGTATGTGTGTGTGTGTGTGTGCATGAGTGTGTGTGTGTGTATACATAATAGTGTGAGTGTGTATACATAAGAGAGTGTGTGTGTGTATACATAAGAGTGTGAGTGTGTATACATAAGAGAGTGTGTGTGTGTGTGTGTGTATACATAAGAGTGTGAGTGTGGTGTGTATAGATAAGAGAGTGAGTGTGTGTATTGAGCCCGACTAATTAAGGAGGGTGCAGGCGGACTGCATGTGCCACTCTCCATATTTATATATTTGCTGCCGCATGCTGAGTGCCGCCAGGAATGGGTTAAAAGTTTTGCCTGCCCTGTTGGTTCTCTCTTCCCCTCCCCTTCCCACGGTTGTGCCCGCCCCCTCATCCAATCCTGGGCTGCCGCGGGCTTTTTGGCCTATGAAAACGGTTGTGGGGGTGAGGAGGCGGGCACAGTATATATATACGGTTGGCTCTCTTGTCACAACCCTCTGCACCACTTACCGCGTTTCCCTCCCTCCCTCCCTTTTGTCATGTTTTTCTTTAAAAAAAAAAAAAAAAAAATTAAAAAAAAAATAAAATATATATATATATATATATATATATATATATATATATATATATATACACGAGAGAAAAAATGGAGATTTCTTTGCCATGATTGTTTGTTCTATGTTTTATTGTAAGTCACAGCTTGGCCTGAATATTATATGGAGGATGATTCGGAGCAGCCAGACATGTACGGCGGGAGTCCGCCGGCGGCATACCACGGCTGTTGTATCGGTTGAGTTGGCACTGGAGAGTGCCGGGTTACAAAGGTTTAAAGTTGAGAAAGTTAATAAAAGCTGTGGCCGATCTCCACCCAGCAAAGGAAGAAGTTGTGTGTGTCGTTATTCCTGGCGGTAAGGGGTATGTGCTTTGTTAGAGCGTTCATGGAGGTCAATGCAGTCTGTGTGTGAATATATATACATAAGTGTGTGCCTGTGTGTGTACTGTACATAAATGTGTGTGTGTATACATAAGTATGTGCCTGTGTGTGTGTGTGTGTGAGTATATATATATATATATATATATATATATATATATATATATATATGCAGAAATGTGTGTGTCTGTGTGTATATCCATAAATATATATACACAAAACTATATATATGTGTGTGTGTGTGTGTGTGTGTGTGTGGTGTATACATAAGAGTGTGAGTGTGGTGTGTATACATAAGAGTGTGAGTGTGTGTATACATAAGAGAGAGAGTGTGTGTATACATAAGTGTGTGTGTGTGTGTGTGTGTGTGGTGTATACATAAGAGTGAGTGTGGTGTGTATACATAAGAGTGTGTGTGTGTATACATAAGAGTGTGTGTGTGTATACATAAGAGTGTGAGTGTGTGTATACATAAGAGTGTGAGTGTGTATACATAAGAGAGAGTGTGTGTGTGTATACATAAGAGTGAGTGTGTGTATACATAAGAGTGTGAGTGTGTATACATAAGAGAGAGAGTGTGTGTATACATAAAAGTGTGTGTGTGTGTGTGGTGTATACATAAGAGTGTGAGTGTGGTGTGTATAGATAAGAGAGTGAGTGTGTGTGTGTGTGTGTGTGAATATATATACATAAGTGTGTGCCTGTGTGTGTACTGTACATAAATGTGTGTGCCTCTGTGTGTGTGTGTGTATGTATAAACTGTACATAAATGTGTGTGTGTATACAGGCAGCACACAGGGGTCTATATATAACTGGGGCAGCACACAGGCATCTATATACTACTGGAGGCAGCACACAGGAGTTTATATACTACTGGAGGCAGCACACAGGGGTCTATATACTACTGGAGGCAGCACACAGGGGTCTATATACTACTGGAGGCAGCACACAGGGGTCTATATACTACTGGAGGCAGCACACAGGGGTCTATATACTACTGGAGGCAGCACACAGGGGTCTATATGCTACTGGGGGCAGCACACAGGGGTCTATATACTACTGGAGGCAGCACACAGGGGTCTATATACTACTGGAGGCAGCACACAGGGGTCTATATGCTACTGGGGGCAGCACACAGGGGTCTATATACTACTGGGGGCAGCACACAGGGGATATATATACAACTGGGAGAGCACATGGGATATGTATATACACAACTGGGGGAGCGCACAGTGGATATTTATATACAACTGGGAGAACACATGGGATATGTATATACACAACTGGGGGAGCGCACGGGGGATATATATACAACTGGGGGAGCACACAGTGGATATATATATATACACACACACAAAACTGGTGGAGCCCACAGGGGATATATAAACAACTGGGGGCAGCACACAGGGGCTCTATAAAACATTAGGACTGCACAGAGGGACCTTACTAATATACTGGGGCACAGAGCATACCTAATTATTAAGTGGGGGCACAGGGACACCTTAAAACTATGGGGCCATATAGGGGTACAGGGGACCTAACTACTGTATGTGTTGGAGCCTAAAATGTTTCTCTGCCAGATTCTAGAGAGAGGATTCACAGCCAGGAGAAGACTTCAAGGTGGCCCAGGCTGGATGGAGAGAAAAAGAAAATGTGAAAGACTCTTATCAGAGAAGACGTCACCTGTGAGTAACTGGATGTAACTGCACTCTGTTATAGGGTTGTAGTGATAGTGGCCATGGTGTGGCGGTATTATTCAATGGTATCATTAGTGATATCTTTTGGTTTTCTCCAGAGGCAATATGTAATCACTGTATGGTGGTAAGAATGTTATAAGATAACTACCGAATGTACTGGGGCTCGTAATACAGTGTGGGGGCACTTTCTGGGCTTTACACTGTCTGTGCCGCGCCAATTCTGATAACAGTGGCTTGGGGGGGGGGGGGGCACCATTTGCCTTCTCTGCCTAGGGCACCAAAACTCCTTGTCCCGGCCCTGCATGCACACACATACACACACATACACACACACACAGACACACTCATGTGCACACGCACACATACACACACACACGCACACACAGACACACTTATGCACATACACACACATACACATATACACACACACACACGCACATATACACACATACACACACACAGACACACTCCTGCACATACACACACATACACACACGCACATACACACACAGACACACACACGCACATACACACACACATACACACACATACACACGCACATACACACACACAGACACACACACACACACACATATATACACACATACATACACAGAGACACACTCATACACACACACATTCACACACACGCACATACACACACAGACACACACACACGCACATACACACACACATACACACACATACACACGCACACACACACACATACACACACACATATATACACACACATACACACACACATATATACACACATACATACACAGAGACACACTCATACACACACACATTCACACACACACACATATATACACACATACATACACAGAGACACACTCATACACACACACATTCACACACACGCACATACACACACAGACACACTTATGCACACACCTTATGCACCTGTCATTTCCTCCATTATTTTGTGGTACACTGATTGTTGTGTAAAGCAGCAGAGAGGCGGCTTTATGTCACCTCTGTGCGCAGTGGACCCAATGTATCAATCTGTATGAGGTAAAACTGCCTGGTTTCATCTATAAGAACTGATCCCACCTCAGGGTTTTGTGTAACTTTTGCACACAGTCTCTTTACCATTTCTTCACATTAGTTGCTCTGCTGCTAATAGGAGACTTTCTGGATGGCTTATAAACAACCATTGCTTCTTTGGTTATTCCTGTAGAATTCTGGGATTCAGCCTAGGTAATAGGTAATAGGCTAAATCCCGGAATTCCAGGCGGTACCCGGGCTGTCTCCTCCTTCCCCACAGACCAGGAAGGCATCGGGAATCAAATGCAGCAGGTTCCAGAACATTCAAGTTCGATCTAACCTGCGAAATCCCGATGTTCGATAGTCTCTAGTCCCTCATCCACAACTCCCTCATTCTGTATCCCTTTACTGACCTGTATAGAAAATAGTCCCTCACACACAGCTTCCCTCTCCTGTATCCCTCCACCGACTTGTATAGAAAGTAGTCCCTCACTCACAGATCTTGCTGATACATAGCCTATTCCTGAAACTTCTGGAGAGTGGATTAGGAGGGAAGACATACGACGTCATCAGAAGCTCGTACACCGATAACAGACGCAGCGTGAGGGGGAATGGAAAGAGAACGGCTTATTTCCGGCAGAGCCGAGGAGTCAGACAGGGCTGCAGCCTCACTCCTACTCTCTTTAACATCTAGATCAATGAGCTGGCAGCAGCCCTGGAGTCCTCCACTGCACCAGGCCTCACCCTCCATGACACCCGTCTTGTATGCAGACGACCTTCTCCTCCTCTCACCAACCGAGAAAGGTCTCCAAGACCAGCTGCTCATCCTGGAGAAACTCAGCACCATGTGGGCTCTGCCCATCAACCCAAAGAAAACCAACGTCATGGTGTTCCAGAGGAGAAAACGGAAACCACCCGGGCATTCTACCTTCCTGCTGAACAACCGCCCACTCGCAGAAACAGACCGGTACACTTACCTGGGCCTGGAAATCAGCCAATCAGGGACCTTTAAACAAGCCACAGAAATCCTGAAGGACAAAGCCTGCCGAACCTTCTATGCCATAAGAAGACACTTCTACCATCTTAGACCACCAGTGACCGTGTGGCTGAAAATATTCAACACCATCATTGCCTCAATCCTTCTTTATGGTAGTGAAGTCTGGGGCCCCTATATATACCCAGACTGGTCAAAGTGGGACTCCGGACCCACAGAAGTCTTCTACCTAGAATTCTGTAAATACCTTCTCCAGGTCCATCGGAGCACTTCAAACAGCGCCTGTCGAGCAGAGCCGGGCAGGTTCCCGCTATACTCTGCTGTCCACAAGAAGGCGCTATCATTCAGGGCCCACCTACACAGCAGCAGTCTCAGCTCCTACCACCACAAAGCCTTGCTACATCAAGAAGCCCCAGGAAAACAAAGCCCCCGGGAACAAGTCACCCAAACCCAACCTGACCAAACCGCCAACCAGCACCACATCAAACCCAACCTGACCAAGCCGCCAACCAGCACATCCAACCCAACCCAACCTGATCAAGCCGCCAACCAGCACCACATCAAACCCAACCTGACCAAGCCGCCAACCAGCACCACATCAAACCCAACCTGACCAAGCCGCCAACCAGCACCACATCAAACCCAACCTGACCAAGCCGCCAACCAGCACCACATCAAACCCAACCTGACCAAGCCACCAACCAGCACCACATCAAACCCAACCTGACCAAGCCGCCAACCAGCACCACATCAAACCCAACCTGACCAAGCCGCCAACCAGCACCACATCAAACCCAACCTGACCAAGCCGCCAACCAGCACCACATCAAACCCAACCTGACCAAGCCGCCAACCAGCACCACATCAAACCCAACCTGACCAAGCCGCCAACCAGCACCACATCAAACCCAACCTGACCAAGCCGCCAACCAGCACAGCATCACGAAAAGCGAAATCTGTAAGATGATAGACAAGAGAAAGGAGGATTACATCAGCGTCTGGAGGAACGACATCAGAGAATCCCAGAAACTGACCATATACCAGAGACTACAGAGTACAGACTGACCATATACCAGAGACTACAGAGTACAGACTGACCATATACCAGAGACTACAGAGGGAGTACAGACTGACCATATATCAGAGACTATGGAGTACAGACTGACCATATACCAGAGACTACAGAGTACAGACTGACCATATACCAGAGACTACAGAGTACAGACTGACCATATACCAGAGACTACAGACTGACCATATACCAGAGACTACAGACTGACCATATACCAGAGACTACAGAGGGATTACAGACTGGCCATATACCAGAGACTACAGAGGGAGTACAGACTGACCATATACCAGAGACTACAGAGGGAGTACAGACTGACCATATACCAGAGACTACAGAGGGAGTACAGACTGACCATATACCAGAGACTACAGAGTACAGACTGACCATATACCAGAGACTACAGAGTACAGACTGACCATATACCAGAGACTACAGAGTACAGACTGACCATATACCAGAGACTACAGAGTACAAACTGACCATATACCAGAGACTACAGAGGGATTACAGACTGGCCATATACCAGAGACTACAGAGGGAGTACAGACTGACCATATACCAGAGACTACAGAGGGAGTACAGACTGACCATATACCAGAGACTACAGAGTACAGACTGACCATATACCAGAGACTACAGAGTACAGACTGACCATATACCAGAGACTACAGAGTACAGACTGACCATATACCAGAGACTACAGAGTACAGACTGACCATATACCAGAGACTACAGAGTACAGACTGACCATATACCAGAGACTACAGACTGACCATATACCAGAGACTATAGACTGACCATATACCAGAGACTACAGAGGGATTACAGACTGGCCATATACCAGAGACTACAGAGGGAGTACAGACTGACCATATACCAGAGACTACAGAGTACAGACGGACCATATACCAGAGACTACAGAGTACAAACTGACCATATACCAGAGACTACAGAGGGAGTACAGACTGACCATATACCAGAGACTACAGAGTACAGACTGGCCATATACCAGAGACTACAGAGGGAGTACAGACTGACCATATACCAGAGACTACAGAGTACAGACGGACCATATACCAGAGACTACAGAGTACAAACTGACCATATACCAGAGACTACAGAGGGATTACAGACTGGCCATATACCAGAGACTACAGAGGGAGTACAGACTGACCATATACCAGAGACTACAGAGTACAGACTGACCATATACCAGAGACTACAGAGTACAGACTGACCATATACCAGAGACTACAGAGGGATTACAGACTGGCCATATACCAGAGACTACAGAGTACAGACTGACCATATACCAGAGACTACAGAGTACAGACGGACCATATACCAGAGACTACAGAGTACAGACTGACCATATACCAGAGACTACAGAGTACAGACTGACCATATACCAGAGATTACAGAGGGAGTACAGACTGACCATATACCAGAGACTACAGAGGGAGTACAGACTGACCCCATATACCAGAGACTACAGAGGGAGTACAGACTGACCCCATATACCAGAGACTACAGAGGGAGTATAGACTGACCATATACCAGAGACTACAGAGGGAGTACAGACTGACCATATACCAGAGACTACAGAGGGAGTACAGACTGACCCCATATACCAGAGACTACAGAGGGAGTATAGACTGACCCCATATACCAGAGACTACAGAGGGAGTATAGACTGACCATATACCAGAGACTACAGAGTACAGACTGACCATATACCAGAGACTACAGAGGGAGTATAGACTGACCATATACCAGAGACTACAGAGGGAGTACAGACTGACCATATACCAGAGACTACAGAGGGAGTACAGACTGGCCCCATATACCAGAGACTACAGAGGGAGTACAGACTGACCATATACCAGAGACTACAGAGGGAGTACAGACTGACCATATACCAGAGACTACAGAGGGAGTACAGACTGACCCCATATACCAGAGACTACAGAGGGAGTACAGACTGACCATATACCAGAGACTACAGAGGGAGTATAGACTGACCATATACCAGAGACTACAGAGGGAGTACAGACTGACCATATACCAGAGACTACAGAGGGAGTATAGACTGACCATATACCAGAGACTACAGAGGGAGTACAGACTGACCCCATATACCAGAGACTACAGAGGGAGTATAGACTGACCATATACCAGAGACTACAGAGTACAGACTGACCCCATATACCAGAGACTACAGAGGGAGTATAGACTGACCATATACCAGAGACTACAGAGGGAGTACAGACTGACCATATACCAGAGACTACAGAGTATAGACTGGCCATATACCAGAGACTACAGAGGGAGTATAGACTGGCCCCATATACCAGAGACTACAGAGGGAGTACAGACTGACCATATACCAGAGACTACAGAGGGAGTATAGACTGACCATATACCAGAGACTACAGAGGGATTATAGACTGACCCCATATACCAGAGACTACAGAGGGAGTATAGACTGACCATATACCAGAGACTACAGAGGGAGTATAGACTGACCCCATATACCAGAGACTACAGAGGGAGTACAGACTGACCATATACCAGAGACTACAGAGGGAGTATAGACTGGCCCCATATACCAGAGACTACAGAGGGAGTATAGACTGACCATATACCAGAGACTACAGAGGGAGTATAGACTGACCCCATATACCAGAGACTACAGAGGGAGTATAGACTGACCATATACCAGAGCCTACAGAGGGAGTATAGACTGACCATATACCAGAGACTACAGAGGGAGTACAGACTGACCCCATATACCAGAGGCTACAGAGGGAGTATAGACTGACCCCATATACCAGAGACTACAGAGGGAGTACAGACTGACCATATACCAGAGACTACAGAGGGAGTACAGACTGACCATATACCAGAGACTACAGAGGGAGTATACACTGACCATATACCAGAGACTACAGAGGGAGTACAGACTGGCCATATACCAGAGACTACAGAGGGAGTACAGACTGGCCCCATATACCAGAGACTACAGAGGGAGTATAGACTGACCATATACCAGAGACTACAGAGGGAGTATAGACTGACCCCATATACCAGAGACTACAGAGGGAGTATAGACTGACCATATACCAGAGACTACAGAGGGAGTACAGACTGACCATATACCAGAGACTACAGAGGGAGTATAGACTGGCCCCATATACCAGAGACTACAGAGGGAGTATAGACTGGCCCCATATACCAGAGACTACAGAGGGAGTACAGACTGACCATATACCAGAGACTACAGAGGGAGTATAGACTGACCATATACCAGAGACTACAGAGTACAGACTGACCATATACCAGAGACTACAGAGGGAGTATAGACTGACCATATACCAGAGACTACAGAGGGAGTATAGACTGACCCCATATACCAGAGACTACAGAGGGAGTATAGACTGACCCCATATACCAGAGACTACAGAGGGAGTACAGACTGACCCCATATACCAGAGACTACAGAGGGAGTATAGACTGGCCATATACCAGAGACTACAGAGGGAGTACAGACTGACCATATACCAGAGACTACAGAGGGAGTACAGACTGACCATATACCAGAGACTACAGAGGGAGTTTAGACTGACCATATACCAGAGACTACAGAGGGAGTTTAGACTGACCCCATATACCAGAGACTACAGAGGGAGTACAGACTGACCATATACCAGAGACTACAGAGTACAGACTGACCATATACCAGAGACTACAGAGTACAGACGGACCATATACCAGAGACTACAGAGTACAGACTGACCATATACCAGAGACTACAGAGTATAGACTGGCCATATACCAGAGACTACAGAGTACAGACTGACCATATACCAGAGACTACAGAGGGAGTATAGACTGACCCCATATTCCAGAGACTACAGAGGGAGTACAGACTGACCATATACCAGAGACTACAGAGGGAGTACAGACTGACCATATACCAGAGACTACAGAGGGAGTACAGACTGACCCCATATACCAGAGACTACAGAGGGAGTATAGACTGACCATATACCAGAGACTACAGAGGGAGTATAGACTGACCATATACCAGAGACTACAGAGGGAGTATAGACTGACCATATACCAGAGACTACAGAGGGAGTACAGACTGACCATATACCAGAGACTACAGAGTACAGACTGACCATATACCAGAGACTACAGAGGGAGTATAGACTGACCCCATATACCAGAGACTACAGAGGGAGTACAGACTGACCATATACCAGAGACTACAGAGGGAGTACAGACTGGCCCCATATACCAGAGACTACAGAGGGAGTATAGACTGACCCCATATACCAGAGACTACAGAGGGAGTATATACTGACCATATACCAGAGACTACAGAGGGAGTACAGACTGACCATATACCAGAGACTACAGAGGGAGTACAGACTGACCATATACCAGAGACTACAGAGGGAGTACAGACTGACCATATACCAGAGACTACAGAGTACAGACTGACCATATACCAGAGACTACAGAGGGAGTACAGACTGACCATATACCAGAGACTACAGAGGGAGTACAGACTGACCCCATATACCAGAGACTACAGAGGGAGTACAGACTGACCATATACCAGAGACTACAGAGGGAGTACAGACTGACCCCATATACCAGAGACTACAGAGGGAGTACAGACTGACCCCATATACCAGAGACTACAGAGGGAGTACAGACTGACCATATACCAGAGACTACAGAGGGAGTACAGACTGACCATATACCAGAGACTACAGAGGGAGTACAGACTGACCCCATATACCAGAGACTACAGAGGGAGTACAGACTGACCCCATATACCAGAGACTACAGAGTACAGACTGACCATATACCAGAGACTACAGAGGGAGTACAGACTGACCCCATATACCAGAGACTACAGAGGGAGTACAGACTGACCCCATATACCAGAGACTACAGAGGGAGTATAGACTGACCCCATATACCAGAGACTACAGAGGGAGTATAGACTGACCCCATATACCAGAGACTACAGAGGGAGTATAGACTGACCATATACCAGAGACTACAGAGGGAGTATAGACTGACCCCATATACCAGAGACTACAGAGGGAGTACAGACTGACCCCATATACCAGAGACTACAGAGGGAGTACAGACTGACCATATACCAGAGACTACAGAGGGAGTACAGACTGACCATATACCAGAGACTACAGAGGGAGTACAGACTGACCCCATATACCAGAGACTACAGAGGGAGTACAGACTGACCATATACCAGAGACTACAGAGGGAGTACAGACTGACCATATACCAGAGACTACAGAGGGAGTACAGACTGACCCCATATACCAGAGA
Organism: Dendropsophus ebraccatus; assembly: GCA_027789725.1. NCBI lineage: Eukaryota > Metazoa > Chordata > Amphibia > Anura > Hylidae > Dendropsophus > Dendropsophus ebraccatus. Next base: position 3,357,488 of record JAQFWZ010000045.1, read on the forward strand.
CTACAGAGGGAGTATAGACTGACCATATACCAGAGACTACAGAGGGAGTACAGACTGACCCCATATACCAGAGACTACAGAGGGAGTATAGACTGACCATATACCAGAGACTACAGAGGGAGTACAGACTGACCATATACCAGAGACTACAGAGGGAGTACAGACTGACCATATACCAGAGACTACAGAGGGAGTACAGACTGGCCCCATATACCAGAGACTACAGAGGGAGTACAGACTGTCCCCATATACCAGAGACTACAGAGGGAGTACAGACTGACCCCATATACCAGAGACTACAGAGGGAGTACAGACTGACCCCATATACCAGAGACTACAGAGGGAGTATAGACTGACCATATACCAGAGACTACAGAGGGAGTACAGACTGACCATATACCAGAGACTACAGAGTATAGACTGGCCATATACCAGAGACTACAGAGGGAGTACAGACTGTCCCCATATACCAGAGACTACAGAGGGAGTACAGACTGACCATATACCAGAGACTACAGAGGGAGTACAGACTGACCATATACCAGAGACTACAGAGGGATTATAGACTGACCCCATATACCAGAGACTACAGAGGGAGTACAGACTGTCCCCATATACCAGAGACTACAGAGGGAGTACAGACTGACCATATACCAGAGACTACAGAGGGAGTATAGACTGACCATATACCAGAGACTACAGAGGGAGTACAGACTGACCATATACCAGAGACTACAGAGGGAGTATAGACTGACCATATACCAGAGACTACAGAGTACAGACTGGCCCCATATACCAGAGACTACAGAGGGAGTACAGACTGACCATATACCAGAGACTACAGAGGGAGTATAGACTGACCATATACCAGAGACTACAGAGGGAGTATAGACTGACCCCATATACCAGAGACTACAGAGGGAGTATAGACTGACCCCATATACCAGAGACTACAGAGGGAGTACAGACTGACCCCATATACCAGAGACTACAGAGGGAGTATAGACTGGCCATATACCAGAGACTACAGAGGGAGTACAGACTGACCATATACCAGAGACTACAGAGGGAGTACAGACTGACCATATACCAGAGACTACAGAGGGAGTACAGACTGACCATATACCAGAGACTACAGAGGGAGTACAGACTGACCATATACCAGAGACTACAGAGGGAGTATAGACTGACCATATACCAGAGACTACAGAGGGAGTATAGACTGGCCCCATATACCAGAGACTACAGAGGGAGTATAGACTGACCCCATATACCAGAGACTACAGAGGGAGTATAGACTGGCCATATACCAGAGACTACAGAGGGAGTACAGACTGACCATATACCAGAGACTACAGAGGGAGTACAGACTGACCATATACCAGAGACTACAGAGGGAGTACAGACTGGCCATATACCAGAGACTACAGAGGGAGTACAGACTGGCCATATATCAGAGACTACAGAGGGAGTACAGACTGGCCCCATATACCAGAGACTACAGAGGGAATACAGACTGACCCCATATACCAGAGACTACAGAGGGAGTATAGACTGACCATATACCAGAGACTACAGAGGGAGTACAGACTGACCATATACCAGAGACTACAGAGGGAGTACAGACTGGCCCCATATACCAGAGACTACAGAGGGAGTATAGACTGGCCATATACCAGAGACTACAGAGGGAGTACAGACTGACCATATACCAGAGACTACAGAGGGAGTACAGACTGACCATATACCAGAGACTACAGAGGGAGTACAGACTGGCCATATACCAGAGACTACAGAGGGAGTACAGACTGGCCATATATCAGAGACTACAGAGGGAGTACAGACTGGCCCCATATACCAGAGACTACAGAGGGAATACAGACTGACCCCATATACCAGAGACTACAGAGGGAGTATAGACTGACCATATACCAGAGACTACAGAGGGAGTACAGACTGACCATATACCAGAGACTACAGAGGGAGTACAGACTGGCCCCATATACCAGAGACTACAGAGGGAGTATAGACTGACCATATACCAGAGACTACAGAGGGAGTACAGACTGACCATATACCAGAGACTACAGAGGGAGTACAGACTGACCATATACCAGAGACTACAGAGTACAGACTGACCATATACCAGAGACTACAGAGTATAGACTGACCATATACCAGAGACTACAGAGTACAGACTGACCATATACCAGAGACTACAGAGGGAGTACAGACTGACCATATACCAGAGACTACAGAGGGAGTACAGACTGACCCCATATACCAGAGACTACAGAGGGAGTATAGACTGACCATATACCAGAGACTACAGAGGGAGTACAGACTGGCCCCATATACCAGAGACTACAGAGGGAGTACAGACTGACCATATACCAGAGACTACAGAGGGAGTATAGACTGACCCCATATACCAGAGACTACAGAGGGAGTATAGACTGACCCCATATACCAGAGACTACAGAGGGAGTATAGACTGGCCCCATATACCAGAGACTACAGAGGGAGTATAGACTGACCCCATATACCAGAGACTACAGAGGGAGTATAGACTGACCATATACCAGAGACTACAGAGGGAGTACAGACTGGCCCCATATACCAGAGACTACAGAGTACAGACTGACCATATACCAGAGACTACAGAGGGAGTACAGACTGGCCCCATATACCAGAGACTACAGAGGGAGTACAGACTGGCCCCATATACCAGAGACTACAGAGTACAGACTGACCCCATATACCAGAGACTACAGAGGGAGTACAGACTGACCCCATATACCAGAGACTACAGAGGGAGTATAGACTGACCATATACCAGAGACTACAAAGGGAGTACAGACTGACCCCATTTACCAGAGACTACAGAGGGAGTACAGACTGACCCCATTTACCAGAGACTACAGAGGGAGTACAGACTGACCATATACCAGAGACTACAGAGGGAGTACAGACTGACCATATACCAGAGACTACAGAGGGAGTACAGACTGGCCCCAAATACCAGAGACTACAGAGGGAGTACAGACTGACCATATACCAGAGACTACAGAGGGAGTACAGACTGACCCCATATACCAGGGAGTACAGACTGACCATATACCAGAGACTACAGAGGGAGTACAGACTGACCATATACCAGAGACTACAGAGGGAGTACAGACTGACCATATACCAGAGACTACAGAGGGAGTACAGACTGACCATATACCAGAGACTACAGAGGGAGTACAGACTGGCCCCATATACCAGAGACTACAGAGGGAGTACAGACTGGCCCCATATACCAGAGACTACAGAGGGAGTACAGACTGACCATATACCAGAGACTACAGAGGGAGTACAGACTGGCCCCATATACCAGAGACTACAGAGGGAGTACAGACTGACCCCATATACCAGAGACTACAGACTGACCATATACCAGAGACTACAGAGGGAGTACAGACTGACCATATACCAGAGACTACAGAGGGAGTACAGACTGACCATATACCAGAGACTACAGAGGGAGTACAGACTGACCCCATATACCAGAGACTACAGACTGACCATATACCAGAGACTACAGAGGGAGTACAGACTGACCATATACCAGAGACTACAGAGGGAGTACAGACTGACCATATACCAGAGACTACAGAGTACAGACTGACCATATACCAGAGACTACAGAGTACAGACTGACCATATACCAGAGACTACAGAGTACAGACTGACCATATACCAGAGACTACAGAGTACAGACTGGCCCCATATCTGGAGAAACTGACCCACCCCAGAGACAGGAAAACCCTGAGCCGCTACAGACTGAGCGCCCACAACCTGGCCATTGAAACAGGGCGGCACCGACAGACGTACAAGCCCAGGGAGAGCCGACTGTGCCAGCAGTGCGACCAGGAGGCCGTGAAGGATGAGGCCCACTTCCTGCTACACTACCCCAAATACTCAGCAGTGAGGGACACTCACTATAGGAGACTCTCCAACCTCCTCCCAGGCTTCTCCACCATGGAGGAGGAAGAGAAACTGCCCATCCTGCTGGGGGAAGAAGAGACCACAGCGACCATAGCGGCACAATACGTCACTGCCTGCCATAGACTGAAAGGAGCGTGATACGCCATGGACTCCAACTACCTGACCCCCGGTATCCCCCCCCCTACCAGATAGATAGATAGATAGATAGATAGATAGGAGATAGATAGATAAATAAATAGATAGATAGGAGATAGATAGATAGGAGATAGATAGATAGATAGATAGATAGATAGATAGATAGATAGATAGATAGATAGATAGACAGGAGATAGATAGGGGATAGATAGATAGGAGATAGATAGATAGATAGATAGGAGATAGATAGGAGATAGATAGATAGATAGATAGATAGATAGATAGATAGATAGATAGGAGATAGATAGATAGATAGGAGATAGATAGGAGATAGATAGATAGATAGGAGATAGATAGATAGATAGATAGATAGATAGATAGATAGATAGATAGATAGATAGATAGATAGATAGGAGATAGATAGATAGGAGATAGATAGATAGGAGATAGATAAATAGGAGATAGATAGATAGATAGATAGGAGATAGATAGATAGATAGATAGGAGATAGATAGATAGATAGGAGATAGATAGATAGATAGATAGATAGATAGATAGATAGATAGAAGATAGATAGATAGATAGATAGATAGATAGGAGATAGATAGATAGATAGGAGATAGATAGATAGGAGATATATAGATAGATAGATAGATAGATAGATAGATAGATAGATAGATAGGAGATAGATAGATAGATAGATAGGAGATAGATAGATAGATAGATAGATAGGAGATAGATAGATAGATAGATAGATAGATAGGAGATAGATAGATAGATAGGAGATAGATAGATAGATAGATAGATAGATAGATAGATAGGAGATAGATAGATAGATAGATAGATAGATAGATAGATAGATAGATAGGAGATAAATAGATAGATAGGAGATAGATAGATAGGAGATAGATAGATAGATAGATAGATAGATAGATAGGAGATAGATAGATAGATAGGAGATAGATAGATATGAGATAAATAGATAGATAGATAGATAGATAGATAGATAGATAGATAGATAGATAGATAGATAGGAGATAGATAGATAGGAGATAGATAGATAGATAGATAGATAGATAGATAGGAGATAGATAGATAGGAGATAGATAGATAGGAGATAGATAGATAGATAGATTAGGAGATAGATAGATAGATAGATAGATAGATAGATAGATAGATAGGAGATAGATAGATAGATAGATAGGAGATGGATAGATAGATAGATAGATAGATAGATAGGAGATAGATAGATAGATAGATAGATAGATAGGAGATAGATAGATAGGAGATAGATAGATAGGAGATAGATAGATAGATAGATAGATAGATAGATAGGAGATAGATAGATAGATAGATAGATAGATAGATAGATAGATAGGAGATAGATAGGAGATAGATAGATAGGAGATAGATAGATAGATAGATTAGGAGATAGATAGATAGATAGATAGATAGATAGATAGATAGATAGGAGATAGATAGATAGGAGATGGATAGATAGATAGATAGATAGATAGATAGATAGATAGATAGATAGATAGGAGATAGATAGATAGATAGATAGATAGATAGGAGATAGATAGATAGATAGATAGATAGATAGATAGATAGATAGGAGATAGATAGATAGGAGATAGATAGATAGATAGATAGATAGATAGGAGATAGATAGATAGATAGGAGATAGATAGATAGGAGATAGATAGATAGATAGATAGGAGATAGATAGATAGATAGATAGATAGGAGATAGATAGATAGATAGATAGATAGATAGGAGATAGATAGATAGGAGATAGATAGATAGATAGATAGATAGATAGGAGATAGATAGATAGGAGATAGATAGATAGGAGATAGATAGATAGATAGATAGATAGATAGATAGATAGATAGATAGGAGATAGATAGATAGATAGGAGATAGATAGATAGATAGATAGGAGATAGATAGATAGGAGATAGATAGATAGATAGATAGATAGATAGATAGATAGATAGATAGATAGATAGGAGATAGATAGGAGATAGATAGATAGGAGATAGATAGATAGATAGATAGATAGGAGATAGATAGGAGATAGATAGATAGATAGATAGATAGATAGATAGATAGATAGATAGATAGATAGATACAGGAAAAAGCCGCACATCCAGAGCTTGATGAAGCGGGTGCTGTACAAAGTCAGTCCCCCGGCCTGGGGATCCCCAATAATACGTAAAGATGTTCCGCAGCACACCAGCATAGGTGAATAAGGTGATTATTTATTGCAAGTAGTACAAAATACAGCATATTATAGCATCTCTCTGTATTTTTGTACTACTTGCAATAAATAATCACCTTATTCACCTATGCTGGTGTGCTGCGGAACATCTTTATGTAGATAGATAGATAGATAGATAGATAGATAGATAGATAGGAGATAGATAGATAGGAGATAGATAGATAGATAGATAGATAGATAGGAGATAGATAGATAGGAGATAGATAGATAGGAGATAGATAGATAGATAGGAGATAGATAGATAGATAGATAGATAGATAGATAGATAGATAGGAGATAGATAGATAGGAGATAGATAGATAGGAGATAGATAGATAGGAGATAGATAGATAGATAGATAGATAGATAGATAGATAGATAGATAGGAGATAGATAGATAGATAGATAGATAGATAGATAGATAGATAGGAGATAGATAGATAGATAGATAGATAGATAGATAGATAGATAGGAGATAGATAGATAGATAGATAGATAGATAGATAGATAGGAGATAGATAGATAGATAGATAGATAGATAGATAGGAGATAGATAGATAGATAGATAGATAGATAGATAGATAGATAGATGATACATAGATATATACTGGTAGCATGTCCTCCTCTCTATGCTCTCCTCCCGCCGCCCCCAGTAATGCGCAGGCATCAGGTGTCAGGAATCTTCCAGCTGTAACATCTCCACTTGTACTTGAAGCTTTGACTCATTATTTGCTCCTCAGACCACAATCTCATAAACCCCATCACTTCCATCCAAAATCTGGTTGTAAAATGACGAACATTTCCAGTTGCTTCATTTACACGTAATCTGCTGGTGATGGGAAAGAGATGGAACGTTTCCAACCCCGAACAATTACCCACTGCGGGACACAATTAGCTGCTAAACTATTAGAATTCTATACATACACTATATACTCTATACATACACAATAAATACACTATATACTCTATACATACACTATACATACACTATATACACTATATACTCTATACATACACTATATACTCTATACATACACTATACATACACTATATACACTATATACTCTATACATACACTATAAATACACTATATACTCTATATATACACTATACATACACTATATACTCTATACATACACTATACACTCTATACTCTATATATGCACTATACATTCTATACATACACTATACACTATAAACATAAACTTTATACTCTATACACTCGATATACTCTATACATACACTATACACTCTATACACTCTATTTACTTTATACATATGTGGTGTCCCATTAGGGGTGTTGCAGTTGTAGACACCCTTCGCAAAAGTCTGTACTTATTGTATTCTTATTGTGATGAAAGTAGTACTAAAGTTCACCACTAGATATCGCTATATTATGTATACGTATATGGGAGCTGCACAGCTAAAGGATTGCAAAGGGTTATTGTTTTTGTGTGTGACCAGAATCTGTAGACCAGTAGGATTTATGCTTTCTTCTTTCCTATCATCTCCCTCCTTTCTTCTTCTGTTGCACTCTTTCACCCACTCACAGCACCCACTTTTCTAGGAGAGTCACAGAGTAGGACAGTATCCGCAATAGAGCCAAAGAGCTAAGAAACTGATCCAGATAGAGCAAAGTTGCAGTAAGCCTAGGAACTTTGTCTCGCAGTGCGGGTGTCAGCAGGGACCCTCAGCATTCTGCTCATCCCAGGTAACAAGGTCTGGGGCCTGTGTCACCCTTTAGGAAGGTTCAGCCGAGTCTAGTGGGCATAAGGTGGTGTGAAGACTGAAGTCAAAGGTCAATACATGGGCACAGGTGTTCTTCTTATTCTTCGTATTCTTCTTCTTCTAAGTATTCTACCTTATCCTCCAATATCCCGTCAGAGCACATTACTACATGGGTTGAGACTCTCACGGCATCCTCCTCTCTGCTACTCTGTATCTTGTATTACTCAGTACAACGCAACCAATACGACTATATCCTACACTGCACGTCTACTACAGATCTGGTCGTTCTACTGCCAAGTGTTTATTGGAACTTTATCAAGTGTCTCAGAGACTTTATCCAAGGAAATCTCAGATTGTCTATTCTGTATTACCTGTTGCATATCTACAAGTAGTAAACTAACTCCACTTTATTCTCAGCCTCTGTGATTATTCGCCACGACAGGGGAAAAAGGGTACAGCCGACCTGGTAAAATAAAAGCAGGCGTGCTATCACACCTGTGTGCCCACCAGGCACTGGCGTCACATGTGTATCGCCAGGAGTAGTGGATCCTCTGTACCGTCACTAGCGTTGGCATAAACCGCACCAGGGAGCGGAGTCTAAGGGGCCGCTGGTTTTCACCAGAGCCCGCCGCAAGGCGGGATGGGCTTGCTGCGGCAGGCGACCCCCAGGTCGCTACCCCTGGCTTGGTTGCTAGTGACAGCGAGCGAGGTGTGGCAGGAGCAGTAGGCAGGAGATAGTGCTGGCAGTAGTCGATAGGCGTAACCGCAGGTGACAGGCAGTGCTCAGGAACAATGGACTAGGCAGCGGGCAGGAACTAAGGACAGGGACAGCGGACAGGAACAACAGGGAGCTGGGCCAAACGCTATGGGAAGCATGTAAAGGCTCCAACACGAAGGACAGGGCATGCTGGGGTTTATAGGGAGTGATTAGTGCAACTTCCAATTAGGGGCGGACTGGCCCTTTAAATCTGAGACAGCCGGCACACGTGCCCTAGGAGGCGGGGACAGGAGCGGAGGAAGGTGAGGCGCCCCCAGGGGCCGAACTAGCAGCAGCGCCGGGTCCCGGTACTGGGACACCGGCGTCTGCCAGCGGGAAGGAGGAGTTGCGGCGGCGGCCCGAAGCGCGGGACCCCGCTGCAGCCATGACAGTACCCCCCCCCTTTGGCCTTCCCCTCTTTCTTGCCTGCAGGAATCTCTTGATAAGATCTTGGTCCAGGATGTTAGTCTCGGTTTCCCAGGATCTCTCCTCAGGACCAAAACCTCTCCAGTCCACTCAAAAAAATCTTTTCCTCTTCATTGCCAGGATATGTTTAACAACATAGACATTGTCCGAGACGGCTTGAGGAGAAGTGAACGGGGATTTACTGGAGAATCGGTTGAGGACCACTGGCTTTAAGAGGGAGACGTGGAAGGAGTTTTGGATCCGCATATTAGGGGGTAGACGGAGTTTGTAGGTGACTGGGTTGATGCGTTTAAGCACAGAAAAAGGTACGAGGAATCGAGGCCCCAACTTGTAGCTGGGAATCTTGAGCCGGACATATTTGGCCAAAAGCCAAACTTTATCACCAGGAGAAAAGTTTGTTGCAGGTCTTCTCCTCTTATCTGCCTCGACCTTCATGCGGTCGGAAGCATTGAGTAAGGACTGTCGCGTCTGTCCCCAGATGAACTGAAGGTCTGACACCAGTTCTTCGGTGGCTGGAACCTCGGAGGACGAGGAGAGAGGTAGAGGAGGACGAGGGTGACGGCCATAGACCACATAGAAGGGTGACTTGCCTGTGGAACTCGAGTCCAGATGGTTGTATGAAAATTCTGCCCATGGAAGCAGACTGGAACAGTTGTCCTGGCGAGCAGAGACAAAGTGTCGTAGATAATTGCCAAGGACTTGATTGACCCTCTCCACTTGCCCGTTTGTCTGGGGATGATAGGCTGAAGAGAAGTCCAGCTTCACTTGGAGTTGTGAACAGAGAGCACGCCAGAATCTGGAGACGAATTGTGAGCCTCTGTCTGACACGATATGAAGAGGGAGACCATGGAGGCGGAAGATATGCTGAAAGAACAACTGGGCCAGACGAGGAGCGGATGGTAGTCCAGGAAGAGCAACAAAGTGAGACATTTTGGAGAAGCGGTCTGTAACCACCCAAATAACAGTGTTACCCGCAGATGGTGGCAAGTCTGCGACAAAGTCCATGCCAATATGGCACCAGGGACGGTCGGGAACTGGCACGGGCTGTAGTAGGCTGGCAGGTCTTAGACAGGTGGACTTGTTCCTGGCACAGATGGTACAGGAAGCCACAAAGTCCTTGACATCTTGGAGTAGGCTGGGCCACCAGTAGTGGCGGGAGATCAGTTGCCCGGTCTTTTGGGCTCCAGGATGCCCGGCCACCAAAGAGGAATGTCCCCACTTCAAAATCCTGCAGGGCGTACATAGGTCTTCCCGGGGGGTACTCTCCGAAGAGCCGAGGTGGTGACTGGCATAAGACGATCGGGAGGTATGATGTGGCGAGGGGAGTCCTCTTGCCCCATGACATCAGATGCTCGGGAGAGAGCATCGGCCTTGACGTTCTTCTCAGCTGGATGAAAATGGATAATGAAGTTAAAACATGAAAAGAAAAGCGACCACCTGGCCTGCCGGGGATTGAGACGTTGGGCCGATTGGAGATAAAGAAGGTTCTTGTGGTCCGTGTAGATGTTAACCGGATGCCTGGCTCCCTCTAGAAGATGACGCCACTCCTCCAGGGCCAACTTGATTGCCAAAAGTTCTCTGTCTCCAATAGTGTAGTTCCTCTCGGCGGGGAGAAAGTCTTTGAGAAGAACCCGCAGGTTCTTGTCTTACCAGACGCGTCATTTTGTGAAAGGACGGCTCCAGCGCCCACTGAAGATGCATCGACCTCAAGAGAAAAGGCTTTAGTGGCATCCGGGCGGACTAGAGCAGGAGCAGAAGCGAAGGCAGACTTTAAGCTACAGAATGCTTGCTCAGCCTCGGGCGGCCAATGCCTGCGGTCCGCCTTCTTCTTAATGAGAGCCACAATGGGTGCGACCAGAGTAGAGAAATGTGGGATGAACTGCCGATAGTAGTTGGCAAATCCTAGGAGGCGCTGGATAGCTCTGAGACCCACAGGGCGTGGCCACTAAAGAACGGACGAGAGCTTGGCTGGATCCATCTGTAGACCCCGGTCAGAGACAATGTATCCAAGGAAGGGAAGGCTGCGCTGATGGAAGACACACTTCTCCAGCCTGGCGTACAAATGGTTGGCCCGTAGACGTCGTAGAACCTGACATACTTGTGTCACGTGGGTCTGGAGGTCAGGGGAGAAGACCAGGATATCGCATAGATAGACGATGACACAGACGTAGAGAAGGTCTCGGAATATGTTGTTGACATTGCATAGGCTGAATGGCATGATTAGATATTCGTAGTGCCCATCCCTGGTGTTAAAAGCGGTCTTCCATTCGTCACCTTCACAAATTCGGATCAAATTATACGCTCCCCTGAGATCCAGCTTGGTGAAGACCTGGGCTCCAAGGAGACGGTCGAATAGTTCAGGGATGAGCGGAAGAGGATATCGATTCTTGACCTTATTTAGGCCCCGATAATCAATGCATGGGAGGAGAGAACCGTCCTTCTTCTGCACAAAGAAGAACCCTGCGCTCGCATTGGACGAGGATTTGCGGATAAAACCCTTCAATAAGTTCTCCCGGATGTAGGAGGACATGGCCTCTGCCTCGGGTACGGAGAGAGGGTACACCCGACCACGTGGCGGAGAAGTTCCAGGGAGGAGGTCTATTGGACAGTCGTACGCCCGGTGAGGGGGTAAAGAGTCCGCCTCTTTGGCAGAGAAGACGTCAGCCAAGTCTTGGTATTCCGCCGGTAGGCCAGATAGAAGCTTGACGGAGTCAGGTGACGTCACAGAGCACTTGGGCTGAGGAGACTTCAGACACCGGTTAGAACAGTCCATTCCCCATGAGAGAATCTCACCGGTTCTACAGTCTAACTTAGGGGTATGTAATTGCAGCCAAGGGAGACCCAGCAGGATGTCAGAAGATGATTGGCGCAAAACGTAGAAGGAGATCTTCTCCTGATGTAAAGCGCCCACCTGGAGGACTAGAGGTACAGTCTGGTAGAGCACGACATCGGTAAGAGTCTCGCCCGTGACCAAGGAGATAGTCAGGGATCGGGCTAGCTGAGTCACGGGTAGCCGCCATCTTTGGACCAACAGAGCTGCAATAAAACTGCCGGCAGAGCCAGAGTCGATAAAGGCAGTAGTCTGGTTAGTGTGTCCTGATGGCGTCTGGATTGAAACTGGCATGGACAGCCTTGGAGAGGTGACATTCACACCTAGGGAGGCCTCTCCCACCGGACCTAGGTGCGAGCGTTTCCCGGACGCTGAGGACGTTGGGGACATCTCTGCAGGTAGTGATTAGAGCCAAAGCAGTAGAGACAGAGATTCCACTGCAGATGACGAGTTCTCTCATCTGACGTCAGGGGAGTTCGTTCCACCTGCATGGGAACCTCAGGAGTTGGCTGGGGCACTGGAGCAACGGGATTCTGGAAAACCGGTGCCAGCTGATGATGGCGACGGGGCAGGCTTAGTTGCCGTTCTTGCCGGACCTCCTCCTCTCTCTTGGAAAACCGGTTGTCGACTCTGGTCGCCAGTAGAATGAGATCGTTCAAAGAGGTAGGGAGGTCCCGGGCGGAGAGCACGTCTTTCACCCGACTAGACAAGCCTTCCTTGAAGGTGGCAACTAGAGCGGCCTCATTCCAGTCTAACTCCGCTGCCAGGGTGCGGAATTGGATGGCGTAGTCGCCAACAGAGGAACTCCCTTGTGAGAGGTTGAGGAGAGCCGTCTCTGCCGAAGATGCACGGGCAGGTTCCGGAATCCCCTGCACAACTTGGGGTCTGCCTCTACATAAATCCCGTGCGCTCTGGTGCGCACAGCCGAAAACCTACACCAGCTGAGGGCTGGAGTAGGTTTTCGGCGTATCTTTAAGTGAAAAAAATGCTGAATCGCGCGGACTATGAGTCCGCGCCCCACCCGTTCCGCCCCCGGCACCCCCCCTCCCCGCCCCCCTGGTGTACCTGCCGGAAAGAGCCGATTTGCAAATATTTTATTCACAAAACGGCCGATTTGCGGATAAAATATTCGCAAATCGGCTCCTTCCGCCGAACAAAAAAGATACGCCACATGATACATGTCCCCCTATGTGTGTAGGTGATATGTATATGTGTGTGTTTATATGTGTTTCTTTATGGACTGGTATGTGATTGTGACAGCTGTGGAGCGGCTGTAGTGAAACACACCCAACACCCAGGTACAACATAGGATCCCGTCCACACTGTTATAAAGACTACTCATATACATACTGCACATATATTTCCTTCACAAATACTGTACACACATACACATATACATGCATCACACACACTGTACATGCATACACAAACGTCATATACACACACTGTACATGCATACACATACGTCATATACACACACACTGTACATGCATACACAAACGTCATATACACACACTGTACATGCATACACATACGTCATATACACACACACTGTACATGCATACACATACGTCATATACACACACACTGTACATGCATACACATACGTCATATACACACACACTGTACATGCATACACATACGTCATATACACACACTGTACATGCATACACATACGTCATATACACACACTGTACATGCATACACATACGTCATATACACACACACTGTACATGCATACACATTCGTCATATACACACACTGTACATGCATACACATACGTCATATACACACACACTGTACATGCATACACATACGTCATATACACACACTGTACATGCATACACATACGTCATATACACACACACTGTACATGCATACACATACGTCATATACACACACACTGTACATGCATACACATACGTCATATACACACACACTGTACATGCATACACATACGTCATATACACACACACTGTACATGCATACACATACATCATATACACACACTGTACATGCATATACATACATCATATACACACACTGTACATGCATACACATACGTCATATACACACACACTGTACATGCATACACATACGTCATATACACACACTGTACATGCATACACATACGTCATATACACACACACTGTACATGCATACACATACATCATATATACACACACTGTACATGCATACACATACGTCATATACACACACACACTGTACATGCATACACACACACACACTGTACATGCATACACATACATCATACACACACACACACACACTGTACATGCATACACATACATCATATACACACACACTGTAGATGCATATACACACATACATCGTATACACACACTGTACATGCATACACATACATTATATACACACATACTGAGCACATTACATACAGAAACACACTTTATACACATACACTTGCACACTGCATGTTTACATCCACAGTTCTAATACACAGACAGAGACACACACACACATATACACACAATACACATACTGAGCACATTACATACAGAAACCCTTTATACACATACACTTGCACACTGCATATTTACATCCACAGACATACAGGCAGCCAGACACACACACACACACACACACTTACTTATTGTGAGGAAACTTCACTTTCTCAGCAGCTCCCTCCTCCTCCCTCCTCTTCTTCCTGGGACCATGCTCTCCGGCCCCTCCCCCACTCCTCCCTGCACGGGGACAGCAGAGAGGAGCAGGAAACAAGTGATGGGGAGGAATCAGGACCCCACACTGCAGGTTAGGCTGCCTCCAGGATCATAAAGCAGTTCTCCCAAATCGCCATTATCACAGCTGATTTGGGAGAACAGAGAGGCAGGAAGTGGCGAGGGAGGCCAGCGGGCCCCCTGTAGCTAGGGGCCCGAACGTTGCAACCCCTGTAGCTACGCCACTGCTAGCGATGGCATAAACCGCACCAGGGAGGGGAGTCTAAGGGGCCGCTGGTTTTCACCAGAGCCCGCCGCAAGAAGATAGTGCTGGCAGAGGTCTGTAGGCGTAACCGCAGGTGACAGGCAGTGCACAGGAACAATGGACTAGGCAGCGGGCAGGAACTAAGGACAGGGACAGCGGACAGGAACAACAGGGAGCTGGGCCAAACGCTATGGGAAGCATGTAGAGGCTCCAACATGAGGGACAGGGCATGCTGGGATTTATAGGGAGTGATTAGTGCAACTTCCAATTAGAGGCGGACTGGCCCTTTAAATCTGAGACAGCCGGCGCGCTTGCGCCATAGGAGCGCAGGGACGCACGCCGGCCGGCACAGCGAGAGACAGGAGCGGAGGAAGGTGAGGCGCCCCCAGGGGCCGAACTAGCAGCAGCGCCGGGTCCCGGTACTGGGACACCGGCTGCCAGCGGGAAGGAGGAGTTGGGCGGCAGCCCGGAGAGCGGGACCCCGCTGCAGCCATGACAACATGACAACATCCCAAGGTCCGGCTGTATCTCGGCCATCCACCATAGAAGTGGTAAGCTCTGTTACTATATCTATATGCTTAAAAGGTACTTTTCATTCCAGACATGCGGCAGGATCATTTTTCAAAACTCCCAGTGCTCTTCCAAGGCGAGCGTTGTATGGACCAGCCACAAGAACCATAGGCTGCATTGTAAGCGTATTACAGTCTATTGAGGTTCCAGCAGGTCCATACAATTCTCTCTCTTCAGAAGTGGACGGCAGAGCTGTGGGAGTTTTGGAAAATTATCTTGCCTCACGTTTGGAATGGTAGTTACCCTCTGACCTATATATCGGGGAATGTGGATTAAATCAGACATATATGTATGTCCTTCCATCTTCCATCGCTATCATAAACCAGAACCAAGTGGGCAGCCTAGCTTACAGACGCAATTTCCTCAGCCGTGACATTCAAGCTTCCAGTGTGTTGTAAGGCAAGTAGGAGGTTTATGTCTCAGCCGCGACGCGTGACATCTAATTAGTTAATTTAGTTGATGCTGTAAATCAAATATGATCTCGCCTTAAAAAAAATAAAAAAAAACAATTGAGCAGATGAACTGATTAGCATATTTACATATTTTAGGCTGAGATTGATTATACAATACATGATTTCTTTGAACAATTACAGACAACAAACATCCGAACATTGCTCTTGTGGATACAATCTCGCAAAAGTTCTTTTAATGTTAATTATAAATAACAATTATACAATGTGTATCGCTCCTCAAAAACATATTGTTAGGAAAATGGAAATTCAACATTATGCAATCAAAGACTTTCAAGAAATCCCCTTATGTTCTGTTTTGATTGCATAAATGTTCCCCTCTTCATTAGAGACATCGAAGTCACTTGGTAGGAAATTAAAACGGAATTAATTAGAGAATATTTATCACTTGCTGGAAAGTGAATCTATCGGTTTGCTTCAATTGTGATAAAAGACCGAGGGGATTGTTTACGATGCAATGAAATGGAAAAACTATTGGTTTGATGTAGTTGGATGGATTCTCCTATAATTCACTGGATTGTGCTCAGATCTGGAGGTCGCTGGATCGCAGACTGGGCGGCTCCAGGATATCGGTGGTGATGACCTCAATCAGATACGGTAAAAGAATCGCTGGAACCACAACAAGACAACAATGAAAATGAAACCAGACAGAAAGACGAGATTACCAGGGGTGTCACATATTAATTGCATCCCAACGGGGACGTAGCTGCAGGGAAGGAGAAGGGGGAAGGACAAGTGAACCGGAAATCAGATGTAATTAACCAAACTGGAAGCATGAAAAGGGGACAATCATAGGCAAGCCCTGTGAATTCTGATGAAGCCCAATGGCCAAAATTATAGGTAAATGTCAGGACAATCTGTAATGTGTGTGTACGTGAGGAGCAGCACTGTTACGGCCCATTACATACGTCATAGATGGTATGTTTCTCCAGTTTTCTCCTCTGTGGGCTCCATCTCTTGCTCTTAGCTGTCCCTGATCTAGTGGGTGTAGACGACCTACTATGATGTCTCAGTACACGGCACACACGAGAGAGGATACTGCTCCCTTATTTATTATTATTCCCTATTTATTATTTCTACATGACCCTCAACCCTGGAATAAATTAGTATTTGCCTGGACAACCCCTTTAAGAAATCTTACTAGAGATGAGCAAACTTTTCATAAGTTTGCTTTGGCAGGTTTGCAAACTTTGATTTAAGGTTCTGGTCCATCTGAACCGAATCTTAAACGAGCCGCACTAAAATAGCTAAGCGATTGCAGTTTGTTCATCAATACTTATCTCTCCATGCTCCCCCAGTGTCCTCCTCCTGGTCTCCGGTGTCCCCCGAAGCCAGCAAAAGCCTGATCAGACAATCACTGACTGAGCCTGGACAGCACCGCGGCTAGTGATTGGCTGAGCGGGCTGGAGGTGGCTACGATCAGCACCAGGGGACACCAGGGAAATGTGAACAGGTAAGCATTTGCTTTTTTTTTTTGTCCAATGTGTTTTAAATTGCGCGGCCACCATATATAAAAACACATTGCAAACTTTTTCCAAAGTTGGGAACGGATCCTTGTTTGTAAGATTTGGTTTGCTCATCTCTAGTTTTAACCTGATCATTACCCATTTAAAATGCATCTCCACTAAAAAATGTGAAAACAAAAAGATTCCTCATGTCAGTAAATCAGAAGTTAGGACAGGTTTGGATATTATGATTCTTTTACCTACAGAGATATAATAACATTTAGGGACCATTCCGGATAGTTTACATATGCAATGCCGCCATACTGCTTGTCACCGCTCATCGACCTTCTCTGAGGCCGTGAGTTATTGTCATCCTGTCAGCTTGCTCGATCAATACCAAAGTGATAGTTCAACCATCAGTATCCACAAAGCTGGTTCAGCTTGGACAATCAATATGGCCGCACTTCCTATGGTCACTCCTGTAAAAACGGCAACACAAGTGAATGTAGTAATGTCAGTAAGGGAAAGGCAGCGTATATAAGGCTGATGATACGCTGTAGGTCAATGTTCCCTATAAGTATAATAATACTGCCAAAAAAAATCTATAAAAACACCCGGATGGATTCAGCATTTATGAAACATTAATGAGGTCAAATATGGAAACTTCCGGCCAATCTAATATACAGAGTGACGGCTCCCGGGAAGTTTAGTGCAGACAATGTGCCGTCTATTTATGCGTGTTCACAGCAACGTTTCAGCCCCAGATTATCCTGCTCATGGTTACGTCTGTCTGACCCCAGGGCTGGGTCTGCCCTAGTTGGGTATTTACAGTTGTTGCTGCCCTTGGCACTTGCACTGTATACCCCCAATGAGGGCGATTCCACAAGATTTTTTTGCACACAGAAATGACGCCAATACAAAGCAGAAATCTTTGCTGCAGATTCGCTGCGGATCTCATCAGTATGCACAGAAAATAGTGAAAACAATCATAAACCCATCACATAATGAGCTGTAGGGTCAGAGCTTTGGGGATGGGGGACACATCACAGGGATATGGGGTCAGAGCCTGGGGATGGGCCGTACACATCACAGGGATATGGGGTCAGAGCCTGGGGATGGGCGGTACACATCACAGGGATATGGGGTCAGAGCCTGGGGATGGGTGGTACACATCACAGGGATATGGGGTCATGGTCTTAGGGATGGGGGGGACACATCACAGGGATATGGGGTCAGAGCCTGGGGATGGGGGGTACACATCACAGGGATATGGGGTCATGGTCTTGGGGATGGGGGGTACACATCATAGGGATATGGGGTCATGGTCTTGGGGATGGAGGGGACACATCACAGGGATATGGGGTCATGGTCTTGGGGATGGGGGGGACACATCACAGGGATATGGGATCATGGTCTTGGGGATGGGGGACACATCACACGGATATGGGATCATGGTCTTGGGGATGGGGATACACATCACAGGGATAAGGGGTCATGGTCTCGGGGATGGGGGTACACATCACAGGGATATCGGGTCATGGTTTGGGGATGGGGGGTACACATCACAGGATATGGGGTCATGGTCTCTGGGATGGGGGTACACATAACAGGGATATAGGGTCATGGTCTCTGGGATGGGGGTACACATAACAGGGATATAGGGTCATGGTCTCAGGGATGGGGGGTACACATAACAGGGATATAGGGTCATTGTCTCAGGGATGGGGGGCACATCACAAGGCTATAGGGTCAGGGCTTTAGGTATGTGGCAGACACATTACAGGGATATGGGGTCTTGGGTGACACATCACAGGAATATGGGGTCAGAGCCTCAGGGATGGGGGACACATCACAGGGATATGGGGTCAGGGCCTTGAGGATGGGGGCGATCACAGGAATATTGGATCTTGATCTCGGGGGGACATATCACAGGACCATGGTCATGGCTAGGGGGTTTAGATTTCAGAGTTATGGGGTCCGGCCCCGGAGGACAAGGCTATTGGGTCTGGGCCTGAATGGATCTGAGCTGAAAGCACCTTACAGGATATAACATTTTAAATGGCCGTCTTGCCTTTCCTATTATACATGGCTCCATGGTGTTCCGCGTTGTAAGGAGTTACACAGATGATCCCAGTGAGCAGTCAACATGGAGGTTTCTCTCCAGTGTATGGGCAGATATTATTCTCCAAAGCTTTTATGATAACTTTGTGTACTTGACGAATCACAAGCCGTCCGCCATGGCATTGGCTCTAAGAATTAACGCCGTGGAGTAATAAAGCAGATGATTTCCGCCCTGCTCTTTCGGAAGATCTTTTATTCTGTATAAGAAAACAGCTGTTCCCGGCTTTATCGGGCGAGCGCGGGGAGATAAGTGCTTACTTGGCAGCAGCCTCTTGTTTCCATAACAGTGAATTCAAAAGCGACTTATTTGTCCCAAAATCAATACAAACCTTTTCAATAGTTCAGTCTAAAATATGTCAATTTTGCTGTTATTTAGTATATATATATGACAAATGATTCCTCTTTGCAGCATTGATTTCCATCGCTGCACAAATACATAAAACCAGAGATTGCCGGCCCGGCTGTTTCTGTAATGTCAAGAACAATTACCACTGAGTTCCTATACGTGAAACAGTCTGATTGTTAAAGCAATGCACTCAAGTAAATCTACAAGGCAGTGATGAGCAACACAATTTCATTGCAATTGTAATCTTCTACAAGGAGGAAAGAAGCCAGGCTTATGACTCGGGGAAAAAAGATTGCTATGATGAAGTTACAGGAAGCGGATCTGTATAGTGTTATGTCTCCTGCGCTGCGGATCTGGTCCTGGTAATCGCAATAACCTCGCTAAGATGTCACAGAAACAAAATCACTGCTCAATTTGATTTGCTAAATCACATATTCCCTCTCCCCAGTGACCTCTCCATGATCCATTATTGCAAACTCTGTCCAGTCTTTTTACCACTAATACGGATGAAGAGAACTTTAAATTAGTATTACTTGGCCAAGGACTTTTTCTGGCTATAAATATGCACATATATCAGACGCATGGGGAATTTGATGGTCCAGGACTCCAGTAAGCTGTATGGGACGTCACGCTGGGGCTGAAATGGCCGCCACATCCCAGAAACTGATAGAACAATAAGATGATTTAAAAGAACTTTTCACAACTTGACAGAATCCGATGTCTTGATGAGTTTTTTTTTTTTGTAGTTTCAGGGAAAATGCACATTAAGAGGATTCTGACACCTCCTCTCTCATCTGACACCTCCTCTCTCTTCTGACACCTGCTCTCTCGTCTGACACCTCCTCTCTCTTCTGACACCTCCTCTCTCTTCTGACACCTGCTCTCTCGTCTGACACCTCCTCTCTCGTCTGACACCTCCTCTCTCTTCTGACACCTCCTCTCTCTTCTGACACCTCCTCTCTCATCTGACACCTCCTCTCTCTTCTGACACCTGCTCTCTCGTCTGACACCTCCTCTCTCTTCTGACACCTCCTCTCTCTTCTGACACCTGCTCTCTCGTCTGCCACCTCCTCTCTCTTCTGACACCTCCTCTCTCTTCTGACACCTCCTCTCTCTTCTGACACCTCCTCTCTCTTCTGACACCTCCTCTCTCGTCTGACACCTCCTCTCTCGTCTGACACCTCCTCTCTCTTCTGACACCTCCTCTCTCGTCTGACACCTCCTCTCTCTTCTGACACCTGCTCTCTCGTCTGACACCTCCTCTCTCGTCTGACACCTCCTCTCTCTTCTGACACCTCCTCTCTCGTCTGACACCTCCTCTCTCTTCTGACACCTCCTCTCTCGTCTGACACCTCCTCTCTCGTCTGACACCTGCTCTCTCGTCTGACACCTCCTCTCTCGTCTGACACCTCCTCTCTCTTCTGACACCTCCTCTCTCGTCTGACACCTCCTCTCTCCTCTGACACCTCCTCTCTCTTCTGACACCTGCTCTCTCGTCTGACACCTCCTCTCTCGTCTGACACCTCTTCTCTCATCTGACGCCTCCTCTCTCTTCTGACACCTGCTCTCTCGTCTGACACCTCCTCTCTCGTCTGACACCTGCTCTCTCGTCTGACAGCTCCTCTCTCTTCTGACACCTGCTCTCACTTCTGAGTGGTAATACCTACCCCCGGACACATGGGCACCGGACCTTGGTAGAACTGCTATGAGGTACAAGTGTAGGTGCAGGGTGTGGTGCAAGAGATGACAGAGTCCAGCATTTAAATAGGAACTGAACTTTACTGAAAATAGCTTCAGTGCAATACACAAGAAACAACTGCTCACAGGTGCTAGTGCCAAAAATGCAGACTTTAGTAACAGTACTCTGCCGAGATTTGTATCAAAGAATACTTGAAAGAAGCACTTCATATATATATATATATATATATATATATATATAGCAACAAGATAGTCCACGGCACTCACAGAGTTAACGGTGTAAAAAGGTTCAGTGATTTATTAAGTCTTCATAACACAGCACTCCAAACGAGACACGACGTTTCGGTAACCTCACGCTACCATTTTCAAGTGTGCATAGTGAAATACAAACGTAGTTTGAGGCTATGTTCACACATCGTATGCTCTCCGGCCGGGATCCCATGCGGCGCCAGTGAATTCCTGCCGCAGAAAGACCTGTCAGTTCACACAGTGAAGCAAGCGGCTCCGGCCGCTCGCTTCACTGTGGGCTATGGAAAGCTCTGATGCGGGCACACGCTGATGCGACCGCATCAGAGCTCCGCGGCCGGAAAGATCACAACGGCTGCGTGTTCACGTTGTGTGAACATAGCCTAAATACACACATCTAGGAAAGTGATTGGTTTACAATTTACATAATTAACAAGATGTAGCACATGATTGGATTTATTACATGTGTGCTACATCTTGTTATTTATGTAAACCAATCACTTTCCTAGATGTGTGTATTTAAACTATGTTTGTATTTCACTATGCACACTTGAAAATGGTAGCGTAAGTTACTGAAACGTGTCTCATTTGGAGTGCTGTCTTATGAAGACTTAATAAATCACTGAACCTTTTTACACCGGTAACTCTGTGAGTATATATACATACACATATCTGACCACCTTCTGCCTACACAAGTTCGGGGATCGTCATCAACACCTCACCTAACTTCTGACACCTCATCTCACTGCTGACACCTCCTCTCACTTCCAACACCTCACCTAACTTCTGACACCTCCTCTCACTTCTGACACCTCATCTCACTGCTGACACCTCTCACTTCCAACACCTCACCTAACTTCTGACACCTCCTCTCACTGCTGACACCTCTCACTTCCAACACCTCACCTAACTTCTGACACCTCATCTCACTGCTGACACCTCCTCTCACTTCTGACACCTCCTCTCACTGCTGACACCTCCTCTCACTTCCAACACCTCACCTAACTTCTGACACCTCCTCTCACTTCTGACACCTCTCACTTCTAACACTGCACTCCTTGGTGAGAAGCACCTGTCAGATTACAGATTGATTTGTTACATATAGACGTGGACTTGTTTTCTCTGCCGGAGTCACCCAGGAATTGCTAAACATTAATACTTTATTTTTATCTTTTATTTAAGCTTTCTTTGAATTTCAAATCTCTATACCCAATAGTAAGCTGATTGATCTGTCTTATGTCTTAAAGGGACATTTCAAGGGTAAAGGAGAACTGAGCGATGTTTTAAATGCAGAATACGGTGAAAAATATTAAAGGTCAAGTTTCTGGAGCGTGGAACGCTGAATGTCTTATTGTATAGAAATTATTTCCCATAAAGTTTACAAATCTAATTGAAAAAAGGTAAATAGTCAAAATATTTTATTGAAAAAAATTAAATAAAATGCTATTAATCAGGCCACCATGTTTGAACCAAATCTATATTTTATAATAGGAGGGGATGTAGGGGACATATGCCAAAGTTTTTTTTAAAAAAATTCTGTTACAGACTGCGTGATTCTCAGAGGGCGGAGATTGTGCTACAGGGCGCACAGAAAACGAGTCGTTGCAATGGGATTCAAACAGATCACCTATCTGACATGGCCCAATCAACAAAATGGTTTGCCAAATTTTGCTAAACAGGTTCTGTGTTGGACCTGCCACAGGTGAAGTAACATCAACCAAGATGGCCGTCCCGGTGTACTTCAGCAAAAGCCTACATTGTAGCAGCCAGTGTCAGGCACGGGGATGGGGGAAGCTAAACAACCATCCGGCAGATACTGGCTACGCACAAATGGCACCCATACAAGATTTAGTTTCTGCATAATCTCTATGAGGATTTTCTAAATTATTGTGTGTAATTTGTGGAATGGGTGTCACAGCAATTATAACGGGACCCACATTTCACAGAGATGGTATTGTTCAGGGATAGGGCAAACTTCTATGTAAACAAAAGGTGAACAACAAAACGTTAGATACTGGTCCAACACAAATCCACACTGGACGGATCCCTCCAAGATGGCTGGCACACAGAAAGTCATGGGGTGGTGTGCAGAGGATGAAAATTTCAAAACAATGGGGAACAACATCGCTGTGTTCCATATCCCTCATCAAATTCTCTATCAGATACATATGTCATATTCAACCATTCCCATCTGAAAATATCCAAGTTGACCACTTTCAAAATGGCAACCATGTTACACTTTACCCCTCACAGATTTGCCCTCTTTAGCTTGGCAATATGCCACACACAGCATGGCCGTCCATTCCACTGTATCACTTTTATTCAGGTGTCTCCATACTTTTGAAGCCCCCTGTACCCACCTCAAGATTTAAAGTGCCTCACCAAGAAGAACAAACCAGGGTCTACACAAACCACCAGGAGGCCATTGTATGACATTTGGCTATGAGTCAGACGTCCAGTGTGCTCCATTAACCTCACACCATCACTTCCAAAGACTATCATGGTGTAGGACAGAGGAGACTGGCATGAAGGTCTATCCTCCTCAGCCATGATAGCTGGAGATTGGTCTGGAGAACACATTGGCAGCATCATGAAGAGGCCTTCATGAGGGGACGTCACACCAGCCCTATGATTACGGTGTGAGGTGGTATAATGTACAATAGCCTTACTGCTTTAGTCTTCATTCCAGGTTCTGATATCTCGGGGTGGCACCGATTTGGTCGTAGAACCAATGTTACAGCTAATTCTCTGAAGTGCCCTCAGAGCCATTTTTCAACACGTCAATGTGAGGGCGCATGGAAGGTTTACTACTATGAGTGGCGTGGATGACCTAACCATGTTACCACACCAGGTAAGGATGCAGATTCTCTGAACACGTGAGGGACATCATTGATCAACTGCAGAGGAAGTTGCCAGCTGATGGTGTGCGTGTCCGGGTGCGTTCAGCGTGGCAGAACATTTCACAGACAAGCATTACTACCCGCATTGACTGGCAAGGTCTGGGAGTGTATGTCTCCTTGTGGTACTCCACAGTGAATAAAAGAGAATTTTCTATTTTTTTGTCTCCTTTTATTTTTCACAGTATATGTTATTAACATGTCTATCCATCCTGGGATTTCCAGGTTCTCACAATTTTTCCGTTCTTCTTGGCGTTGTAGTATTAATGTTGGGGAGAATATATCTTATCAGAAAAAATACTCTTTCCTCTACTGATCAGGCTTGTTTGGGTCGGATTAGTTCGCTGAGGGATCAGAGCCGCCCATAGAAGCCTAAGAAGAGTTAAGGTAGAAGAGAGGAGGGAGCCGCAGTAAGACGCTGTAATGGCACGCAGCCATGTCTGTTACCCCCCACATACACTGGGTCACACTGTGTTGTGATCACCTCCTTTCTCTCAGCTTCTCTTGCTCTGAGCTGGTCTACTGGAGGACAGGGCTCCCTCTAGTGGCAGGCAGGTGCCTGTTCTCCTATATTTATAAGCTCAGCCCACAGGCTCTGGAGTCTTCTGGCATGTTCTCCTTAGGGTATATATATAGGGGGAGATTTATCAAAGGGTGTAAAATTCAGACTGGTGCAAACTGGCCACAGCAACCAATCACAGCTCAGTTTCAAGCTCTGGTGAAAGAAAAGAGGAGCTGTGATTGGTCGCTGTGGCAAGTTTGCAACAGTCTAAATTTTACCCCCTTTGATAAATCTCCCCCATAGTCTCTACCTCCTCACCTTTTTGCTCAGTTGATGTTGTTTGTCAGTCATGAACCATGTCTGTGCTCCCTGGCTATCCGCCACTTCTTAGCAATCTTCTAGCTATTTGTATCTCAGTTCATTCTCAGTTCCAGCTCTGCTTCAGTCTGAACTGCGTCCTAATGTTGCATCCTGCATTTCTACCACAGAGGAAGAGTACCTAGTTCCGGACTCCATCTCTCCTTCAGCAACCTTCAGTCGTTGGTCACAAGGTCCTTCTCTGAGGGTAGCGACCTTGGAATTTCCCACAGTGAAGTGGGTGCTGGTGGAAACTGGGAGCTCCTTAGACTCTGCTCCTCATGGAGGGAACTCCAGCACTCCTCTGTGACCCAGGGGATCCACCTCCTCCTGCTTGGACAATCCATTACAGACACAGAGAAGCTGCTGAAAGCTCTACTAAGTTATATCTCCCCATTGTTAGTCACAACTTATACTGCTGAGTGCTACTCTATAATGTCCCCCTTGCGATAGAGATATAGGCGAGCAGTATCTCCTCTTCTGTGCAGTGTAGACCTGCCGGCTTATAAGTCATTCAAGGCTTTTAATTATAGAGATCTTTGTTCCGCTACTGGTCAGCCTCATCGTCTCCTCATGGAGTCAGTGACCTTCTTGTCCTCTGAATACAGAAATATTCCCAGTTTCTTCTTCATACAGAGGATAGAACAGATAGATCTTGTATCCACTTTTCTCCTTCTGTATGGAGACATTCATGAGATCTCAGAGGTCTCTCCCTCCCAGGACAGCAGGTAACGGGGATTTGGGGGAAGGAGATTGGGTTATTTCTCCTTATAGATTTACTTTAGGGATCAATAACAGTCTTGCGGACTGGCTGTAGTCTAACATGTTCTTCGCATACAAATGGCTTTTTTTCTCTGGATGTAAAAGGAGACATGATTTGGTTTCTGTGCTGGATGCCGAATAGTCGAATATAATTTCTAACAAAAAGCCTAAAATACGAGAGCCCTTGTGTATTCATGAGTTATAAAGGTGATTGGCGATACAAACAGGAGACGGGGAACCCGGGAACAGGTGTTATAGGAACCAGTATGGATTCATGTAAAAGCACAAGTGGTTTTAACACAACTCCTGCTGATGCGAGCGTTAAAAATAGAAAGTGTAAGAGTAAGTGTAAGCGAGGGGAATCCTAATAATATTAGACCAAGAAAGGTATAAGGAGGTATAAATGATACAGAAAGAGGAGGGGGGGGGGGGGGGGGCAAGAGCCCCGGCTACTCAATATGGCCCCAGTGCTGGAAACACATCCGATCCCCAGTGTCTGTATATATTCCAGTCACCTCTCCTGCTCCCGGTGCTGCAGTTCTCAGTCCACTCACCTCTCCTGCTCCTGGTGCTGCAGGTCTCAGTCCACTCACCTCTCCTGCTCCCAGTGCTGCAGTTCTCTGTCCAGTCACCTCTCCTGCAGTTCTCTGTCCACTCACCTCTCCTGCTCCCGATGCTGCAGTTCTCTGTCCACTCACCTCTCCTGCTCCTGCAGTTCTCTGTCCAGTCACCTCTCCTGCTCCTGGTGCTGCAGTTCTCTGTCCAGTCACCTCTCCTGCTCCTGCAGTTCTCTGTCCAGTCACCTCTCCTGCTCCTGGTGCTGCAGTTCTCTGTCCAGTCACCTCTCCTGCTCCTGCAGTTCTCTGTCCAGTCACCTCTCCTGCTCCTGGTGCTGCAGTTCTCTGTCCAGTCACCTCTCCTGCTCCCGGTGCTGCAGTTCTCAGTCCACTCACCTCTCCTGCTCCTGGTGCTGCAGTTCTCTGTCCAGTTACCTCTCCTGCTCCTGCAGTTCTCTGTCCCGTCACCTCTCCTGCTCCCGGTGCTGCAGTTCTCTGTCCAGTCACCTCTCCTGCTCCCGGTGCTGCAGTTCTCTGTCCAGTCACCTCTCCTGCTCCCGGTGCTGCAGTTCTCTGTCCAGTCACCTCTCCTGCTCCCGGTGCTGCAGTTCTCTGTCCAGTCACCTCTCCTGCTCCCGGTGCTGCAGTTCTCTGTCCAGTCACCTCTCCTGCTCCCGGTGCTGCAGTTCTGTAACTTTGTTCCCTGTGACTGCTGAGGTAACTGCCCTGCACTTTTAGAGAGGTTCCTGGCATGGACAAGGTGATCCTTCTGTGGCTGCTCTCCCCTAGCGCTGCATAGTGGCTGTGGCTTGCATAGGGAGAATCTGTAGCTTACTTGTGTCCCTGTCATGTGACCTGGCCTAAGCCACGCCCTGGCTTAACTTCAGCAGAGACTGGTTTTTGGATGCTTCCTCACACACTGACTCTAGACAGACTAACTCCTCCCACCAGGAACTAACTGCTTCCTACATGAGTCTAACTAAACCTTCCTGTGATTGGTGGAGGCTGTGTGTGCAAAAGAGAAAAGAGAGTGGATAGGACAGAAACTGGAGGGAAAGCACCTGCACCTGTAAGTGGATCAGATATTACATATGACATATAACAGTTAACCCTTGGTCTCCTTCAGCCGTGCAGAGGGGAGAACAAGGGCTTTAGTGACATCTAGTGGGGAAAACACTAACTGCAGTGGATACTTCATCCCCACCTGTGTGAACTCGAGGGAGTTACCTTACTCAGGTGCAATAAGACTTAGGGGCCTGTATCGGGTCACTAGGTATGGATCCTTACATGGGTCATAAAATGGTGATCGGCATCAAGCTCGAGCTGCTTTTGTCCTTTTATGTTGCTAAAAGCGGCAAACTGGATACATTATTACTGGCTAAGAGCTGCCCAACATTCAGCTTCTCTCGACTTCAGCTCAAGGTCAGGCTGGTTCTCAAGCCAGAATAAGGGTAATATCAGGGCTCGGCCGCGCACCTCTCCCTGCACTGCAGAAGTGTGGGGCCGGCTCTCTGCTAGCATTGACGGCCCGGCCCAGCGGCAGGTGCAGCTGCCAGTCATCTTTGGTTTTCTACAGGAGGTTTGGGTCCCAGGCCCCAATCAGTCGTGCACCTCTCATATAAGCCTGCCTATTCCCCTCCCTCCTTGCCTGTGATAAAGCCCAGTTTACTAGTGTGTCTTGACCTAGAATTTCCCGGCATTGTCTATTAGTACTCTGACTTTCTGGCTTTTGGACTTCTCTTTAGAATCACGTTCCTGTTCTGCGCCGCTCTCTTGTTACTGACTCGGACCCCTGTCCCTGATTTATTGTGTGGTGTCTTTGTTCCGTGTTCACACTTATACAGGATTACAGACCGTTGACCAGGGCCGTTTTAATACGTTGGTGGGCCCAGTGCACAGCCCTCAAGAGTGGGCCCCCCCTTCCCTTTCGGCACATTGTATAATGTACTGAATTTGCCCCCACACTGTATCAGGAGCCCCAATACATACAGTAGTTACCTTATAACACTATTTCCACCATACAGTGATTACATATTACATAAAAACTGCACTAAACAAAACAGAAAGCTATCACCAATGATACCATTACATAATACCGCCACATCATGACCCCTAACACTACAACCCTATAACAGAGTGCAGTTACATCCAGTGACTCACCGGGGGCGTCTTCTCTGATCAGAGTCTGTCACCTTTTCTTTTTCTCTCCATCCAGCCTGGGCCACCTTGAAGTCTTCTCCTGGCTGTGAATCTTCTCTCCAGAATCTGCCAGACAAATATTTTAGGCTCCAACACATACAGTAGTTAGGTCCCTTGTACCCCTATACAGTAGTTACACCCCTCTGTACCCCTACATAGTTACACCCCTCTGTGCCTCCATAGTTTTAAGGTGTCCCTGTAGTATATAGACCCTCATGTGCTCCTCCAGTTATATACAGCCCTCCTGTGCGCTCCCCCATTAGTATATAGCCCCCCTGTGCACTCTCCCCAGTAGTATATAGCCCCCCTGTGCTCTCCCACAATAGTATATAGCCCCCCTGTACTCTCCCCCAATAGTATATAGCCCCCCCTGTGCTCTCCAATAGTATATAGCCCCCCTATGCTCTCCCACAATAGTATATAGCCCCCCTGTGCACTCTCCCCAGTAGTATATAGCCCCCCTGTGCTCTCCCACAATAGTATATAGACCCCTATGCTCTCCCACAATAGTATATAGCCCCCCTGTACTCTCCCCCAATAGTATATAGCCCCCCCTGTGCTCTCCAATAGTATATAGCCCCCCTATGCTCTCCCACAATAGTATATAGCCCCTCTGTGCTCTCCCACAATAGTATATAGCCCCCCGTGCTCTCCCCCAATAGTATATAGCCCTCCTGTGCTCTCCCCCCAATAGTATATAGACCCCCTGTGCTCTCCCACAATAGTATATAGCCCCCCTGTGCTCTCCCACAATAGTATATAGCCCCCCTGTGCTCTCCCCCAATAGTATATAGCCCCCCTGTGCTCTCCCCCCAATAGTATATAGCCCCCCTGTGCTCTCCCCCATAGTATATAGCCCCCTGTGCTCCCCAGTAGTATATAGCCCCCTGTGCTCCCCCATAGTATATAGCTCCCCTGTGCTCCCCAATAGTATATAGCCCCCTGTGCTCCTCAGTAGTATATAGGTCCCCTGTGCTCCCCCATAGTATATAGCTCCCCCATAGTATATAGCTCCCCTGTGCTCCCCCATAGTATATAGCTCCCATGTACTCCCCCATAGTATATAGCCCCCTGTGCTCCCCCATAGTATATAGCCCCCTGTGCTCCCCCATAGTATATAGCTCCCCTGTGCTCCCCCATAGTATATAGCTCCCCTGTGCTCCCCCATAGTATATAGCTCCCCTGTGCTCCCCCATAGTATATAGCCCCCTGTGCTCCCCCATATTATATAGCTCCCCTGTGCTCCCCCATATTATATAGCCCCCTGTGCTCCCCCATAGTATATAGCTCCCCTGTGCTCCCCAATAGTATATAGCCCCCTGTGCTCCCCAATAGTATATAGCCCCCTGTGCTCCCCCATATTATATAGCTCCCCTGTGCTCCCCTATAGTATATAGCCCCCTGTGCTCCCCAATAGTATATAGCCCCCCTGTGCTCCCCCATAGTATATAGCTCCCCTGTGCTCCCCTATAGTATATAGCCCTCTGTGCTCCCCATAGTATATAGCCCCCTGTCCTCCCCCATAGTATATAGCCCCCTGTGCTCCCCCATAGTACATAGCCCCCTGTGCTCCCCTATAGTATATAGCCCCCTGTGCCCCCCATAGTATATAGCCCCCTGTGCTCCCCAATAGTATATAGCTGCTATATAACATTGAAAAAAACAAACACTGTTACTCACCTAGGTCCTCGCGTTCCTCTTCTCTTCCCTCTTGTGGCCGCACTTCCTGCGGTCACAAGAGGCTGCACTCCCCTCACCCTCGCGCCGACGCTCCAGTGACGTCGGGCGCTAGAGGGAGAGTGCGGCCTCTTGTGACTGCAGGAAGTGCGGCCACAAGAGTGAGTGACAGGGAGGGAGCCAATGGCGCTCTCCCTGTCAGTATCGCTGCTGCTGAAGCGCCGCAGCAGCGGACGGGGGCAGCGGCGGACGGGGGGGGGGCCCTGCAGGGGGCGCCATGGAGGGGTAAGTAGATTACCCATCCATGGCGCTCCCCCCTGACAGGCTGGTGGCCGGAGCCCTGTGCGACCGAACTGGTCGCACATAGCAACGGCCGGCCTGCTTGGGGGGCCCTTTAACCAGTGGGCCCGGTGCACGTGCACCATGTGCCCTCTGGTTACAGCGGCCCTGCCGTTGACCAGTTGTCCGCTGACGCCTAGGGCTGTTGAGGCAAATAGGCAGAGACAGCGGGGTGGGGGCCAGTGTCAGGACTACTCCTGTCCTTTGTCGTCCTGTTCCATATCCTGACAGGTAACTGTGCTCCGGCAGAGACCTCTATAGAAGAAGCCTCCCCCTCCTCCTTTATTATCTGTTTTTATGCTGTATAATTGCATCTTAAACATATTTTAATGTGGCAGGAACAATCATTCTGACAGGTGTTGGCGACGTATATCCTCATCCCACTGTGACAGAGAGAATTTGGCGATCGACGCGCTACAAAGAGAGAAGAAGAAAGGCGCCATTCTGCCGGCTTGAAATGATTTTTTCTGCCGGCTTTTCTTCCTTCTCCATACAAGCCCTGGTATATATGTATCCATTAGAGCAACATTCCTTGTCTTTCCGGGGCAGATATGAATAGCTTTGAATAAAGCTGAAAGGAAAGAATGGCTCTGCAGAAAAGTGATTTCTGAAGCCTGGAAATTTCATAGCTCACCAAACAATGAAAATTGCTTTTGCTTTGATATAATTACTGATATTGCCACCCTGGAGAGACTATTCCACTTTGCATTTTATGACAAAATTTAGAAACCATTCATTGAAAATTAGGTTACCAGATTTTCTGCTGAATAGTAATTCCTGCATATTTTGTGTAACATTGTACCTCTTCAGAGCCGGGTTACTCCGCCTGCCTTATATTTCATTCCCTCCATTGTTATGATTAAGTGAGTTCACCATCTTATAGGCTCCTGCTATTACTTTCCATTTTTCATTATAAATGAGCAGGTGGAAAGGGTTAAAAGAGACGCGGGTGACGATCAATCATCCGGTGTAAAAATATTGTTCTTTTCAATTTCCCTTTGGTGTGAGCCGACCTTCCATCCCTGACTTCCTAATGAGTCGGGGGATCGGGATGCTTGGGAGATATTACACACCGGCCCGTCTTTATTTACTGTTTTTGATGGAGAAATCTCAATATTTTAGTAGAAGACGGATATTTTTCTCTGACAGAATGTTGAACGATGTCAGATTGTCAACAAAACAGCAAACATATCAGTCTGTTCTATCTACAGCAGAACGGCCCATTACCATAGGGATTGGCGGTGATGGTTAAATACAGAGACGCAGGAGCATGGCATCCGTATTAAGGTCTTACCATAGACCTCTACTTATTACAGAGTTTACAATGTGACTGATGGGGGTCATGGATTCCGCTTGATTATATGGAGGTGCATTGTGACTTTAAGAGGTCACCCAATGTTTAAAGGGTATGTTCACACTGAGGAAAGGGAAGGAATTTCAAGCAGAATCCTGGCTTAATTCTATGCATATTCATGTCTCATGGTGTTCAATGCGATTTACACTCTGTTGCTCAAATGGTGGAATTAACGCATGGAATGTTCTGCCGGATCTGCTTTCCACTCAAAGAATTGACACGTCATTCCACCAGGGAAATCTCATAGATCTCACTGGGGAATTTCTGATTTGTGCTAAGACTCCGCTGGGATTCCGATCAAATTGCGCGCCAATTCTGCCACAGCAATTCTGTGACTTGGTGTAAGAGCATTGCTTTGGTGTAAGAGCTCCCTGTACTGGGTGGGAGGGGGAGTGGGGGAGGGGCATGGTCTGCATAGCGGGGTCTACAGCCCTGTACTCTGACCCAAGAAGTCTCACTCACCTTCCAAATCATAGCAGATGCACTTCAGGCTGGGGCTTACATCAGGGGACAGGACTGTGGGGGTAATCTCTCCATAGCTGTAACCCCTCTCTCCCCTGACAGAAAGTGCTGCATGTATGTGCCCACATCTCCCTGCTCATTCCTTCCTGCTCCCTACAGTCTCTGTCAGCTCCTGTATTTCCCACCCTGCACTCACACTCACCTATACACACTGCTGCTATAATGTGCCTGCACTCACACTCAGCTATACACACTGCTGCTATAATGAGCCTGCACTTACACTCAGCTATACACACTGCTGCTATAATGTGCCTGCACTCACACTCACCTATACACACTGCTGCTATAATGTGCCTGCACTCACACTCAGCTATACACACTGCTGCTATAATGAGCCTGCACTTACACTCAGCTATACACACTGCTGCTATAATGTGCCTGCACTTACACTCACCTATACACACTGCTGCTATAATGAGCCTGCACTTACACTCAGCTATACACACTGCTGCTATAATGAGCCTGCACGTACACTCAGCTATACACACTGCTGCTATAATGTGCCTGCACTCACACTCAGCTATACACACTGCTGCTATAATGTGCCTGCACTCACACTCAGCTATACACACTGCTGCTATAATGTGCCTGCACTTACACTCACCTATACACACTGCTGCTATAATGAGCCTGCACTTACACTCAGCTATACACACTGCTGCTATAATGAGCCTGCACGTACACTCAGCTATACACACTGCTGCTATAATGTGCCTGCACTCACACTCACCTATACACACTGCTGCTATGTGCCTGCACTCACACTCACCTATACACACTGCTGCTATAATGTGCCTGCACTCACACTGAGCTATACACACTGCTGCTATAATGTGCTTGCACTTACACTCAGCTATACACAGTGCTGCTAAAATGAGCCTGTACTTACACTCAGTCATTCACACTGCTGTACAGAGAGGTTTCTGTCACTGTCCTCCTGCACAGCTCTGTGACTCTCACTTCCTGATTGGTCTCTGCTGAACACACGCCTTCCCCATTGCTGTCATGTGACCACACAGACCTCTGACAGCAGCTCTGCTTCTCTATTCTAGCCTGTTGGACTACACTACTGCATTGTGGGGATTTGCAGCTCCATCCTGTATCTACAAGCTGCTGCTGTGTTATCAGGGTTATACAGTTACTATACATTATACACCACATGTTGATTGCTATGCTGTACAGTAACTTATACAGTATATCACATATCCAGCTGCTGTGTTATCAGGGTTATACAGTTACTATACATTATACACCACATGCTGCTATACTGTACAGTAACTTATATATCACATATCCAGCTGCAGTGTTATCAGGGTTATACAGTTACTATACATTATATACCACATGCTGCTATACTGTACAGTAACTTATATATCACATATCCAGCTGCTGTGTTATCAGGGTTATACAGTTTCTATACATTATATACCACATGCTGCTATACTGTACAGTAACTTATATATCACATATCCAGCTGCTGTGTTATCAGGGTTATACAGTTACTATACATTATACACCACATGCTGCTATACTATACAGTAACTTATATATCACATATCCAGCTGCTGTGTTATCAGGGTTATACAGTTACTATACATTATACACCACATGCTGCTATACTGTACAGTAACTTATATATCACATATCCAGCTGCTGCTGTGTTATCAGGGTTATACAGTTACTATACATTATATACCACATGCTGCTATACTGTACAGTAACTTATATATCACATATCCAGCTGCTGCTGTGTTATCAGGGTTATACAGTTTCTATACATTATATACCACATGCTGCTATACTGTACAGTAACTTATATATCACATATCCAGCTGCTGTGTTATCAGGGTTATACAGTTACTATACATTATATACCACATGCTGATACTATACTGTACAGTAACTTATATATCACATATCCAGCTGCTGCTGTGTTATCAGGGTTATACAGTTACTATACATTATATAACACATGCTGCTATACTGTACAGTAACTTATATATCACATATCCAGCTGCTGTGTTATCAGGGTTATACAGTTTCTATACATTATACACCACATGCTGCTATACTGTACAGTAACATATATCACATATCCGGCTGCTGTGTTATCAGGGTTATACAGTTTCTATACATTATATACCACATGCTGCTATACTGTACAGTAACTTATATATCACATATCCAGCTGCTGTGTTATCAGGGTTATACAGTTACTATACATTATACACCACATGCTGCTATACTGTACAGTAACTTATATATCACATATCCAGCTGCAGTGTTATCAGGGTTATACAGTTACTATACATTATATACCACATGCTGCTATACTGTACAGTAACTTATATATCACATATCCAGCTGCTGTGTTATCAGGGTTATACAGTTTCTATACATTATATACCACATGCTGCTATACTGTACAGTAACTTATATATCACATATCCAGCTGCTGTGTTATCAGGGTTATACAGTTACTATACATTATACACCACATGCTGCTATACTATACAGTAACTTATATATCACATATCCAGCTGCTGTGTTATCAGGGTTATACAGTTACTATACATTATACACCACATGCTCCTATACTGTACAGTAACATATATCACATATCCAGCTGCTGTGTTATCAGGGTTATACAGTTACTATACATTATACACCACATGCTGCTATACTGTACAGTAACTTATTTATCACATATTCAGCTGCTGTGTTATCAGGGTTATACAGTTACTATACATTATACACCACATGCTGCTATACTGTACAGTAACTTATATATCACATATCCAGGTGCTGCTGTGTTATCAGGGTTATACAGTTACTATACATTATATACCACATGCTGCTATACTGTACAGTAACTTATATATCACATATCCAGCTGCTGCTGTGTTATCAGGGTTATACAGTTTCTATACATTATATACCACATGCTGCTATACTGTACAGTAACTTATATATCACATATCCAGCTGCTGCTGTGTTATCAGGGTTATACAGTTACTATACATTATACACCACATGCTGCTATACTGTACAGTAACTTATATATCACATATCCAGCTGCTGTGTTATTAGGGTTATACAGTTACTATACATTATACACCACATGCTGCTATACTGTACAGTAACTTATATATCACATATCCAGCTGCTGTGTTATCAGGGTTATACAGTTACTATACATTATATACCACATGCTGATACTATACTGTACAGTAACTTATATATCACATATCCAGCTGCTGCTGTGTTATCAGGGTTATACAGTTACTATACATTATATAACACATGCTGCTATACTGTACAGTAACTTATATATCACATATCCAGCTGCTGTGTTATCAGGGTTATACAGTTTCTATACATTATACACCACATGCTGCTATACTGTACAGTAACATATATCACATATCCGGCTGCTGTGTTATCAGGGTTATACAGTTTCTATACATTATATACCACATGCTGCTATACTGTACAGTAACTTATATATCACATATCCAGCTGCTGTGTTATCAGGGTTATACAGTTACTATACATTATACACCACATGCTGCTATACTGTACAGTAACTTATATATCACATATCCAGCTGCTGTGTTATCAGGGTTATACAGTTACTATACATTATATACATACTATACATCACAGATTCAGCTGCTTCTCATTGTTTCATCTCTTCTACATGTTATTCAGAATAATAATCAGTATATTTGGGGTGTGGAACCAATTGTCTGCAGATCAGTGATTTCTTATGGGGAAATTTGCTTTGGTATAAGAGTAGATTTGGATTACAAGCGCCGTCCTGGAACCAATTATACTCGTACTCCAAGGCACCGCTGTATTAGAAATCTTTGCTAATTTATTGACTGGGAAAAATCCCCATCAGTTTTCAGAGTTTCCTCAGCAATAGGTGAAGCTCCTTTGGCCGTGATTCCTGCTCCAGTCTTCTTGGCTATAACGAAGTCCTGACAAAGTCACCGGAGGGTGACGATACGCGTGGAGACTTTCGCCCCATGACCCCTTTTTTAACCCAGGCATCGCTTACCACTTCTTTGAATGGGTGATATGATTAATATGGTCTTCTTCTTTGTGCAGTTCCTTTTTTTCTATTTCTCATTTTCTTCAAGATGTTGTGATTTATATATATATATATATATATATATATACTGTATATATCTACATATGTATGTATGTCTTGTGTATCTGTGGGTTATATAACACAATGATTTATTCTTGAATTATTTGGATATATTATTTATTTGACACAGATCATCTTCATTTTTTCACTGTATGATATTGGTGTTTTCAGTTATTTGTTCGGTAATAAATTATCATACATCTTTTTATATACCCCCATTTTGGGTCATGGTAGCAACATTATTTGCCTATAACCCCCTGTAGGTCACATACCCATTGATTATTATTTGTGTTTGGGTTGACCATGAATTTCTGTGTTCCTGATTGGAATTTTTTATTGTTTTTAACTGTGTTTTGTAGTGTTCTGTAGGATCTTTGATATAATTAAATAAAATATGTTAGTATTTGGAGTGCACTCTTGATTGGTGTCTAGTCTTTGCTTCTTTTGGTTTGCTATGGTTATAATCTAGACATTTGAGTGGCACCCCGTTCCCTTATTTATCAGGTAGAGCCCCCTATTTTGTTCTTTCAGTTTCTTGGCTATAAGGCTCCAAATGACCAATCTTTACCACTTATTCTACACAACAGCAACGTCCTCTAAACTCTTCGACAAAGGGAAAATGCAAACAAAGAGTATGCTAAAGGACAGGGCCGGCGTCAGCACCCGGCTTACTCGGGCAAATGCCGGGGCCCACAGGCCCTCAGGGGGCCCCCCCGCACTTGCCCACCGGAATGATTAGCCACCGGAGCAATGCCGCCCGCATCCCTGCCGCCCGGTGAAGGGATGCATCCCCAGATTGGTGGACCGACGGTTTCACACCGGCGGCCCTCTGCAGCTGTTGTGAACAGCGCGGCCGGCCGCCGCGCTACTCACTCAGCTGCTCTGCCCGGCCCGCTCTGCCCCTAAAGATCCCCCTCTGTGTAGTAGACGTGCCACACGCAGGCACATCTGCAGCACTCCCCTGACGGCTGACGTCACTTCCTGGACGCGCCGCAGAGGATCCAGGAAGGCAGAGCAGAAGACGCCGCCGGGAACAGGAAAAAGAAGAAGACGGCGCTACTGGGGATTGATGTGGCAGAGACAGGCGAATATGTTTTTTATTTGTTTCCCACGGGGGATGCATATTCTATATGGGGATATTACAAAGGGTATGCCGAATCTTTATGGGGATGTTACAAGGGGGGGGGGGGGGGGACTATTCTGTATTATGATATTACAAGGGGGTGGAGTATACATGGGCATATTACAAAGGGAGGGGGGCTATTGTATATGGGCATATTACAAAGGGAGGGGGGCTATTTTATATGGGCATATTACAAAGGGAGGGGGGACTATTGTATATGGGCATATTACAAAGGGAGGGGGGACTATTGTATATGGGCATATTACAAAGGGAGGGGGGCTATTGTATATGGGCATATTACAAAGGGAGGGGGGACTATTGTATATGGGCATATTACAGAGGGAGAGGGGACTATTGTATATGGGGGCACCAATGTACTGGACCAAAGAACCTAAAATGCTTCTCTGACAGATTCTGGAAAGAAGAGTTGTGGCTTGGGCCTGATGGAAAGAAAAAGAAAACTGAACAACTCTGATCAGGGAAGACATCACCTGTAAGTCACTGAATATCCAAAAGTCCAAAAGCGCAACATTTTAACTACTACTTAGAGCCCTTCTCAAGTATGCCAGAGAACATCTATTTACTATATGGGGCACTGAGGGGGTCTAACTATACCTGCTATTTTAGTGTCGCCACATGATTTGCTCCACAAAGGGGCCCGCTGAGCCTCTGTCGCCCAAGGGCCCACAAAAACCTGGAGCCGGCCCTGCTAAAGGAGATGCTCCTCCTCTCTATGGCAGTCCATATGGGCACCGGCCTCTAAATCCTCCATGTATGGAGAACTCCTACCGAATCCTGGACATGGAGCCGCACATTGTGGCTGCTTCACAAGCTGAACTGATCAATAAGCCTTTAATGCAGCAGATCCGACCCCTTCCTTCCTGCCTGACCTTTACATCCACATTAAGGTGGGGGGTATGGAGTCCTCTCTGGCTGCTCGTCCATCTTCACTATACAAGTCCCCCGGGATCACCTCTCCATCTGTATAACGCAGTCCATCCTTTCTTCACTCTCGCCTTATTCCCACCGCAGTTATCTGCATCACGTTTGCCATTTGACTAGCGACCTCTTCATCTAATGTCCTGTTATTGTCAGTCATACTGATCGATTGGACTATGGATATGTTATTGCACAAGTCCCCTCCTCCATTACAGGACTGATTTCTGGCCATAACCCCAATCGGACCAGCACCTTAGTGCCTGATAGTAATGCATGTACCCGCTCATCCTGCAGGTAAGTGGGGGTCTCTGTATTTTAGCTTCTGTCTTATGGCTGCAATACCCAGAAGTCCTTAATATTTCCAGTGTACTCGTGGATGCATCTGTATATTATTGCACTCGGCTCCTTACTACAAAGCTGAATGGTCTCCATGAACTGCCCTAGGGCTGTCTCCTTGGAGGTCTTAAAGGAGAAGTCTGGAGAAAATAATAATTTGCAAGTAGGCAGTGGCCTAGGGGAACATAATAAACAAGCACTAGTTTCCCCTCCCTGTGCCCCCAAAACATTGGGTCCCAGGCTCCCCGACCTCTGCCGGAACTCATTTTTCCCTGAGTTCTGATGTCATCACAATGCCCTACCCGACTATTGGATTGCCCACTCAGCCAATCAGTAGAGTCCCGCCCCAGTCACTGATTGGCTGAGCGGGGAATCCATCATGAGTTCTGATGTTGCTGGAGCAGGAGACCCATCAGCCACAGTTTGTGTAACCATGGGTTGATATACAGCCAGGTCTTTAGCATGTGCAGCTGTTTCCGGCTTCCTGCATCTCTATATCACGTCTTTGGGGATCTATATCATCTCCATAATGAAAATAAATCTTATCAATCAGAAGTCTCTAACGCTGGGATTCCTACTGGATTTGATGCAGTCTGGACTTGGCCCCACACCCTCTGGGCCAGGTGTAGTGTCTGCATAGTATTGCCACCTACCTCTTCCAGTATAATACACTATAGAAATTACTTGCTGTCCGGTGCCGAGTGCTCAACCCAGTGACTGTAAGTGGTTGTCCAGCATTATAGCTGCAGTCATATAGAAAATAATACATTTCCTATCCCTCCCTGGTGTCCTGCTGGTGGTGTCTCCGCTGCCCCTACTGACTGCAGACACTTCACTTACCAGACAGACTCTTCTCGGAGGCGACAGCTCACGCAGCCAATCACTGACAGGACAGCACCGAGGCCTGTGATTGGCTGAGTGGACAGTAACTCTTCTCTCTTAAGAGAAACAGATCACTGATCTCAGGGAGACCAGCCAAATGACAACACTGCCGGCTGCTAGTGAAAGCGCTCAATGCAGTGAAGTCCTAGGTGCATTGCCCCCTGGGAAACATGAATATGCAAAAGAAGAGCCCGTGGAGCCTCATCAAAGAGTCTCAAAACACAGGACTAGCCAGATATCCCTCCAGGAAGGACCCAGCCAAGGGGCAGCTCCTGTAAGGAAACCACCAAAACCACCATATTAAGTGGCCCTATAAGTCAATGTAATGACAAGGGATAAACCAAGGCCGGGTAACCATCCACATACAGCTGTTTCGGGGTGTTGCCCCTCAGCAGGATTCTGGCTAGGTGGGAGCAATGCCTAGTAGAGCCATAAGAGAAACACATTTCTGATCTCACTCCTCTCTTGTAAGTGAAGTGCCTGCAGTCAGCGGGGGACACCAGCAGGATACCAGGGGAGCACAAAGGGTTAAGCATAGGATGTTTCTTATTTTCTATGACCGCAGCTACTGTACATAGGAAATATTTGCAAATGCCGGACAATTCCTGTTAGTGGTGATGCATAGCATCGTTGTTTACCTCCTTGTAAGAAAAGTAGAGACGCTTAATGTATTGCTACTTACTGTAGAAGAGCAGAGACTCCCATCTAAGTGACAGGTGTCCCTGCTCCTCTATTGTAAATAAACCCCCTTGCTGAGGCCCAGGTTGGACTTTTCCTCTATAGTTCTCTAGTAACCAGTACGTTATCATTAGAGCGCTGCAGAGGAAAGCATTGGTTTGGTCCAGGTCGCAGCCAGGATCGGGGAGAGGGTGAGTATTTTTACAGTACTCAATATACGGGGCTGAACGGCCAGATATACACCAATTGGATGCAAATGTTTTTGTAAAAATTTAGAGCAAATCGAATGAATTCTAAATCACTAGTAATTTCCTCTAAAATTGACTGTTGTAACAATAGCCGTACGGCACAGGCCGAGACATCCTGATAAAACCGAGTCATGACCAGCAGATTGTAGCACGTTCTTCTTCTCTCTATATATCTTTAATAACAGCGATGTCTCCTTTGTATCCCGCCAGGCAGAGGTTATCTGGTGCTCCTCCAGTAATGACGCGGCTCATGTCCAATAGACGCTCTGCTAGAAGCGAGGGACGTGGTGTTTGTTGGGAAGATCTCATGTAACAGTAATATCCTGTTGAAATGTAATTTTAAAAACAATGAAAGCCATTAACTCTCACCCAGAAAGGCCGATAAAGACGGATGGCGGTGTATGGCTCTTTAATAAGTCATTTAGCCGAGTCCTGAAAGCTGAGCTCGCGGAGTAATTGCATTAATGTATAAGCATGTTGGTAAAGCCACCGCCGTCCCCTCAATTTATTCCATTTTGATAACCACTTTTTTTAATGGCTTTTCCAACCTATTGAGACGCAATTATGCAGAGATTGGCTCCGCCGAGGGTCTGAATTATTCATGGGGTTTGTTTCACACCTTAAAGTATATTCTTAAGCAAGAAAAATAACTCACCTGAAACGTCCGCCGCGCCGTTCCCTAGTTAAGCGGCTACGCTGGCTCGTAGTTAACAAGAGGCGCATGATTGACAGATAACGCGGGATTGTTTGCCGGCATTAACATATTGTGGCTTCATCTGTGTGGTCCTTCCATCTCGGGGACAGGAAAAAAAATAAAATGTAAAATAAATCCTTCCTTTCAATTGGACTTTGGCCGATAATTGCCCGGAGACATCGGAGCAGAAGCCGCGGGAGATGAGATTTTTGCATAAGCCTGCGAGCGCGGGTCCCACGTGTGGTCCTTAGTCTGTAATATAACCGGTGGAGTATAATATCACTCAGTAATCA
Organism: Dendropsophus ebraccatus; assembly: GCA_027789725.1. Lineage (NCBI taxonomy): Eukaryota > Metazoa > Chordata > Amphibia > Anura > Hylidae > Dendropsophus > Dendropsophus ebraccatus. Next base: position 3,399,991 of record JAQFWZ010000045.1, read on the forward strand.
ATTTAATATGTATGGATTCCATTTCCATCATATTCTCCCTCCTTTGTGGCACATGAACTCCATTCCCCGTAGTTCGTATCAAAAATTCACCATCTTCCCTGCATTTTTTATCGCACAAAAAGCTGTTCTTGGTGTTGTATAAATGGCGAGGCAGGAGACACCGGGGATGAATGAGATGTTTCTTGATCATTTTACATGGCGCTCTCTATCCGTCTGCTTGTTGCAGCCAGCTGGAGGTCTCCTTTATGAAGCCCGCCGTTTCCTTTCACAAGACAGCTGCTCGGGAGAAGAGCTGAGCTGCAGAAAAAGTTTTGCTCGCAGGAACCTTCCAGTTCTTTATTTATTATTGCAAAGTTTCAATCGCTTGATAAAACAATAGGAGGACGGATCAGACGAGGAGTGTTTACAAATATTTCCCATCAAAGACTCCGGAGACGAAGGGAAAGCGACACCATTGTGGAGGGGAAATAGTTATCACAGAACAAGTTATCAAAGGAGAAAAAATACCCATAAACACTGGAAATGTTTTCCCCCAAAAAATCTTTTTTTTTTAATGTTAGTTTCAGGCAGTGGATTTGGTGGAGTTTAGTGGCTAGTACGGCATTATCCATAGACATGTCCTTGTAATATGGCATCCATCATACATACGGGCCCATGGTAATATGGCATCCATCATACATAAGGGCCCATGGTAATATGGCATCCATCATACATAAGGGCCCATGGCAATATGGCATCCATCATACATAAGGGCCCATGGTAATATGGCATCCATCATACATATGGGCCCAGGCCCGCTTCTGCCATGAGGCGGAATGAGTATTCCGCCTCAGGCGGCAGATTTTGCGGTCCTGCAGGGGGCGGCATGCCCGGCTGATAATCTGGCGGACCGGGCAAATGCCCACTGGGCCGCCCAGATTATCAGTTGTAGGGCTGCCTGCCGGGCCCCTCCAGAACATACACTACCGCCCCCACCTCCCTGGAACACCCAGGGGACGCGGCCGCCGGACCTCTTCAAGGTGGATCTGCCGCTTTAAAAGCAGGGGGCTCCGCTACCGCTAGCTGTTCTATCCAGTCCATTGAGCTTCCGGGACAGGTCACCTGATGCACGCCGGCCCCGTAAGCTCACAGCTCCAGCCCCGTGCGCCGCACCTCTCCCGCGGTCCTGTGCGGTCAGCTGTTGCATGTATGCCACTGAGCAGGAGACTAGAGAGGTGCGGCGCGCGGGGCTGGAGCTGTGAGCTTACGGGGCCGGCGTGCATCAGGTGACCTGTCCCGGAAGCTCAATGGACTGGATAGAACAGCTAGCGGTAGCGGAGCCCCCTGCTTTTAAAGCGGCAGATCCGCCTTGAAGAGGTCCGGCGGCCGCGGCCCCTGGCTGTTCCAGTGAGGTGGGGGTGGTAGTGTATGTTGGTGGTGGGCTTGCGCGCGGGGGGGGCGGGGGGGGGGGTTGGGGGCGGATGGGGTTCGAGTGCCAGTGAGGGGGGCGGCAGCCTGAGGTTTGCCTCAGGCGGCACAGACCCTAGAATCGGCCCTGTATGGGCCCATGGTAATATGGCTTCCATCATACATAAGGGCCCATGGTAATTTGGCATCCATCATACATAAGGGCCCATGGTAATATGGCATACATCATACATAAGGGCCCATGGTAATATGGCATCCATCATACATAAGGGCCCATGGTATTATGGCATCCATCATACATAAGGGCCCATGGTAATATGGCATCCATCATACATATGGGCCCATAGTAATATGGCATCCATCATACATATGGGCCCATGGTAATATGGCATCCATCATACATATGTAATTTACTGTGTCAGACTGGAGAGAATTCACCACTTCCTGCAGGACATACAGCAGCTGATAAGTACTGGAAGAGTGGACAGTTCCTTACATGGACTTCCTTACTTCCTTACTTTGTTTGTGCAAAGAAAAGAATAAAAGTACAAGGACGCCATCTGCAAAGAGTTTGTATCTTCTCCCTGTGTTGTATTATTATTATCTGCCGCCTGATCCCGTCTGTGAGATCAGAAGACTAGAAGAACAATGGAAGATCCCGCGGTGAAGATCACCTCCGCACTTTCATTTTCTATTGTTACTATTTCATTATTATTATTTTTTTTTTTTGCACAAAAACTACAAAAAAGCAGAGAAAATCACCAGGTTGGAAGAAACCATGAGGTGACGTATTCCCGACTTCCCGAGCCGTTCACGATGTCCGTGTTTAGAATAATGACAGATATTTTCCTCAGCAAGGAATGGGTTAACAGGCCGGCATTCCGCCGCACATCAGCACTAATATAATGGCGGTGGCGTTTGTGTGTTTTTAAGCCTTTCCTCGTCTTTTGAGGCGCTCACACGCCGACTTTGGCTCCAGAGAGGCGGCGGGTAACGTCCGTCTGCCGCTGCTCACTACTGAGGGATATATTCTGATCTCCACTTGCTATCCCCGTCAGGCGCCTCGTGCAGCAAATCTCGGCTTTTCCAGCAGTTTTGCTTTGACATTTGGGCTCTAGTAGTTGTAGATAATAATAATCCAATGTACACAACATGCAGAAGAGTGCGGAAAGCTGGTGGAGTGTCTGTAACAACATAGAAGGTAGATCTCTCTCCAGCTGCTAAAAAACTACAACTCCCAGCATGCCCAGGTTCTCACCCTGTATCCCTCTCCAGAATGTGGAAGCTGGAGCGAGCTGCTAGACGGTACCGGGCTGCTTCCCTACTGTGGTCCTGGTGTGGGGAATGGCTGGGGCAGTGGGCCAGATGGTAGCGACATCAGCAAACACCCTGTGGACCAAGACCCGAACTGAAGGAGATGAAGCTGCACCAGCATGATGGTGGATGGGAGCACAGAGCATGGACAGACGCGGGACGGGACACTGCCAGCGGCCCAGAGCATGGACAGACGCGGGACGGGACACTGCCAGCGGCCCAGAGCATGGACAGACATGGGACGGGACACTGCCAGCGGCACAGAGCATGGACAGACATGGGACGGGACACTGCCAGCGGCACAGAGCATGGACACATACAGGACGGGACACTGCCAGCGGCCCAGAGCATGGACAGACGCGGGACGGGACACTGCCAGCAGCACAGAGCATGGACAGACACAGGACGGGACACTGCCAGCGGCACAGAGCATGGACAGACACAGGACGGGACACTGCCAGCGGCACAGAGCATGGACAGACATGGGACGGGACACTGCCAGCGGCCCAGAGCATGGACAGATACAGGACAGGACACTGCCAGCGGCACAGAGCATGGACAGACACAGGACGGGACACTGCCAGCGGCACAGAGCATGGACAGACATGTGACCGGACACTGCCAGCAGCACAGAGCATGGACAGACATGGGACGGGACACTGCCAGCGGCACAGAGCATGGACAGATACAGGACGGGACACTGCCAGCAGCACAGAGCATGGACAGACGCGGGACGGGACACTGCCAGCGGCCCAGAGCATGGACAGACACAGGACGGGACACTGCCAGCAGCACAGAGCATGGACAGACACAGGACGGGACACTGCCAGCGGCCCAGAGCATGGACAGACATGGGACGGGACACTGCCAGCAGCACAGAGCATGGACAGACACAGGACGGGACACTGCCAGCGGCTCAGAGCATGGACAGACACAGGACGGGACACTGCCAGCGGCCCAGAGCATGGACAGACATGTGACCGGACACTGCCAGCAGCACAGAGCATGGACAGACACGGGACGGGACACTGCCAGCGGCACAGAGCATGGACAGACATGGGACGGGACACTGCCAGCGGCACAGAGCATGGACAGACATGGGACGGGACACTGCCAGCGGCACAGAGCATGGACAGATATGTGACCGGACACTGCCAGCGGCACAGAGCATGGACAGACATGTGACCGGACACTGCCAGCGGCACAGAGCATGGACAGAGACAGGACGGGACACTGCCAGCAGCACAGAGCATGGACAGACACGGGACGGGACACTGCCAGCAGCACAGAGCATGGACAGACACAGGACAGGGCACTGCCAGCAGCACAGAGCATGGACAGACACAGGACAGGACACTGCCAGCAGCACAGAGCATGGACAGACACGGGACGGGACACTGCCAGCGGCCCAGAGCATGGACAGACACAGGACAGGACACTGCCAGCAGCACAGAGCATGGACAGACATGGGACGGGACACTGCCAGCAGCACAGAGCATGGACAGACACAGGATGGGACACTGCCAGCGGCACAGAGCATGGACAGACACAGGACGGGACACTGCCAGCGGCACAGAGCATGGACAGACACAGGACGGGACACTGCCAGCAGCACAGAGCATGGACAGACAAGGGACGGGACACTGCCAGCAGCACAGAGCATGGACAGACACGGGACGGGACACTGCCAGCAGCACAGAGCATGGACAGACACGGGACGGGACACTGCCAGCGGCCCAGAGCATGGACAGACATGGGACGGGACACTGCCAGCGGCCCAGAGCATGGACAGACACAGGACGGGACACTGCCAGCAGCACAGAGCATGGACAGACACGGGACGGGACACTGCCAGCAGCACAGAGCATGGACAGACATGTGACCGGACACTGCCAACGATAAGGAGGAGCCGTGACCTCCTCCTGCGCCTTAGTCATGAAGATTTATACCTGCTCGCAGGTGTAATTCATGATTCAAATCTACACGCTGTCTTAATAAGTGTTCCCCATAGTGGCCATTAGGTTTTCAACATGGTGTCTAAGCTGTTCAACACAGAGATGAGCATGCTTAGGGCCATCCAAACCCCAATGCCTGGCAATGCATTACCGGGGGCTGAAGAAGTTAGATGCAACCATAGGGAGTCCTGGAAAACATGGACACAGCCAAGGGCCATAGGTCAGGGCTCCCTTGGGCGGCATCAGATTTCTTCAGCCACCGGTAACCCAATGTTGAACATTCCGGTTTGGAGAAACCCCAGCGAGATTCGCTCATCTCTAGTTTGATACAATGGAGGCTCCAACGCAGATGTGAACAGCCTCTTAATCTTCTTCATCACATTTAGAAATGATTTCCTTTGGATACATTTTCAACAAATATCCAGTTTCCATCACATAAACAAATAAACCTAGGTGACCCCGGAGCCCGACGACCCGCGGTTTCTTTCTAAGCTCTGAATTTCCAGTAAAACCCAAGTTGAATGATCTGTAATCCATGAATAATACATGCATCATCTGATCGCCTCGAGCGTTGTTCAAGGCAATTTTGTTCTCTTTGTCTAATTTCCTTGTTTGCTTTATTGTAACCACATTAAATAAAGACCGCGGGGAACGTTCATCACCTTGAGTGAATCATTACCATCCTCGTCTGAATGGAGCCGCATGGAGTTTGGAAGAAACTTTAGATATCTACATATGGAACGAGGAGCGAACCCGAGAACACGAGGAGAATGCGAGAGCCGGAGAGATGTCACTTGTGATAGTCATTCCCTTATTATACAATTCATATCGGAACGTTCTGGTTACTATGATAATAGGAAACATTATTTACATAAGAATCAAACCCATATAAGAGTTCAGAATAGATGCACTTACTATGGATACGATACCGTGCCGGCATCCATGTTATATGCCATGTGATGTTAGCGATAAGACGCCCCCGAGTGCATCACAATGTGGAAAGATTAATAATGTGGAATCCAAAGATCAGGCACAAAGACAGTAAATGTGTCGCGTAGACCGTGGATACAGAAGGGAAGGAAGGAAGAATCGCCATCCTGGTAAAACTTATGGAGGGTATCCAGGGAGAGGCCAAAAACCCACAAGACCCAACTAAACGCAGAATTCAGAGCTCTGTGCGCTATCGCTCGTGTGGGAGTTTGGAGAGAATGGAGCCGCTCAGGAGCCAAACCTCCGCCATACTCTGCGAGTGACGCACTCACCTTTAGGAGCCGGGATCTCAGATAACTCTGATCTCCAATGTTGTGGTTAATAGTAATAATAACCTCCGTCTACGGGGAAGCGACTGGGAGCGCCACCCGCATGTCCTCCAGGACTCTGTCCATTTCGCTGAGCTGCTTCCTACCTACAGACCCAGTCCGGACCCGTATAATGAGGTCCACTGTATTGTAGGGCGGGATCTGTCGCTTAGATGGGAAGAATAACGCAGCGTGCAAGCTGTGCGGGGTCCAACAGTGCTATATCCCGGGGTATATCCCGGGAGAGGTATATGTGGGGGTATATCCCGGGAGAGGTATATGTGGGGGTATATCCCGGGAGAGGTATATGTGGGGGTATATCCCGGGAGAGGTATATGTGGGGGTATATCCCGGGAGAGGTATATGTGGGGGTATATCCCGGCAGAGGTATATGTGGGGGGTATATCCCGGAAGAGGTATATGTGGGGGTATATCCCGGGAGAGGTATATGTGGGGGTATATCCCGGAAGAGGTATATGTGGGGGGTATATCCCGGGAGAGGTATATGTGGGGGTATATCCCGGGAGAGGTATATGTGGGGGGTATATCCCGGGAGAGGTATATGTGGGGGTATATCCCGGGAGAGGTATATGTGGGGGTATATCCCGGGAGAGGTATATGTGGGGGTATATCCCGGGAGAGGTATATGTGGGGGTATATCCCGGGAGAGGTATATGTGGGGGTATATCCCGGGAGAGGTATATGTGGGGCTATATCCCGGGAGAGGTATATGTGGGGGTATATCCCGGGAGAGGTATATGTGGGGGGTATATCCCGGGAGAGGTATATGTGGGGGGTATATCCCGGGAGAGGTATATGTGGGGGTATATCCCGGGAGAGGTATATGTGGGGGTATATCCCAGAAGAGGTATATGTGGGGGTATATCCCGGGAGAGGTATATGTGGGGGGTATATCCCGGGAGAGGTATATGTGGGGGGTATATCCCGGGAGAGGTATATGTGGGGGTATATCCCGGGAGAGGTATATGTGGGGGTATATCCCGGGAGAGGTATATGCGGGGGGTATATCCCGGGAGAGGTATATGCGGGGGGTATATCCCGGGAGAGGTATATGTGGGGGGTATATCCCCGGAGAGGTATATGTGGGGGTATATCCCGGAAGAGGTATATGTGGGGGTATATCCCGGGAGAGGTATATGTGGGGGTATATCCCGGGAGAGGTATATGTGGGGGTATATCCCGGGAGAGGTATATGTGGGGGGTATATCCCGGGAGAGGTATATGTGGGGGGTATATCCCGGGAGAGGTATATGTGGGGGGCATATCCCGGGTGAGGTATATGTGGGGGGTATATCCCGGGAGAGGTATATGTGGGGGTATATCCTGGAAGAGGTATATATGGGGGTATATCCCGGAAAAGGTATATGTGGGGGTATATCCCGGGAGAGGTATATGTGGGGGTATATCCCAGAAGAGGTATATGTGGGGGGTATATCCCGGGAGAGGTATATGTGGGGGTATATCCTGGAAGAGGTATATATGGGGGTATATCCCAGAAGAGGTATATGTGGGGGTATATCCCAGAAGAGGTATATGTGGGGGTATATCCCGGAAGAGGTATATGTGGGGGTATATCCCGGAAGAGGTATATGTGGGGGTATATCCCGGAAGAGTTATATGTGGGGGTAGATCCCGGGAGAGGTATATGTGGGGGTATATCCTGGAAAAGGTATATGTGGGGGTATGTCCCAGAAGAGGTATATGTGGGGGGTATATCCCGGGAGAGGTATATGTGGGGTTATATCCTGGAAGAGGTATATATGGGGGTATATCCCGGAAAAGGTATATGTGGGGGTGAATCTCAGAAGAGGTATATGTGGGGGTATATCCCGGGAGAGGTATATGTGGGGGTAGATCCCGGGAGAGGTATATGTGGGGGTATATCCCGGGAGAGGTATATGTGGGGGTATATCCTGGAAAAGGTATATGTGGGGGTATGTCCCAGAAGAGGTATATGTGGGGGTATATCCCAGAAGAGGTATATGTGGGGGTATATCCCGGGAGAGGTATATGTGGGGGTATATCCCAGAAGAGGTATATGTGGGGGGTATATCCCGGGAGAGGTATATGTGGGGGTATATCCCGGGTGAGGTATATGTGGGGGGTATATCCCGGGAGAGGTATATGTGGGGGTATATCCTGGAAGAGGTATATATGGGGGTATATCCCGGAAAAGGTATATGTGGGGGTATATCCCAGAAGAGGTATATGTGGGGGTATATCCCAGAAGAGGTATATGTGGGGGTATATCCCGGAAGAGGTATATGTGGGGGTAGATCCCGGGAGAGGTATATGTGGGGGTATATCCCGGGAGAGTTATATGTGGGGGTAGATCCCGGGAGAGGTATATGTGGGGGTATATCCTGGAAAAGGTATATGTGGGGGTATGTCCCAGAAGAGGTATATGTGGGGGTATATCCCAGAAGAGGTATATGTGGGGGTATATCCCGGGAGAGGTATATGTGGGGGGTATATCCCGGAAGAGGTATATGTGGGGGTATATCCCGGAAGAGGTATATGTGGGGGTATATCCCGGAAGAGTTATATGTGGGGGTAGATCCCGGGAGAGGTATATGTGGGGGTATATCCCGGGAGAGGTATATGTGGGGGTATATCCCGGGAGAGGTATATGTGGGGGTATATCCTGGAAAAGGTATATGTGGGGGTATGTCCCAGAAGAGGTATATGTGGGGGTATATCCCAGAAGAGGTATATGTGGGGGTATATCCCGGGAGAGGTATATGTGGGGGGTATATCCCGGAAGAGGTATATGTGGGGGTATATCCCGGAAGAGTTATATGTGGGGGTAGATCCCGGGAGAGGTATAAGTGGGGGTATATCCCGGGAGAGGTATATGTGGGGGTATATCCCGGGAGAGGTATATGTGGGGGTATATCCTGGAAAAGGTATATGTGGGGGTATGTCCCAGAAGAGGTATATGTGGGGGTATATCCCAGAAGAGGTATATGTGGGGGTATATCCCGGGAGAGGTATATGTGGGGGGTATATCCCGGAAGAGGTATATGTGGGGGTGAATCTCAGGAGAGGTATATGTGGGGGTATGTCCCAGAAGAGGTATATGTGGGGGTATATCCCGGGAGAGGTATATGTGGGGGTATATCCCGGGAGAGGTATATGTGGGGGGTATATCCCGGGAGAGGTATATGTGGGGTTATATCCTGGAAGAGGTATATATGGGGGTATATCCCGGAAAAGGTATATGTGGGGGTATATCCCGGGAGAGGTATATGTGGGGGTATATCCCAGAAGAGGTATATGTGGGGGGTATATCCCAGAAGAGGTATATGTGGGGGGTATATCCCGGGAGAGGTATATGTGGGGGGTATATCCCAGAAGAGGTATATGTGGGGGGTATATCCCGGGAGAGGTATATGTGGGGTTATATCCTGGAAGAGGTATATATGGGGGTATATCCCGGAAAAGGTATATGTGGGGGTATATCCCGGGAGAGGTATATGTGGGGGTATATCCCAGAAGAGGTATATGTGGGGGTATATCCCAGAAGAGGTATATGTGGGGGTGAATCTCAGAAGAGGTATATGTGGGGGTATATCTCGGGAGAGGTATATATGGGGGTATATCCCAGAAGAGGTATATGTGGGGGTATGTCCCAGAAGAGGTATATGTGGGGGTATATCCCAGAAGAGGTATATGTGGGGGTATATCCCGGGAGAGGTATATGTGGGGGGTATATCCCGGAAGAGGTATATGTGGGGGTGAATCTCAGGAGAGGTATATGTGGGGGTATGTCCCAGAAGAGGTATATGTGGGGGTATATCCCGGGAGAGGTATATGTGGGGGTATATCCCGGGAGAGGTATATGTGGGGGTATATCCCGGGAGAGGTATATGTGGGGGTATATCCCGGAAGAGGTATATGTGGGGGTATATCCCAGAAGAGGTATATGTGGGGGGTATATCCCGGGAGAGGTATATGTGGGGTTATATCCTGGAAGAGGTATATGTGGGGGGTATATCCCGGGAGAGGTATATGTGGGGTTATATCCTGGAAGAGGTATATATGGGGGTATATCCCGGAAAAGGTATATGTGGGGGTATATCCCGGGAGAGGTATATGTGGGGGTATATCCCAGAAGAGGTATATGTGGGGGTATATCCCGGGAGAGGTATATGTGGGGGTATATCCCAGAAGAGGTATATGTGGGGGTGAATCTCAGAAGAGGTATATGTGGGGGTATATCTCGGGAGAGGTATATGTGGGGGTATATCCCGGGAGAGGTATATGTGGGGGTATATCCCAGAAGAGGTATATGTGGGGGTATATCCCAGAAGAAGTATATGTGGGGGTATATCCCGGGAAAGGTATATGTGGGGGTATTTCCCAGAAGAGGTATATGTGGGGGTATATCCCGGAAGAGGTATATATAGGGGTATATCCCGGAAGAGGTATATATGGGGGTATATCCTGAAATATTCCCCAGACGGCACTGAGAGGCTTCCACCGTACATAGATTCACCACCCAATTTTGTGTGTGTATAGAATGTATATAAGTATATATGTATAGTATATATGTGTGTATTTATGTATATAAGTATGTGTGTATGTATAGTATGTATGTGTGTATGTATAGTATGTATGTGTGTATCTATGTATATATGTATGTACTGTATATTGTGTATGTATGTGTGTGTACTGTATATTGTGTATGTATAGTATAAAGTATATTATGTATCTGTGTATGAATAGTATGTGTATATATGTATATATGTGTATGTATAGTATATAGTATAGTGTATAGTATGTATGGATATATGTATGTGTAGTATATAGTATGTATATATGTTTGTATCTGTATGTATATATGAGCTACTTGCACCATTTGTATATAACAGCTTTAGGAAATGATGCTCAGGATTGGGATGGACATAATCCGGGCTCCTTCCTCTGTAACTGGTCCCGGCCGCCCCCATTACTCCCAGTGCACCCCCCACCGTTGTTACTGAGGCCGTCGCTGGGTCATTGGTACAAAATTGGAAAACTAGTTGATTGCTGCTGAGAAGGTTTCTGAGATTGAAGGAATATTGACCCCCTGGGATCCCGTGAATCTCCCCTGTACATGGACGGCGGCTTAGGGAGAAGTGATTTTCCCGCCTGTGAATCATCGTCTTCCTCCTTCTCCTGTTTCTCGGCGCTCTTCCGTCAGCCGGGCTGGATTGCTTGTGACAAGACGGTGCTGCATGACTGGGCATCTTTAAGAGATACTTAGCGGCACTATTATTCCTGGAAGAAGGAAGCGTCCCTGACCGCCGATCCCGGCTAATATCCCCCTCATGGCGGCTTGTGTGGAGGATGTGTTACTCAATAAGCCTTCTCATCCTCCCAAAATTAAATTAGCCCCTACGAAAAAAAAGGAACCTGCCGGCTGGTGTGCGGCTCCGGCCTCGTCTCTTCACCTCGCGTCACACTCCAGCGAGCACCCGAGAATTAGGCAGATTATTATGTGTGGATGCTGCCGGCGCCATTCCCAAACACAGCCAACCGCGGGAGTTGTACAGCAAGCGGCGACACGGAGGAGAACGTTACCCCGTGTTTGTTTACTTTTCTGCGGCCAAAGAATGTTCCGCAAGAATTGGCGCTGCGATTGCGTTATTACAGGTAAACAGGGTAAACGCGGACAGTCCCGTCTTCTGGGACGGGGATCATTCTCAGCACTTATCTAAATGGGCAACAAATCGTTTAGGTAGAACTATTATTCTCTAGCGCAGCCCCAGAATTATCATTGTCCTACATGGTGACACTGAGGAGCGAACGACAACCAGGAAAACCATTTTAGTGTTCAGAAAGGTTGTCAGCTTGTTGCCCAGACACCAATACAGGCCAATGGTGTAGTAAGAGACATGCTATAAGAGACATACTATAGGAGACACGCTATAAGAGACATACTATAAGAGACATACTATAGGAGACATACTATAAGAGATACTATAAGAGACACACTATAAGAGACATACTATAAGAGATACTATAAGAGACACACTATAAGGGACACACTATAAGAGACACCCTATAAGAGACACGCTATAAGAGACATACTATAAGAGATACTATAAGAGACATACTATAAGAGACATACTATAAGAGACATACTATAAGAGACACACTATAAGAGACACACTATAAGAGACACGCTATAAGAGACATACTATAAGAGATACTATAAGAGACATACTATAAGAGACATACTATAGGAGACACGCTATAAGAGACACACTATAAGAGACACGCTATAAGAGACACGCTATAAGAGACATACTATAAGAGACACGCTATAAGAGACACACTATAGGAGACACCCTATAAGAGACATACTATAGGAGACACGCTATAAGAGACACGCTATAAGAGACACGCTATAAGAGACACACTATAAGAGACATACTATAAGAGACGTACTATAAGAGACACACTATAAGAGACACACTATAAGAGACACACTATAAGAGATACTATAAGAGACATGCTATAAGAGACACACTATAAGAGACATACTATAAGAGATACTATAAGAGACATACTATAAGAGATACTATAAGAGACATGCTATAAGAGACACACTATAAGAGACACGCTATAAGAGACACGCTATAAGAGACACGCTATAAGAGACACGCTATAAGAGACACACTATAAGAGACGTACTATAAGAGACGTACTATAAGAGACACACTATAAGAGACACACTATAAGAGACACACTATAAGAGACATACTATAAGAGACATACTATAAGAGATACTATAAGAGATACTATAAGAGACATGCTATAAGAGACATACTATAAGAGACACGCTATAAGAGACACGCTATAAGAGACATACTATAAGAGACACACTATAAGAGACACACTATAAGAGACAGGCTATAAGAGACACACTATAAGAGACATACTATAAGAGACACAGTATAAGAGACACAGTATAAGAGACACACTATAAGAGACATGCTATAAGAGACACGCTATAAGAGACACGCTATAAGAGACACACTATAAGAGACACGCTATAAGAGACACGCTATAAGAGACACGCTATAAGAGACACGCTATAAGAGACACGCTATAAGAGACAGGCTATAAGAGACACACTATAAGAGACACACTATAGGAGACACACTATAAGAGACACACTATAGGAGACATACTATAAGAGACACACTATAAGAGATACTATAAGAGACATGCTATAAGAGACACACTATAAGAGACATACTATAAGAGACACGCTATAAGAGACATACTATAAGAGATACTATAAGAGATACTATAAGAGACACACTATAAGAGACACACTATAAGAGACATACTATAAGAGACACGCTATAAGAGACACGCTATAAGAGACATACTATAAGAGATAGTATAAGAGATACTATAAGAGACACGCTATAAGAGACATACTATAAGAGATACTATAAGAGATACTATAAGAGACACACTATAAGAGACATGCTATAAGAGACATACTATAAGAGACACACTATAAGAGACACACTATAAGAGACACACTATAGGAGACACAATATAAGAGACATACTATAGGAGACACACTATAAGAGACACCCTATAAGAGACACACTATAAGAGACATACTATAAGAGACATACTATAAGAGACATACTATAAGAGACATCCCATCCTCCTCAGCTTCCTGCGCACAATAGGGACTTATTAACAGGTTAGATTTGTCTAACTTGCAAATAGTTCCCCTTTAAGTTGACTTACTCTAAATCCCAAAAAGTACACTAACATTTACTACATTCTACGGTGCACAGTGTCACATTTAAAAGACAACTCCAGTGTTTTGTTTTTCGCTCATTTAACACACATTACAAAGTTATATAATAATGTTAATAATCTATCTGGCCCCATCCCCCCCCCCCCCCCCCCCCCCCCCCCCGTATATATCTGTCAACCACGTCTTCTCTTGGCGCCATCTTGTGTCGTTGTCAGAGCGGGCAGCGGGCTTGGGATTCCAAAGACACCGGCCAGAGCTGATAGTGACGCGGATTGCAGGAGATTTAAGCAGCGATTGTCACCGAATGGATGGCGAGTATAAAATGTCGGAGTGTCTGTTTTTTTTTTTGTAGTGCCGGAGTTGTCCTTTATATAAGGCCTTCTGGTAAGCCACGCCTCTTTGTCAAGCATGGCCCACAACTCCATTCTATTTGTCTATTTCTCAAGAATCTTATAACGATTCTGAAATTCTCCAGTCCCCGCTGTTACTTATGGCCCCTTGTCTGCAATATTCCTATAGTTGTTCCAGTAGGTTTATAGACTGTTTCTAATGTCGCATTTACACATAGAGATTTATCTGACTCCTAAAATAGAAGAAATCTCAGTTTTTCCTTTATGACCTGTTCCCTGTTTATAGTCTGTTCCTGGCTTTGGCTTCAATAATCTGTCATATAAATCTCTCTGTGTAAATGCACCATAATTTATCAGGTTATTAGGGGGATTGGCCGCTGGTGACAGGATCCTAAGTCTTAGAAACACACGTTTGCAAAGGGCAGATGATGCATAGGTGAGCAGGAGTATAAGGAGAGAGAGAAGGAAATCTCCTTCTCGGATCAGGAGACTCATTGATGATCAGAAGCCAAAAGAAGCGAAACAAAGACTGAAACATTATTACTTTTCTCTGAAAGGTCAAAGCAATGTCCACACATAGATCTCCGAGGAGGCCGCAACGGCAAAAACAATGAAGGGGAAAACAACAATGTACAAAGCGTTACCAGCTGATTGTAAAAGATAAAAGATACACAACACTGGCTGAGCGCATACAATCCTCCATGATTACACACATATATATGTATAGCTAAGACTTGGAGTCAACTCTGTCATTAAATTAATAAGGAAAACCTTTGAAAGCTATGAACATATTTTCTCCATACGTATTTATTACACATTTTGTGTAGTATAACATGGTGCGTGGTACAGCCTCTATAGGTGCTGTATGAGCTCTATTTTATTTCTATACTTACACTAAGGCAGTGTGATTCTTCCCTCCAGACAGCCTTGTGATCTGTCTACAGCCTGTGTGAGCTTCCCTCTATGTATACTCTCCTCCCTGTCTACAGCCTGTGTGAGCTTCCCTCTATGTATACTCTCCCCCTATATACAGCCTGTATGAGCTGCCCTCCATGTATGCTCTCCTCCCTGTCTACAGCCTGTGTGAGCTTCCCTCTATGTACACTCTCCCCTATATACAGCCTGTATGAGCTGCCCTCCATGTATGCTCTCCTCCCTATATACAGCCTGTGTAAGCTGCCCTCCATGTATGCTCTCCTCCCTATATACAGCCTGTGTAAGCTGCCCTTCATGTATGCTCTCCTCCCTATATACAGCCTGTGTAAGCTGCCCTCTATATATGTTCTCCTCCCTATATACAGCCTGTATAAGCTGCCCTCCATGTATGCTCTCCTCCCTGTCTACAGCTTGTGTAAGCTGCCCTCCGTGTATGCTCTCCTTCCAATATACAGCCTGTGTGAGCTTCCCTCTATGTACACTCTCCCCCTATATACAGCCTGTATGAGCTGCTCTCCATGTATGCTCTCCTCCCTATATACAGCCTGTGTGATATTTCCTCCATGTATGCTCTCCTCCCTGTCTACAGCCTGTGTGATATTTCCTCCATGTATGCTCTCCTCCCTGTCTACAGCCTGTGTGAGCTTCGCTCTATGTATACTCTCCCCCTATATACAGCCTGAATGAGCTGCCCTCCATGTATGCTCTCCTCCCTTTATACAGCCTGTGTGAGCTTCCCTCTATGTATACTCTCCTCCCTATATACAGCCTGTGTAAGCTGCCCTCCATGTATGCTCTCCTCCCTATATACAGCCTGTGTGAGCTGCCCTCCATGTATGCTCTCCTCCCTATATACAGCCTGTGTGAGCTGCCCTCCATGTATGCTCTCCTCCCTATATACAGCCTGTGTAAGCTGCCCTCCATGTATGCTCTCCTCCCTATATACAGCCTGTGTAAGCTGCCCTCCATGTATGCTCTCCTCCCTATATACAGCCTGTATGAGCTGCCCTCCATGTACTGTATGCTCTCCTCCCTATATACAGCCTGTGTAAGCTGTCCTCCCTGTATGCTCTCCTCCCTATATACAGCCAGTGTAAGCTGCCCTCCATGTATGCTCTCCTCCCTATATACAGCCTGTGTGAGCTGCCCTCCATGTATGCTCTCCTCCCTATATACAGCCTGTGTGAGCTGCCCTCCATGTATGCTCTCCTCCCTATATACAGCCTGTGTAAGCTGCCCTCCATGTATGCTCTCCTCCCTATATACAGCCTGTGTAAGCTGCCCTCCATGTATGCTCTTCTCCCTATATACAGCCTGTGTAAGCTGCCCTCCATGTATGCTCTCCTCCCTATATACAGCCTGTGTAAGCTGCCCTCCATGTATGCTCTCCTCCCTATATACAGCCTGTGTGAGCTGCCCTCCATGTATGCTCTCCTCCCTATATACAGCCTGTATGAGCTGCCCTCCATGTACTGTATGCTCTCCTCCCTATATACAGCCTGTGTAAGCTGTCCTCCCTGTATGCTCTCCTCCCTATATACAGCCAGTGTAAGCTGCCCACCATGTATGCTCTCCTCCCTATATACAGCCTATGTGAGCTGCCCTCGATGTATGCTCTCCTCCCTATATACAGCCTGTGTGAGCTGCCCTTCATGTATGCTCTCCTCCCTATATACAGCCTGTGATATCTGCCCTCCATGTATGCTCTCCTCCCTATATACAGCCTGTGTGAGCTGCCCTCCAGGTATGTTCTCCTCCCTATATACAGCCTGTGTGAGCTGCCCTCCATATATGTTCTCCTCCCTATATACAGCCTGTATGAGCTGCCCTCCATGTATGCTCTCCTCCCTATATACAGCCTGTGTGAGCTGCCCCCCATGTATGCTCTCCTCCCTATATACAGCCTGTGTAAGCTGCCCTCCATGTATGATCTCCTCCCTATATACAGCCTGTGTGATCTGCCCTCCATGTATGTTCTCCTCCCTATATACAGCCTGTGTGAGCTGCCCTCCATGTATACTCTCCTCCCTATATACAGCCTATGTAAGCTGTCCTCCATGTATGCTCTCCTCCCTATATACAGCCTGTGTAAGCTGCCCTCCATGTATGATCTCCTCCCTATATACAGCCTGTGTGATCTGCCCTCCATGTATGTTCTCCTCCCTATATACAGCCTGTGTGAGCTGCCCTCCATGTATTCTCTCCTCCCTATATACAGCCTGTGTGAGCTGCCCTCCATGTATGCTCTCCTCCCTATATACAGCCTGTGTAAGCTGCCCTCCATATATGCTCTCCTCCCTATATACAGCCTGTGTGATCTGCCCTCCATGTATGTTCTCCTCCCTATATACAGCCTGTGTGAGCTGCCCTCCATGTATGCTCTCCTCCCTATATACAGCCTGTATGAGCTGCCCTCCATGTATGCTCTCCTCCCTATATACAGCCTGTGTGAGCTGCCCTCCATGTATGCTCTCCTCCCTATATACAGCCTGTATGAGCTGCCCTCCATGTATACTCTCCTCCCTATATACAGCCTGTGTGAGCTGCTCTCCATGTATGCTCTCCTCCCTATATACAGCCTGTGTAAGCTGCCCTCCATGTATGCTCTCCTCCCTATATACAGCCTGTGTAAGCTGCCCTCCATGTATGCTCTTCTCCCTATATACAGCCTGTGTAAGCTGCCCTCCATGTATGCTCTCCTCCCTATATACAGCCTGTGTAAGCTGCCCTCCATGTATGCTCTCCTCCCTATATACAGCCTGTGTAAGCTGCCCACCATGTATGCTCTCCTCCCTATATACAGTCTGTGTGAGCTGCCCTCCATGTATGCTCTCCTCCCTATATACAGCCTGTGTAAGCTGCCCTCCATGTATGCTCTCCTCCCTATATACAGCCTGTGTGAGCTGCCCACCATGTATACTCTCCTCCCTATATACAGCCTGTGTAAGCTGCCCTCCATGTATGCTCTCCTCCCTATATACAGCCTGTGTGAGCTGCCCTCCATGTATGCTCTCCTCCCTATATACAGCCTGTGTAAGCTGCCCTCCATGTATACTCTCCTCCCTATATACAGCCTATGTAAGCTGTCCTCCATGTATGCTCTCCTCCCTATATACAGCCTGTGTGAGCTTTCCTCTATGTATACTCTCCCCTATATACAGTCTGTGTGAGCTGCCCTCCCTGTATGCTCTCCTCCCTATATACAGCCTGTGTGAGCTGCCCTCCATGTATGATCTCCTCCCTATATACAGCCTGTGTGAGCTGCCCACCATGTATACTCTCCTCCCTATATACAGCCTGTGTAAGCACTCCTGCAAGGTGTATCTCCCCCACTGTCTACTGTCTGAACTGGTGTCTAACCTTCCCCCGATTTGTACTCTACCAGAAGAGGACACTAGGACCCAGAGACAAAAGCCAATACATTTTTGCAACAAATTATCATTTTTGTTTTTATTGCTCAAAAGTGATAAAAATATAAGAAATGTTATCGGCATATCTGTAATTACAATGAGCTGCAGAATTCCGGCAATGCATTATTTACTCTGCATGGAGAACAGCGGAAAATATAAACATAAAATGGGGATTTTTTTTCCCCATTAAACCCTGAAAACCCGGAAGAACGTCCACAACGCACCCAACAGCTGTACTACAACCTGCAAAGGGTAGGAGGTAGCTCTGATCCATCTCAGCCCCCTCCCCCGCTTGTGCCATGGACAGGAGCACACATAGCGTCTAGGGGGGAATTTAGGATTAGAAAAAGCCCAGCTACCCTCTTCCATAAACAGCGCCGCCCCTGTCCTCAGGCAGTGTGTGGTACTACAATTCAGCTCCATTCACTACAATAGAACTTAGCTGTAAAACCCCACCAGAACAGAGGACAGGAGAGGCGCTGTTTCTGAAAGAAAGCTGCCACGTTTGGAGAACCCCTTTAAAGCATTATTTAATTAAAAAAAATTTTTTACTACTTCCATCCCATGAAGTTTGAAGTGGAGACTCCCGGTAAGTAAATCTCCAGATATTAGTTGTATCTGTACATTATTGCACTTGCGTAAATAGGAATCTGGTTCCCCTTTCCCCTTTGTTCTCTGGGAGGACTGCGCACATCTGATGTGTCAGGTTGCGGCAGAACCCCGGTGCAGTGTATGGGAAGCAGCCAGTCCGGGGCATTAGCTTAATGCTATTTGGAGGGATGGAGGAGGGGAAGGACAATGACTTGTTAGATAACGGAGATGGGAAACAGATGGCCTAATGAGAGACTGAAAACAAAGGGAAAAAGAAATCAATATCCTGATGCTGATGTCTCTAGCAGAGGCGGAGAGGAGCGGGGGGCACACGGCCGCACAGCGCGCCTCCTCAACACGTTCTCTGCTGAAGAAGCCAAAGGAAACGGGAAAAATACATTTGTTTTGGAGCAAACCTCCTATTAGTCTGGAATAATAAGTCATGGTTGTCTGACCCTTTGCCTCTTGCCACTTGAGACACCATTTATGTTAATGGGATCCGTGTAGTGTTACACGCGTTGCGATTTCCTAGTTACGAGTCTCAAAATAATGGCTGAAAGTGTCAGATGTGAAGACGTTGTCCGGTGATGCCACAACATCGCTCGTACACACGCCGCCAACTTCTGCCGCTGCTAATTACAGTCCGGATAGAATCGCAAAACATCCAGGTTTATGACGGCGGAATAGAGACCCCAGCGATGAATGTATAGCGGGCGCAGAGGCCGTGGTGATACCGGCCCCTCATGTCTGACCCTCATCTGCCCAGAGGACACCAAGACTTACATCATAGACACTGTCCTGTTATACGGCTGCCTGTCTATTATATTAGTGTCCTGTTATACGGCTGCCTGTCTATTATATGTTAGCATCCTGTTATACGGCTGCCTGTCTATTATGTTAGTGTCCTATTATACGGCTGCCTGTCTATTATATGTTAGTGTCCTGTTATACGGCTGCCTGTCTATTATATGTTAGTGTCCTATTATATGGCTGCCTGTCTATTATATGTTAGTGTCCTATTATACGGCTGCCTGTCTATTATGTTAGTGTCCTATTATACGGCTGCCTGTCTATTATATGTTAGTGTCCTGTTATACGGCTGCCTGTCTATTATATGTTAGTGTCCTATTATATGGCTGCCTGTCTATTATATGTTAGTGTCCTGTTATACGGCTGCCTGTCTATTATATGTTAGTGTCCTATTATATGGCTGCCTGTCTATTATGTTAGTGTCCTATTATATGGCTGCCTGTCTATTATATGTTAGCATCCTGTTATACGGCTGCCTGTCTATTATATTAGTGTCCTATTATATGGCTGCCTGTCTATTATG
Organism: Dendropsophus ebraccatus; assembly: GCA_027789725.1. Taxonomy (NCBI): domain Eukaryota; kingdom Metazoa; phylum Chordata; class Amphibia; order Anura; family Hylidae; genus Dendropsophus; species Dendropsophus ebraccatus. The sequence continues at coordinate 3,420,380 of JAQFWZ010000045.1, forward strand.
TTAGTGTCCTATTATATGGCTGCCTGTCTATTATATTAGTGTCCTGTTATACGGCTGCCTGTCTATTATATTAGTGTCCTGTTATACGGCTGCCTGTCTATTATGTTAGTGTCCTATTATATGGCTGCCTGTCTATTATGTTAGTGTCCTATTATATGGCTGCCTGTCGATTATATGTTAGTGTCCTATTATATGGCTGCCTGTCGATTATATGTTAGTGTCCTATTATATGGCTGCCTGTCGATTATATGTTAGTGTCCTATTATATGGCTGCCTGTCGATTATATGTTAGTGTCCTATTATATGGCTGCCTGTCGATTATATGTTAGTGTCCTATTATATGGCTGCCTGTTTATTATGTTAGTGTCCTATTATATGGCTGCCTGTCTATTATATGTTAGTGTCCTATTATATGGCTGCCTGTGTATTATGTTAGTGTCCTATTATATGGCTGCCTGTCTATTATATGTTAGCATCCTGTTATATGACTGTGTCCTGTGACTCCATCTCCTACCAGTCCTGTGACTCCATCTCCTACCAGTCCTGTGACCCCATCTCCTACCAGTCCTGTGATTCCATCTCCTACCAGTCCTGTGACTCCATCTCCTACCAGTCCTGTGACTCCATCTCCTACCAGTCCTGTGACTCCATCTCCTCTTAGTCCTGTGACTCCATCTCCTACCAGTCCTGTGACTCCATCTCCTACCAGTCCTGTGACTCCACCTCCTACCAGTCCTGTGACCTCCATCTCCTACCAGTCCTGTGACTCCATCTCCTACCAGTCCTGTGACTCCATCTCCTACCAGTCCTGTGATTCCATCTCCTACCAGTCCTGTGACTCCATCTCCTACCAGTCCTGTGACTCCATCTCCTCTTAGTCCTGTGACTCCATCTCCTACCAGTCCTATAACCCCATCTCCTACCAGTCCTGTGACTCCACCTCCTACCAGTCCTGTGACCTCCATCTCCTACCAGTCCTGTGACTCCATCTCCTACCAGTCCTGTGACTCCATCTCCTACCAGTCCTGTGATTCCATCTCCTACCAGTCCTGTGACTCCATCTCCTACCAGTCCTGTGACTCCACCTCCTACCAGTCCTGTGACTCCATCTCCTACCAGTCCTGTGACTCCATCTCCTACCAGTCTTATGTCTCCATCTCCTACCAGTCCTGTGACTCCACCTCCTACCAGTCCTGTGATTCCATCTCCTACCAGTCCTGTGACTCCATCTCCTACCAGTCCTGTGACTCCACCTCCTACCAGTCCTGTGACCTCCATCTCCTACCAGTCCTGTGACTCCATCTCCTACCAGTCCTGTGACTCCATCTCCTACCAGTCCTGTGATTCCATCTCCTACCAGTCCTGTGACTCCATCTCCTACCAGTCCTGTGACTCCATCCCCTACCAGTCCTGTGACTCCATCTCCTATCAGTCCTGTGACTCCATCTCCTACCAGTCTTATGTCTCCATCTCCCACCAGTCCTGTGACTCCATCTCCTACCAGTCCTGTGACTCCATCCCCTACCAGTCCTGTGACTCCATCCCCTACCAGTCCTGTGACTCCATCTCCTACCAGTCTTGTGACTCCATCTCCTACCAGTCCTGTGACTCCATCTCCTACCAGTCTTGTGACTCCATCTCCTACCAGTCTTGTGACTCCATCTCCTACCAGTCCTGTGACTCCATCTCCTACCAGTCTTGTGACTCCATCTCCTACCAGTCCTGTGACTCCATCTCCTACCAGTCCTGTGACTCCATCTCCTACCAGCAGGGGCGGGCTGGGCTCTGCCCCCCAGGCCGGCCTTCCCCAGTACATTACAGGGCCGCGCTGAAGCTGCTCCCCGCCCCCCCGTTAAGCCCCGCCCCCTGTGTACCGTCCCATGTTCCTCCTGGCCCGGGACTTCCTGTATTACACAGTGTGGAGAGGAGGAGGCTGGCTGCTAACCTCCAGCTCCAGGCTCCTGCTCCCTGACCATCCCCCTCCTGTCCTGCTCTCTGCTCAGCAGCTATAATGCAGGTACTTCGGGTTGTAGATAAGAGGGAGGTCGGGACAGAGAGGAGAGGGCTGTCTGCTGAGCTGGGCTGACAGAGGCAAACACACACACTAGCATCTGTTCCCCCAACCCCCTGTAGCTGCTGCCCTTTACCCCCTATAGCTGCACCCTCTTCCACAGGCTGCATTGCCCCTCTGCACCTGTAGCTGATATGTACCTCCTAAGGCTGCTGTGTGAGCCTTCCCCCCAGACTGCTGTGTTCTCCCCTTCAGGCTGCTGTGCCCCTCCCCCCCTTTCAGGCTGCTGTGCCCCTCCCCCCCTTTCAGGCTGCTGTGCCCCCCCCCCCCCCCCCACACACACACACACTCAGACTGCTGTGCCCCCCCCCCCCACACACACACACACACACTTCAGACTGCTGTGCCCCCCCCCCCCACACACACACACACACACTTCAGACTGCTGTGCCCCCCCCCCACACACACACACTTCCGACTGCTGTGCCCCCCCCCCCCCACACACACACACTTCAGACTGATGTGCCCCCCCCCCACACACACACACACACTTCAGACTGCTGTGCCCCCCCCCCCCACACACACACACACACTTCAGGCTTCTGTGCCCCCCCCCCCCCCCCCCCCCCCCCCCCCCCCCACCACACACACACTTCAGGCTGCTGTGCCCCTCCCCCCCTTTCAGGCTGCTGTGCCCCTCCCCCCCTTTCAGGCTGCTGTGCCCCCCCCCCCCTTTTCAGGCTGCTTTGCCCCCCCCCCCTCCCCCCACACACACACACACATTTCAGACTGCTGTGCCCCCACACACAGAATGATACACACTCATAGAGAACAATATACGGTCATACAGAACCATACAGAACAATATACACCCATACAGAACAATACGCACCCATACAGAACAATATACACCTATACAGAACAATATACACCTATACAGAACAATATACACCCATACAGAACAATATACACCTATACAGAACAATATACACCCATACAGAACCATACAGAACAATATACACCCATACAGAACAATACAGTACAATATACACCCATACAGCACAATATACACCCATACAGAACCATACAGTACAATATACACCCATACAGAACAATACGCACTCATACAGAACAATATACATCCATACAGAACAATATACACCCATACAGAACAATTTACACTCATAAAGAACCATATACACCCATACAGAACATACAGTACAATATACACCCATACAGAACAATATACACCTATACAGAACAATATACACCTGTACAGAACCATACAGAACAATATACACCCATACAGAGCCATACAGTACAATATACACCCATACAGAACAATACGCACCAATACAGAACCATACAGTACTATATACACCCATACAGAACAATATACACCCATACAGAACAATATACACCTGTACAGAACCATGCAGAACAATATACACCCATACAGTACAATATACACCCATACAGAACAATATACACCTATACAGAACAATATACACCTGTACAGAACAATATACACCTATACAGAACAATATACACCCATACAGAACAATATACACCTATACAGAACAATATACACCCATACAGAACAATATACACCTATACAGAACAATATACACCTGTACAGAACAATATACACCCATACAGAACAATATACACCCATACAGAAAAATATACACCCATACAGAACAATATACACCCATACAGAACAATTTACACATTAATACAGAACAATATACACCCATAGAGAACCATACAGTACAATATACACCCATACAGCACAATATACACCCATACAGAACAATATACACTCATACAGAACAATATACACCCATAGAGAACCATACAGTACATTATACACCCATACAGTACAATATACACCCATACAGAACCATACAGTACAATATACACCCATACAGAACCATACAGTACAATATACAACCATACAGAACCATACAGAACAATATACACCCATAAAGAACCATACAGTACTATATACACCCATACAGTACAATATACACCCATACAGAACAATATACACCCATACAGTACAATTTACACTCATACAGAACCATACAGTACAATATACACCAATACAGAACAATATACACCCATACAGAACAATATACACCTGTACAGAACAATATACACCCATACAGAACCATACAGTACCATATACACCCATAAAGAACCATACAGTACCATATACACCCATAAAGAACCATACAGTACAATATACACTCATACAGAACAATATACACCCATACAGTACTATATACACCCATACAGTACCATATACACCCATAAAGAACCATACAGTACAATATACACTCATACAGAACAATATACACCCATACAGTACAATTTACACTCATACAGAACCATACAGTACAATATACACCAATACAGAACAATATACACCCATAAAGAACCATACAGTACAATATACACCCATACAGAACAATATACACCCATACAGAACAATATACACCCATACAGAACAATACGCACCCATACAGAACAATACGCACCCATACAGAACAATACGCACCCATACAGTACAATATACACCCATACAGAACAATATACACCCATACAGAACAATATACACTCATACAGAACAATATACACTCATACAGAACAATATACACCTATACAGAACCATACAGTACAATATACAACCATACAGAACCATACAGTACTATATACACCCATACAGAACCATACAGTACTATATACACCCATACAGAACCATACAGTACAATATACACCCATGCAGAACCATACAGTACTATATACACCCATACAGTGCAATATACACCCATACAGAACAATATACACCCATACAGAACAATATACACATTTTGTAGGGTATTTTGGAGCATATTATATAGTACTCAGTATAATATGGTCACCCAGCTTTCCCACCATCTTATACTCAGTATATTATGATCACCCAGCTTTCCCACAATCTTATACTCAGTAAGATGGAGGTCACCCAGCTTTCCCACCATCTTATACTCAGTGGCTGGTAGCCTCGGGGAGCTGCATAGTAGATCTATACTGTGCAGCTGAAAACCATATCATCACAATTGTGCTAATTGGTTGCCTTTAAGGAGCACTCCAGCCCTTACCTATTATTACCCTCCCCACATCAGTGCAGGGACGGTAGATGGCACCCCGGGTCTGTACTTCTGCCAGCGGCGATGTTCCAACCATTCGGATAATGTCTCCTTACCTTCTGGTCATTTGTGACAGGGAATTCCTACTGCTCTGTGTGAAGGGGCCAGAGGTCACCTTGTCAATGTAAGTCTATGGGATGGTTCCGTGTCAGCGCTGAGCCGTCCCATATACTTATACAGTAAGGAGATCCCCGACCCCGTCACAGCGAGCAGGAGGAATTCCCTGTTTACAAATGACTGGAAGGGCTGAATGTGTTATCCGAAGTGTGAGAACAGTGCTACTGGAGAAAGTATTGGAGTGGGTGGCATCTACCTTCCCTGCACTGACTGATGTGGGGAGCGTAATAAGCGAGGGCCTAGAGTGGTCCTTGAAGGATGGGCCGCTAGCCGGCTACTCATGGGCCAGTGCTGTGTGCTTGCCCCCCAGGCTAAAATTTGCCAGCCAGCCCCTGCCTACCAGTCCTGTGACTCCATCTCCTACCAGTCCTGTGACTCCATCTCCTACCAGTCCTGTCACCCCATCTCCTCTTAGTCCTATGTCTCCATCTCCTACCAGTCCTGTGACCCCATCTCCTCTTAGTCCTATGTCTCCATCTCCTACCAGTCCTGTGACTCCATCTCCTACCAGTCCTGTGACTCCATCTCCTACCAGTCCTGTGACTCCATCTCCTACCAGTCCTGTGACTCCATCTCCTACCAGTCCTGTGACTCCATCTCCTACCAGTCCTGTGACTCCATCTCCTACCAGTCCTGTGACTCCATCTCCTACCAGTCCTGTGACTCCATCTCCTACCAGTCCTGTGACTCCATCTCCTACCAGTCCTGTGACCCCATCTCCTACCAGTCCTGTGACCCCATCTCCTCTTAGTCCTATGTCTCCATCTCCTACCAGTCCTGTGTCTCCATCTCCCACCAGTCCTGTGACCCCATCCCCTGTCAGTCCTGTGACTCCATCTCCTACCAGTCCTGTGACCCCATCTCCTCTTAGTCCTATGTCTCCATCTCCTACCAGTCCTGTGACTCCATCCCCTGCCAGTCCTGTGACTCCATCTCCTACCAGTCCTGTGACCCCATCTCCTCTTAGTCCTATGTCTCCATCTCCTACCAGTCCTGTGTCTCCATCTCCCACCAGTCCTGTGACTCCATCTCCTACCAGTCCTGTGACCCCATCTCCTCTTAGTCCTATGTCTCCATCTCCTACCAGTCCCGTGACTCCATCTCCTACTAGTCCTGTGACTCCATCTCCTACCAGTCCTGTGACCCCATCTCCTCTTAGTCCTATGTCTCCATCTCCTACCAGTCCCGTGACTCCATCTCCTACTAGTCCTGTGACTCCATCTCCTACCAGTCCTGTGTCTCCATCTCCCACCAGTCCTGTGACTCCATCTCCTACCAGTCCTGTGACCCCATCTCCTCTTAGTCCTATGTCTCCATCTCCTACCAGTCCTGTGACTCCATCTCCTACCAGTCCTGTGACCCCATCCCCTGTCAGTCCTGTGACTCCATCTCCTACCAGTCCTGTGACCCCATCTCCTACCAGTCCTGTGACTCCATCTCCTACCAGTAATGTGACTCCATCTCCTACTAGTCCTGTGACTCCATCTCCTACCAGTCCTGTGACTCCATCTCCTACCAGTCCTGTGACTCCATCTCCTACCAGTCCTGTGACTCCATCTCCTACCAGTAATGTGACTCCATCTCCTACCAGTCCTGTGTCTCCATCTCCCACCAGTCCTGTGACTCCATCTCCTACCAGTCCTGTAACTCCATCTACTACTAGTCCTGTGACTCCATCTCCTACCAGTCCTGTGACTCCATCTCCTACCAGTCCTGTGACTCCATCTCCTACCAGTCCTGTGACTCCATCTCTGCGGGGGTATATAGGGCTATTATTCCCCCTATAAACATCCATGGCCGGGTTTGGCCTCCCAGGCGCCTTCGGAACAATCCAATAAACACCCAGAAATGTGAATTGCAGATGACAGATTCCCTTTAATAATTTCGGACTACACTAGACGATGTACCATAGAGAAGAGGACACTATCACATTACCGCTGGGGGGGTAGAAAGGAAAGCGGCAAATGACGTCTAATACAGATGAATGTCAGGTTATGAACCTGAGATAAAGAAGCAAAATATATTACATAGAAAACATTGGGGAAATCTCCGGGATGTGAGTAATACACTTATGTGGAGCCACGAGTGCCAGGAAGCTGCCGCCAAGCAAATAAGATCAAGAGGTAAATTATACAGGGCAACAATGCATCTATGAGACAATGCGATTACTGCACCTATATACACCTCACTGCATAGGAAAGCTGCAGGGACAGTATGGAGCAATGTCTACAGATGTATGCAGCAGCCCCGCAGCAGAGCGCTCACAGTACTGAGTGACCCTGGGGTGGTATATAGAGATAACTCAGAGAGGTGACCAACTCCATCTAACCTGCTAGGGGAAAGCAGATCCACAGCTACAGGTGATCCTCAGTCACAGGTGATCCTCAGTCACAGGTGATCCTCAGTCACAGGGGATCCTCAGCTACAGGTGATCCTCAGTCACAGGTAATCCTCAGCTACACATGATCCTCAGTCACAGGGGATCCTCAGCTACAGGTGATCCTCAGCCACAGGTAATCCTCAGCCGCAGGTAATCCTCAGCCGCAGGTGATCCTCAGCCGCAGGTGATCCTCAGTCACAGGTGATCCTCAGCCACAGGGGATCCTCAGCTACAGGTGATCCTCAGCCGCAGGTGATCCTCAGCCGCAGGTGATCCTCAGTCACAGGTGATCCTCAGCCGCAGGTGATCCTCAGCCACAGGGGATCCTCAGCTACAGGTGATCCTCAGTCACAGGTAATCCTCAGCTACACATGATCCTCAGTCACAGGTAATCCTCAGCTAACATGATCCTCAGTCACAGGTGATCCTCAGCTACACAAGATCCTCAGCCACAGGTGATCCTCAGCCGCAGGTGATCCACAGCTACAGGAGATCCTCAGTCACAGGTGATCCTTAGCCACATGAGATCCTCAGCCACAGGTGATCCTCAGCTACACATGATCCTCAGCCACAGGGGATCCTCAGCTGAAGGTGATCCTCAGCCACATGAGATCCTCAGCCACAGGTGATCTCCAGTCACAGGTAATCCTCGGCTACACATAATCCACAGCTACACATAATCCTCAGCCCCAGGTGATCCTCAGTCACAGGTAATCCTCACCTACACATGATCCTTAGCCACAGGTGATCCTCAGTCACAGCTGATCCTTAGCCACAGGAGATCCTCAGCCACAGGAGATCCTCAGCCACAGGTGATCCTCAGCTACACATGATCCTCAGCCACAGGTGATCCTCAGTCACAGGTGATCCTTAGCCACAGGAGATCCTCAGCCACAGGAGATCCTCAGCCACAGGTGATCCTCAGCTACACATGATCCTCAGCCACAGGTGATCCTCAGTCACAGGAGATCCTCAGTCACAGGTGATCCTCAGCTACACAAGATCCTCAGCCACAGGTGATCCTCAGCCGCAGGTGATCCACAGCTACAGGAGATCCTCAGTCACAGGTGATCCTTAGCCACATGAGATCCTCAGCCACAGGTGATCCTCAGCTACACATGATCCTCAGCCACAGGGGATCCTCAGCTGAAGGTGATCCTCAGCCACATGAGATCCTCAGCCACAGGTGATCTCCAGTCACAGGTAATCCTCGGCTACACATAATCCACAGCTACACATAATCCTCAGCCCCAGGTGATCCTCAGTCACAGGTAATCCTCACCTACACATGATCCTTAGCCACAGGTGATCCTCAGTCACAGCTGATCCTTAGCCACAGGAGATCCTCAGCCACAGGAGATCCTCAGCCACAGGTGATCCTCAGCTACACATGATCCTCAGCCACAGGTGATCCTCAGTCACAGGTGATCCTTAGCCACAGGAGATTCTCAGCCACAGGAGATCCTCAGCCACAGGTGATCCTCAGCTACACATGATCCTCAGCCACAGGTGATCCTCAGTCACAGGAGATCCTCAGTCACAGGTGATCCTTAGCCACATGAGATCCTCAGCCACAGGTGATCCTCAGACGCAGGTGATCCTCAGCCGCAGGTGATCCTCAGCCACAGGGGATCCTCAGCTGAAGGTGATCCTCAGCCACATGAGATCCCCAGCCACAGGTAATCCCCAGTCACATGAGATCCTCAGCCACAGGTGATCCACAGCTACAGGTGATCCTCAGCCACAGGAGATCCTCAGCCACAGGAGATCCTCAGCCACAGGCGATCCTCAGCTACACATGATTCTCAGCCACAGGTGATTCTCAGTCACATGAGATCCTCAGCCACAGGTGATCCACAGCTACAGGTGATCCTCAGCCACAGGTGATCCTCAGCCACAGGTGATCCTTAGCCACATGAGATCCTCAGCCATAGGAGATCCTCAGCCACAAGAGATCCTCAGCCACAGGCGATCCTTAGCTACACATGATCCTCAGCCACATGAGATCCTCAGCCACAGGTGATCCTTAGCTACACATGATTCTCAGCCACACGAGATCCTCAGCCACAGGAGATCCTCAGCCACAGGAGATCCTCAGCTGAAGGTGATCCTCAGCCACATGAGATACTCAGCCACAGGTGATCTCCAGTCACAGGTAATCCTCGGCTACACATAATCCACAGCTACACATAATCCTCAGCCCCAGGTGATCCTCAGTCACAGGTAATCCTCACCTACACATGATCCTTAGCCACAGGTGATCCTCAGTCACAGCTGATCCTTAGCCACAGGAGATCCTCAGCCACAGGAGATCCTCAGCCACAGGTGATCCTCAGCTACACATGATCCTCAGCCACAGGTGATCCTCAGTCACAGGTGATCCTTAGCCACAGGAGATCCTCAGCCACAGGTGATCCTCAGCTACACATGATCCTCAGCCACAGGTGATCCTCAGTCACAGGAGATCCTCAGTCACAGGTGATCCTTAGCCACATGAGATCCTCAGCCACAGGTGATCCTCAGACGCAGGTGATCCTCAGCCGCAGGTGATCCTCAGTCACAGGTGATCCTCAGCCACAGGGGATCCTCAGCTGAAGGTGATCCTCAGCCACATGAGATCCCCAGCCACAGGTAATCATCAGTCACATGAGATCCTCAGCCACAGGTGATCCACAGCTACAGGTGATCCTCAGCCACAGGTGATCCTCAGCCACAGGAGATCCTCAGCCACAGGAGATCCTCAGCCACAGGCGATCCTCACCTACACATGATTCTCAGCCACAGGTGATTCTCAGTCACATGAGATCCTCAGCCACAGGTGATCCACAGCTACAGGTGATCCTCAGCCACAGGTGATCCTCAGCCACAGGTGATCCTTAGCCACATGAGATCCTCAGCCACAGGAGATCCTCAGCCACAGGAGATCCTCAGCCACAGGCGATCCTTAGCTACACATGATCCTCAGCCACATGAGATCCTCAGCCACAGGTGATCCTTAGCTACACATGATTCTCAGCCACACGAGATCCTCAGCCACAGGTGATCCTCAGCCACATGAGATCCTCAGCCACAGGTGATCCTCAGCCACAGGTAATCCTCAGCTACAGGTGATCCTCAGCCACAGGTGATCCTCAGCTACAGGTGATCCTCAGCCACAGGTGATCCTCAGCTACAGGTGATCCTCAGCCATAGGTGACCCTCAGCTACATGAGATCCTCAGCCACAGGTGATCCTCAGCTACAGGTGATCCTCAGCCACAGGTGATCCTCAGCCACAGAAGATCCTCAGCCACAGAAGATCCTCAGCCACAGGTGATCCTCAGCTACAGGTGATCCTCAGCCACATGAGATCCTCAGCCACAGGTGATCCTCAGCCACATGAGATCCTCAGCCACATGAGATCCTCAGCCACAGAAGATCCTCAGCCACAGAAGATCCTCAGCCACATGAGATCCTCAGCTACAGGTGATCCTCAGCTACAGGTGATCCTCAGCTACACATGATGACACAGTTGACCCTCAGCCACCCTGGGGCAGTCAGCATCCTTTCCTAGTCTCCTTCCTTCTTGGCTCTAGAACAGTGTAATATAGAAGCTCCATCCATCAAGGAGAAATCATAACCTGCAAAAGTGTCCTGTTCAGACATAAAATGCTATGAACGTAACTTAGTTCCTTTGGACAGAAAGGATAATGTCCTAATGCTGCTTAACACACTTCAGTTGCTGTCTCTACTGTAAGAGCAGCGAATCTGTGGAAATATTGCTGACTGTAAAATAATCACTGTGCAAGCTGGTTCTTTACTGTAAGAGCTGTATAGCTGCCGAGTAGTCACACCAGAAGCTGGTTCTTTACTGTAAGAGCTGTATATCTGCCGAGTAGTCACACCAAAAGCTGGTTCTTTACTGTAAGAGCTGCATATCTGCCGAGTAGTCACACCAGAAGCTGGTTCTTTACTGTAAGAGCTGTATATCTGCCGAGTAGTCACACCAGAAGCTTGTTCTTTACTGTAAGAGCTGTATATCTGCCGAGTAGTCACACCAGAAGCTGGTTCTTTATTGTAAGAGCTGTATATCTTCGGAGTAGTCACATCAGGAGCTAAATCTTTATTGTAAGAGCTGTAAATCTGTGTAGTACTCATACCAGAAGCTGGTTCTTTATTGTAAGAGCTGTAAATCTGTGTAGTACTCACACCAGAAGCTGGTTCTTTACTGTAAGAGCTGTATATCTGCGGAGTAGTCAAACCAGAAGCTGGTTCTTTATTGTAAGAGCTGTACATCTGTGTAGTACTCACACCAGAAGCTGGTTCTTTATTGTAAGAGCTGTATATCTTCGGAGTAGTCACATCAGGAGCTGGTTCTTTATTGTAAGAGCTGTATATCTGTGGGGCAGTCACATCAGGAGCTGGATCTTTATTGTAAGAGCTGTATATCTGTGGGGCAGTCACATCAGGAGCTGGTTCTTTATTGTAAGAGCTGTATATCTTCGGAGTAGTCACATCAGGATAAGCAGGGGGTCTTGGTGGGTCTTTTCCTGTAAATGCAATAAATCTCAGGAGAAATGACCCCAGGAACTGGTTTGTTACTGTAAGAAAAAAAATCATGAATTTCTCAAGAACGCGGTCCATCCGTCTCCTTAAATATAGGCAAATCTTTGTCTTCAAAGGTTTTCTAAATTTGGCTGAAAGACGACTTTGAAGCTGCACAAAGCTATGGGACGGGATCTCTCCCAAACCCCTCATCTCTCGCTCCTTCTTTTATAGAGCCCAATCCAAAGCGCTGGATACAATAGCCCCAGGCCTGGAAGACATTAAACAAGATGTTCATAAGATTGAATTCCAAGTAGAAGCCGCGCACAAGCAGTGAACACGCCGCGGCACAACCATGCCAAAGACGCCGGAGGCAATCTGATCCCGGTTTTAACTATTTCAAAGATTTAGACAATAAGGGTTGCAGAAATCCTCTGCATAATAGCAGGATAGCGGAGCCATATTAGCAGGATAGCGGAGCCACATTAGCAGGATAGTGGAGCCATATTAACAGGATAGCGGAGCCACATTAGCAGGATAGCGGAGCCATATTAACAGGATAGCGGAGCCACATTAGCAGGATAGCGGAGCCACATTAGCAGGATAGCGGAGCCACATTAGCAGGATAGTGGAGCCATATTAGCAGGATAGCTGAGCCATATTAGCAGGATAGCGGAGCCATATTAGCAGGATAGCGGAGCCATATTAGCAGGATAGCGGAGCCATATTAGCAGGATAGCGGAGCCACATTAGCAGGATAGCGGAGCCACATTAGCAGGATAGTGGAGCCATATTAGCAGGATAGCGGAGCCACATTAGCAGGATAGCGGAGCCACATTAGCAGGATAGCGGAGCCATATTAGCAGGATAGCGGAGCCACATTAGCAGGATAGTGGAGCCATATTAGCAGGATAGCGGAGCCACATTAGCAGGATAGCGGAGCCATATTAGCAGGATAGCGGAGCCATATTAGCAGGATAGCGGAGCCATATTAGCAGGATAATGGAGCCACATTAGCAGGATAGCGGAGCCACATTAGCAGGATAGTGGAGCCATATTAGCAGGATAGCGGAGCCACATTAGCAGGATAGCGGAGCCACATTAGCAGCAGGATAGCGGTGCCTCTTGCATCGGAGTCTCTACCCCCCCACAGTGCTGGAGGGGACCCCGAGATCCTGCACAGCCGCCCCAACCACTCACCTCCCCACCAGATCTTACTTTCCATATAGTGAATTTCAGCTAAAAAGGAAGGCAAAAGACGGATCAGTAGATTTGATCGGTCGGGGTCTGAGTGTTCACTCTCCGGCTTGGAACATAACCGAGCTCTTCTCCTGGCTATGCCCAGATATTAGGGGAAACTGAGTGATAGCACTGGGGCCCCTGGAAAACTGAGTGATAGCACTGGGGCCCCTGGGAAACTGAGTGATGGAACTGGGGCCCCTGGGAAACTGACAGATAGAAATGGGGCCCCTGGGAAACTGAATGATGGCACTGGGGCCCCTGGGAAATTGAGTGATGGAACTGGGGCCCCTGGGAAACTGAGTAATAGCACTGGGGCCCCTGGGAAACTGAATGATAGCCCTGGGGCCCCTGGGAAACTGAGTGATAGCCCTGGGGCCCCTGGGAAACTGAGTAATAGCACTGGGACCCCTGGGAAACTGACAGATAGAAATGGGGCCCCTGGGAAATTGAGTGATAGCACTTGGGCCCCTGGGAAACTGAGTAATAGCACTGGGGCCCCTGGGAAACTGAATGATAGCCCTGGGGCCCCTGGGAAACTGAGTGATAGCCCTGGGGCCCCTGGGAAACTGAGTAATAGCACTGGGACCCCTGGGAAACTGAATGATGGCACTGGGGCCCCTGAGAAACTGAATGATAGAACTGGGGCCCCTGGGAAAATGTGTGATAGCACTGCGGCCCCTTAGAAACTGAGTGAAAGAATTAGCAGGTTAGCGGAGCCACATTAGCAGGATAGCGGAGCCATATTAGCAGGATAGCGGAGCCACATTAGCAGGATAGCGGAGCCACATTAGCAGGATAGCGGAGCCATATTAGCAGGATAGCGGAGCCACATTAGCAGGATAGCGGAGCCACATTAGCAGGATAGCGGAGCCACATTAGCAGGATAGCGGTGCCTCTTGCATCGGAGTCTCTACCCCCCCCCCACACACACACACAGTGCTGGAGGGGACCCCGAGATCCTGCACAGCCGCCCCAACCACTCACCTCCCCACCAGATCTTACTTTCCATATAGTGAATTTCAGCTAAAAAACCCCACAATGTGAAGAGCTGGAGACAAAGGCTTCTGTACCAGCCACAATGCCGCCATCTCTCACAGCTTAGCTCCATTAACTCTCAACAACAGCTGAGGCCTCTGATTGGTGCCATATAGAGGACTATTCTCCTTGTCACTAATGTGGAAGTGAATCCTCTTATATCCACACAGACCCCCCAGGAAGCAGCAGCCGTCCGGGATGCTTAGCGGCTTCTGCCCACCAATGGGAGCAGGTACCTGCAGGGGGCGCCTCCAGACAAGGAAGGCAAAAGTGGCCCCGGCATTAGAGAAAAACCTTCGTTTTATATCAGACGGATCAGTAGATTTGATCGGTCGGGGTCTGAGTGTTCACTCTCCGGCTTGGAACATAACCGAGCTCTTCTCCTGGCTATGCCCAGATATTAGGGGAAACTGAGTGATAGCACTGGGGCCCCTGGGAAACTGAGTGATAGCACTGGGGCCCCTGGGAAACTGAATGATAGCACTGGGGCCCCTGGGAAACTGAGTGATGGAACTGGGGCCCCTGGGAAACTGAGTGATGGAACTGGGGCCCCTGGGAAACTGAATGATAGCCCTGGGGCCCCTGGGAAACTGAGTGATAGCCTTGCGGCCCCTGGGAAACTGAGTGATAGCACTGGGGCCCCTGGGAAACTGAGTGATAGCACTGGGGCCCCTGGAAAACTGAGTGATAGCACTGGGGCCCCTGGGAAACTGAGTGATAGCACTGGGGCCCCTGGGAAACTGAATGATAGCACTGGGGCCCCTGGGAAACTGAGTGATGGAACTGGGGCCCCTGGGAAACTGACAGATAAAAAAATGGGGCCCCTGGGAAACTGAATGATGGCACTGAGGCCCCTGGGAAACTGAGTGATAGCCTTGCGGCCCCTGGGAAACTGAATGATAGCCCTGGGGCCCCTGGGAAACTGAGTGATGGAACTGGGGCCCCTGGGAAACTGACAGATAAAAAAATGGGGCCCCTGGGAAACTGAATGATGGAACTGGGGCCCCTGGGAAACTGACAGATAGAAATGGGGTCCCTGGGAAACTGAGTGATAGCACTTGGGCCCCTGGGAAACTGAGTAATAGCACTGGGGCCCCTGGGAAACTGAATGATAGCCCTGGGGCCCCTGGGAAACTGAATGATAGCCCTGGGGCCCCTGGGAAACTGAATGATAGCCCTGGGGCCCCTGGGAAACTGAGTAATAGCACTGGGACCCCTGGGAAACTGAATGATAGCACTGGGGCCCCTGAGAAACTGAGTGATAGAACTGGGGCCCCTGGGAAAATGTGTGATAGCACTGGGACCCCTGGGAAACTGAATGATGGCACTGGGGCCCCTGAGAAACTGAGTGATAGCACTGGGGCCCCTGGAAAACTAAGTGATAGCACTGCAGCCCCTTAGAAACTGAGTGAAAGAACTGGGGCCCCTTAGAAACTGAGTGATGGCACTGGGGCCCCTTAGAAACTGAATGATGGCACTGGGGCCCCTGAGAAACTGAGTGATGGCACTGGGGCTCCAATAGACACATCTGCAAGTAGTTTGTTCTTGCCGGGTTTGCCTGGTTTACTCCATGGATGTCACCCATAGCGGCGCTCGTCATTTACATCCTTCTAAGACAATTGATAAGTCTAAATTTAGATGTTGACCCCTCTCTATGGAGAAACGTCAAATACCCAGGATGGATGGTTTTTAAATATATCTAGAGCTGTAACCTGCAGTATTACCAACTCGTCACTTATAAATCACGGACACAGATAAGACAATGTATCATGATTATAAGCCTGGAGAAAATGGCCCCAAGTTTTATTATGGTAATCACATTTTATAGACAGAATATGGGGCGGTACTACTCATTCATATGTAACATCCAATACAGGCGGGGTTCCAAGCCACAAGACACATACAAGTCACCCTCTGATAGGCCAGTCCATATATGGTCAGTAGCTTCCTGTACTGCGCAGTCAGGGTAACACAATGTTTTATTATTCAAAAATTGTTTATAGATAAGTGTCTCTCCTTTGTTCCTCCGTTCCTTGGGTATTGTGACTATAAATGATAACTTTCCAGGAGCTCTTCTCATTGACGTGCGTCCAGCATTCCTCTTCTTCATCCAGAACATTTCTCTGTCACCCTCTGATCACGCTCTGATCATCTCCAGTCTCTTCAGAGGGCAATCTATATAGGTGTAGTCATATAGGTACGGTGCAAGTAGGTAAAATCCCAATACCTGGCCTTATCACAATTGATAATAATTAGACTATAACGATATCGATATCCGGCTCGGGGTTGAGTGTCCGTTCACTTTACTATCTGCAGCAGGAAGAACAAACCGGTGGGCCGATTCATTGATTTACTGGTTTGTCTCGGCAAATCACAAACACATCAGGTCCATTGGTTTGGATGTGTTCAAATGTCTCCTCACGGCGGCTGAACTGCAAATCAATCTGCAAATTGCCGGCGCTGCGCGGATGTCGCCACCGCCACTGCCGCCTATACGAATCCTGGACAATTTCCTTTTATCAGAGAAAATATTTCTTAAAAGTAGAAGATTTGTAGAACGGTGAATTTATGTGACAACTGCTCTTTATCACCAGTCACCATTTATTATATTAACCCCCGATTGGCTGAGCGGAGGATGCCCCATAGGCAGTAATATATTGAATGGCGGTCTAACCCCTGAGGGTGTTGGTGTTCTCATCTGACAGCTGTCCAACACAATCAGCTGAATTGCTCCGAGCTGCACAGACATTCATTCTTGTGGCCGCCTAAAGTTGCCGGGACCACAGACCTATTTGTGTTTCAGACTTGATTGATGGATTTCATTTCAGCGGGTCACATGAGCTCACACCGACCTGCCGCCATGGAGCCTCGGGAAAGGTAAAACCCAGCGAATGGAACAGGAGCACCAACAGAAGCCTCAGCGGACGGAGATCACATAGTACAGATAGTAAGAAGCCTGGGCGGCCGGAGATCACATAGTACAGATAGTAAGAAGCCTGGGCGGCCGGAGATCACATAGTACAGATAGTAAGAAGCCTGGGCGGCCGGAGATCACGTAGTACAGATAGTAAGAAGCCTGGGCGGCCGGAGATCACATAGTACAGATAGTAAGAAGCCTGGGCGGCCGGAGATCACATAGTACAGATAGTAAGGAGCCTGGGCGGCCGGAGATCACGTAGTACAGATAGTAAGAAGCCTGGGCAGCCGGAGATCACATAGTACAGATAGTAAGAAGCCTGGGCGGCCGGAGATCACGTAGTACAGATAGTAAGAAGCCTGGGCGGCCGGAGATCACGTAGTACAGATAGTAAGAAGCCTGGGCAGCCGGAGATCACATAGTACAGATAGTAAGAAGCCTGGGCGGCCGGAGATCACATAGTACAGATAGTAAGGAGCCTGGGCGGCCGGAGATCACGTAGTACAGATAGTAAGAAGCCTGGGCGGCCGGAGATCACGTAGTACAGATAGTAAGAAGCCTCGGCGGCCGGAGATCACGTAGTACAGATAGTAAGAAGCCTGGGCGGCCGGAGATCACATAGTACAGATAGTAAGAAGCCTGGGCGGCCGGAGATCACATAGTACAGATAGTAAGGAGCCTGGGCGGCCGGAGATCACGTAGTACAGATAGTAAGAAGCCTGGGCAGCCGGAGATCACATAGTACAGATAGTAAGAAGCCTGGGCGGCCGGAGATCACGTAGTACAGATAGTAAGAAGCCTGGGCGGCCGGAGATCACGTAGTACAGATAGTAAGAAGCCTGGGCAGCCGGAGATCACATAGTACAGATAGTAAGAAGCCTGGGCGGCCGGAGATCACATAGTACAGATAGTAAGAAGCCTGGGCGACCGGAGATCACATAGTACAGATAGTAAGGAGCCTGGGCGGCCGGAGATCACATAGTACAGATAGTAAGGAGCCTGGGCGGCCGGAGATCACGTAGTACAGATAGTAAGAAGCCTCGGCGGCCGGAGATCACGTAGTACAGATAGTAAGAAGCCTGGGCGGCCGGAGATCACGTAGTACAGATAGTAAGAAGCCTGGGCGGCCGGAGATCACATAGTACAGATAGTAAGAAGCCTGGGCGGCCGGAGATCACATAGTACAGATAGTATGAAGCCTGGGCGGCCGGAGATCACGTAGTACAGATAGTAAGAAGCCTGGGCGGCCGGAGATCACATAGTACAGATAGTAAGAAGCCAGGGCGGCCGGAGATCACGTAGTACAGCTAGTAAGAAGCCAGGGCGGCCGGAGATCACGTAGTACAGATAGTAAGGAGCCTGGGCGGCCGGAGATCACGTAGTACAGATAGTAAGAAGCCTGGGCGGCCGGAGATCACATACTACAGATAGTAAGAAGCCTGGGCGGCCGGAGATCACGTAGTACAGATAGTAAGAAGCCTGGGCGGCCGGAGATCACATAGTACAGATAGTAAGAAGCCTGGGCGGCCGGAGATCACATAGTACAGCTAGTAAGAAGCCTGGGCGGCCGGAGATCACGTAGTACAGATAGTAAGAAGCCTGGGCAGCCGGAGATCACATAGTACAGATAGTAAGGAGCCTGGGCGGCCGGAGATCACATACTACAGATAGTAAGAAGCCTGGGCGGCCGGAGATCACGTAGTACAGATAGTAAGAAGCCTGGGCGGCCGGAGATCACATACTACAGATAGTAAGAAGCCAGGGCGGCCGGAGATCACATAGTACAGATAGTAAGGAGCCTGGGCGGCCGGAGATCACGTAATACAGATAGTAAGAAGCCTGGGCGGCCGGAGATCACATAGTACAGATAGTAAGAAGCCTGGGCAGCCGGAGATCACGTAGTACAGATAGTAAGGAGCCTGGGCGGCCGGAGATCACGTAGTACAGGATACAAAGCCCCCGATGTGTTCCCATTGGAGGGATGATGACCTTCACCCGCTCCTGGTGTAATGTAAGTGATGTGATTAGCACTTATCTGCGCTGAGAGCTCTTCTCCACCACAGAGCGGGGGATGAGACCCGCTCCCACATCTTTACAATCTAATTTACTTTGGTTAAGTTTATTCACCGATACAAATTGGAAACTTCTAATCTAATTTAGAAATAATTGGAAAGCTCAAAAATTAAAAAGACAATAAGGTCACGGAGGAGTCGAGCGCACCGCGGTGTGTGACTGGGCATTATTGTTCCGGTAAATCACCCTCATTTACATATTCCGGAGTAACGTCTCCATGACAAAAGAAACAATCACAAAATGTTCACAAGGACGATTGTTCCTGCTCATATATGAGGGGTCTTATCTATACACGGCTTACCTACATACACACGGCTGTTTCTGCTTATATATGAGGGGTCTCATCTATACACGGCTTACCTACATACACACGGCTGTTCCTGCTTATATATGAGGGGTCTCATGTAGTGATGAGCGAGCATGCTGGTCCGAGCTTGGTACTCGATGGTACTCGTTACTCGGACAATTATCTCGCGATACTCGAGAAAATCTCATCATCCGTTTCCTGTAAGTTTGGGCGCTATTTCTCAGCCAATAAACATGCAGGAGACTCTTTGGTGCATCCTGAGATCACGTGGGACCCATACATGTCGATAGCAGCGATTGGTCGGCCAGATCAGATGACCCTGCCATATAAAACTCGGTGCCGGCAGTGCTGGCTTCAGACGCATGCTGTGAGAGATCAGGGAGAGAGCTGCTGCTGGTCAGGGAGAGGGTCAGTGTAGGATATAGCCTTCCAGTAGGCCGGGTATATACTAGCAATACAAACACACAGACCTTTTCAGGGCTTCAAAGCGTTTTTAAATTGTATTACTACAGACTGCTGGCTGGGAGTTGTAGTGCTGCTACCAAGATTTCACCAGCACACTGTGGTGACCGGCTGCTGGCAGAAAGGGGGCATTAGGTGTTGCATACACACCCCTAAGAAGTGCTCAGTACTATTATATGATTTTGTGGCTGGTGGTGCTGCTGTACTACATTGTATTGCTGGGATTTGTAGTACACCTGCATAGAACTTCAATGCTCATTGTAAGGGGGTATCACAGAGTGTGTATAGGTGCAGCCACCACCAGATTGTATCCCACAGACCCCAAAAAACTAGTGGGAGCACTAGTATTTTCTGATTTCTATATTTCACACACAAGGCCTATCTAAGCTCCATACTGTGCAGTGTCCATAAAATGGTGAACCCCAGGGGTAAGGGTCGAGGACGAGGGCGTGGGGTTCCAAGTGATGTGGTTGCTGGAGGCCGTGGTTCTGGGCAGGGTGACACAGCAGCACCTGTTGAGGAGATAGCACTGGCACACCGCAGACGTCCACTCCCTAGCTTCCTCTCCCAACTTACGGGGTCTCAGGGCACACCGATATTGTAACCGCAGCAGTGTGAACAGGTGATCAGGTGGATAGCGGATAATGTGTCCAGTAACCACCACCCACTCTTCCACGCTACCCAAGGGAGGGGAACCCTTGCTCCATCAGCTCAGCCTCCTTCCCCACAGCCTGGCTCCTCCATCCACCACCACCACCACCAGGCTCCCAGGAACTGTTTTCTGGACCCTTCCCTGAGTCTGAGCACATTTATTACAAATTTATTACAAAATGGTAACAAAGACTGCACAGTGTTTTGCTCATTCTGGAAAGATGAAGCTCAGTGATACACAACTCTGTAAATTGTCCAAAGGTTTCGGCAATATCTTTCTCCTTACGAGTGGATTCTTGGTTTTGTCTGCCCATTCCCTGCCACAGGGGCCTGCAGATCCTTGTACTGTAAGGAGATACAGACTCCTCCGGCTGTGAAGGGGCAGAACATGGCAGAAAAACAGGGGAAATAAAATGAAGGAAGCCGACCCTGCCCATCTTTCCAAATGAAATACGAGAAGGATCTTCAAAAATGCACAAACATGTGTTTCTTTTATTACCAAATAGCGCTACAATGAACAATGCAAACTTTGCTGTCTAATTCTGTGTTTGTCTCTTTCACTCTTGTTTTGTACAATTTGGAAACTTTTTCAGTATTCTGTTATTAAATGTGTGTCTGTATACAGACCTGTGTGTGTCTGTATACAGACCTGTGTCTGTATACAGACCTGTGTGTGTCTGCTGGCATAAAATGATAACAAAACAAAAGAGGAAAAAGGGAAAAAGAACAATACCCTGCTTAAACTAAGGAAACAAATGACAATTCTAGTAGTTGAGCAGCACATAATTAGTAAGGCAGGACCTCAAGTGATGACCCCTTTGTATGAGACAATTGTGAGATCCTCAAGGAAATAAAACCAGGATGCCTGAGCCACATCAGTTCTGCAGTTATGTTGAGTATTGTGCTGAGACAGCCATACCCCATGAACATCACATGATGCAGGGAATGTTACTCCAACTGCTACAGTCAAGTAAAATTCAAACTCAAAACAGCGGTGGGGGGAGAGGAGGTGAGTCACATGATGCAGGGAATGTTACCCCAACTGCTACAGTCAAATTCAAAGTCAAACTCAAAACAGCGGTAGGAGGAGAAGTGGGGAGTCACATGATGCAGAGAATGTTACCCCAACTGTTACAGTCAAATTCAATTTAGCATCCTTGTCTTGTCCATTTCGAGCCATATTATCTGTGGATGTCATCTTACGGGTGTGCTCTGCCGTCCTTTCACCAGTACCTTCTACCTTCTTTGGATGTTGCTATGTTGTGTCAGGCTAAATTTTGGGGTGGTTCATATGCTACCTGTTTTAATCCTTCATTGTGTGATCATTGCCATACTGTTGCCCATAATTTGGCGTAATAGTGCGATTAGGCAGCCTCAGAGGCATCCATACATGCTGGCCCTGCTGTTTCCTGTCCATTTCTGTGGTGTTTCCATCATTTTCTGAGGCTGACAGGTTTTTACACGACTCTCCCTCCACCGAGCTTGGGTCCCCTGCAAAAATGCTCGAGTTTCCTATTGACTTCAATGGGGTTCGTTACTCGAAACGAGCACTCGAGTATCGGGAAATATTTGTCTCGAGTAACGAGCACCTGAGCATTTTAGTACTCGCTCATCACTAGTCTCATCTATACACGGCTTACCTACATATACACGGCTGTTCCTGCTCATATATGAGGGGTCTCCTGTATACACGGCTTACCTACATATACACGACTGTTCCTGCTCATATATGAGGGATCGTATGTATACATGTCTTACCTACATATACACGACTGTTCCTGCTCATATATGGGGGGGGTCTCATGTGTACACGGCTTACCTATATACAGATGACTGTCCCTGCTCATATATGAGGGGTCTCATCTATACACGGCTTACCTACATATACACGGCTGTTCCTGCTCATATATGAGGGGTCTCCTGTATACACGGCTTACCTACATATACACGACTGTTCCTGCTCATATATGAGGGATCGTATGTATACATGTCTTACCTACATATACACGACTGTTCCTGCTCATATATGGGGGGGTCTCATGTGTACACGGCTTACCTATATACAGATGACTGTCCCTGCTCATATATGAGGGGTCTCATCTATACAGGGCTTACCTACATACCCCCGACTGATTCTTCTGCTCTATCACTACAAATACTTAGAATTAGAGATGAGATCATCAATGTAGGAAAAATCACATATTCTGAATTGTACAAATTATCTGAATTTGTCAGAATCCTTTATAAAACAGAAGTTCCTGTACTCACTGAGCAGGGCGGCATACACTGTTCATACTCACTGAGCAGGGCGGCATACACTGTTCATACTCACTGAGCAGGGCGGCATACACTGTTCATACTCACTGAGCAGGGCGGCATACACTGTTCATACTCACTGAGCAGGGCGGCATACACTGTTCATACTCACTGAGCAGGGCGGCATACACTGTTCATACTCGATGAGCAGGGCGGCATACACTGTTCATACTCACTGAGCAGGGCAGCATACAGTGTTCATACTCACTGAGCAGGGCAGCATACACTGTTCATACTCACTGAGCAGGGCGGCATACACTGTTCATACTCAATGAGCAGGGCGGCATACACTGTTCATACTCACTGAGCAGGGCGGAATACACTGTTCATACTCGATGAGCAGGGTGGCATACACTGTTCATACTCACTGAGCAGGGCGGCATACACTGTTCATACTCACTGAGCAGGGCGGCATACACTGTCATACTGAGCAGGGAGACATACACTGTTCATACTCATTGAGCAGGGCAGCCTACACTGTTCATACTCACTGACCAGGGCGGCATACACTGTTTATACTCACTAAACAGGGTGGCATACACTGTTCATACTCATTGAGCAGGGCAGCCTACACTGTTCATACTCACTGAGCAGGGCGGAATACACTTTTCATAATCACTGAGCAGGGTGGCATACACTGTTCATACTCACTGAGCAGGGTGGCATACACTGTTCATACTCACTGAGCAGGGCGGAATGCACTGTTTAAACTCACTGAGCAGGGCAGCATACAATGTTCATATTCACTGAGTCAGGTTCTGCCCAGAGGTGTTTGGCCATGCTGTATGCATCACCAGTGCTGACACACAGGGTTGAGTACTCTGGTCCAGCCCCACTGAGCAGGAAGTCATATAGCGTCTGCCTCCTGCTCAGTACATAGGGGCACATGTATGAATGTTTGCACCATTATTTTGGTTAATATGTAGTTTTTGCACACAGCATAAAATTTTGTCCAAGATTTATCAAGCCTTTTGCGCTAAGAGTTTGCATTTGCTGCACCTTTTTACATTTTGTACGCTCGGAGCGGGGGCGTGTTTTCATGTTTGCTACTTTATTAGTGATATTGATCATGTGCGATTTTTTTAATGTTTTGCTCAAAAACTTGCACAGCAGTTCTTCACTACCCTGGCATCAGGTTTTTACCAAGCTTTTTCAGTCAAAAGGAAAATGTTTGTGCAAGGACAGTGGGTTTTTGTGCAGCACATAAAAAATGTGGAAGTGCAAAAAAAAAATTGCGCAGGCGATAAAGGTGCCCCATAGTGTCCATGAGTGAATGACAGGAGTCCCAGCTCCTCTACACCAAGCATTTTGAACCCCGCTCAGTGAGGATGGGGTTCGAAGACAATGAGCTGGTGTAGACATCCACTACAATTTACACCTGCCAGGTGCTGTGCATTGTATTAAATCTGGAGGACTGGGGCAGCCATGTCCCCTTCACTTCAAACCACACCCATCAACCTTAAGCCACACCTACTTGCCTAGTGCAAAATAGCTGATCTTCATGGGTGTTCCAGTCACCAGAGGACGAGGATTCTCTAAGCTGACAGCGCTGCCGCCCTATCTCACCAGGCACGTCTGCTCTTTACTATATTTATTGAGAATTCTGAATAACAATTCATGTTGCAAAATTTGTACTTTAAGGCGATGGTTCAGACTATCATCGCGTTCTAGCTATTCGCACTTTGGACAGATGTGATATATGTCAGAAATGGTTGCGTTGGGCTGATGTGAAGCCGGCATACTGGTGCGAGCGGGTAAGGAAGGGGGAGGTTGTTGACATTTTCATATGATAAATGTCGGGAGCTCCACTTAGAGCAGCCTTGGTGGGGTAATAATGGAGTAGTATTAGCGCGGCTTGTCTCTTGCTGTCTACGCCAATTTATTCTGAAATGTTAATAAATAGACTTTAGCTATAATTAGTTTTCTTATTGCAGACGCAAAGTATCAACACACAGAACGTCACCTTGGCAACAGCAACGTTCATTGTGACTTCACATTTCTCCATAATATCATTGTCATCTACAAGATCCTTCGTGATAAAACGCAAACAATTACACCTACTTAACATTCGCACCGTCCGGCCAAATCCATCCATTAGCTTCTCAGATCCTTGCGGTGCGATTCCTGGGATGTTTTTACTTTAGGTTTGTTTTATGTGTTAAACGTTCCAATCAAAGAAAAGGAAACATAATGGTCTATTCAGAGCCGCCGAGTATGGAACATCACCGCGAGAGGAGAATCTGCCGCATTGTTAGGATGAGGAATCTGAGAAGTACTGACCATGGATCAGATTCTACCCAAATCTATGAAGTATAGGAGAATCCTAGAAGAGTCCTCTAATCGGAGCGGAGCATCGGGGGATTTTAGTGACTAATTTATAGTGACTAATTTTTACAATGATAATATGTGACTTGTTTTGACTAGTATTCCACAAATTTGACGAAAATTCGGGTTCAGCAACATAGTCCGAACCCAAGCGCTCTGCATTTGATTTCCAGCAGCTGCAGAAGTTGGACGCCGCTCCCTGGGAGTCTTGGAAAACATGAATACAGATATCGGCCATAGTCTGTATCCATGTTTTCCTGGCAGCCCTATGGCGGCATCCAAAGTTCTCCAGACGCCAGGAGTCAAAAGCCAAGTGTTCAAGATTGGACGAATGTTGCTGAACCCAAACTTTTGGCAAACTTGCTGAACACTAGTTTTGACCCACATAAGGCTCAGGCTACACAGGCTACAAAGTCTCGGTAGAGAGAGGAAGCAAGACAAGACAGTTCCTGTTGCAGTTCAGCTGCGCCCTGGCTCTGCTAGGTCCCCCACCAAGTCCAGTGTAGTCTACTCTGTAGTGTGGTAGTGGATGGACACACATGGGAGACACAGAGACTCTTTTCTTCCAAGCAACACTTATTCCAACTATGCAGTGCTAAAACTAGACAGTATCCTAAAGCTAAAGGAACTGATCTGGATAGAGCAAAGTTGCTAGAAGCCGATGTACTCTATCTCACAGTGCAGGTGTAACCAGGTGATCTTGGCCACCTTGCTCAACTCAGCTAACAAGGATTGGGGCTTGTGTCACCTTGTTAGGACGGGTCACCCAACACTGCAGGGCAACAGGTGGTATCACGACAAAGGTCTAAACACAGGCACAACACAGGGCAGGGGGTAGATTTAAACCATGCAGGTGCAGATTTCTGTGCAACAGGTGCAGGTCCTGCCAGCTTCATTAAGGGTCATATTACACGGAGCTGTAATCTGCCAAATTAAGCCTATTCAGCAGATTATTGCTGCGTGTGATAAAGACAACGATCAGCTGATCATTGTAGTTTATTCCTGTATAAAAATCATCGCCCGCCAGGCACGCATTGCTACATGTAATAGCGATGCATGGATGATGGCTGATGACCGTGAAGAAAAAATAATAAACCTCATACATACCTCTCCTCACTCCCCGGTGTTCTTCTCACTTCTGCCCAGTCCCCACAGCCTGGGACTTCAGAGCTGGTCTCTGAAGTGACAGGTTGCTCAGCCAATCACTGGTGGAGATGGGGGCCGCCGCAACCAGTGATTGGCTGAGCGTCCTGTCACTTCAGTGACCTTCTCCAAAGCCCCAGCGACGGCTGTAGGGACTGGGCAGAAGCGAGAAGAACACCAGGGAGTGCGGAGAGGTATGTATAATGTTTATTGTTTGACACTTTTAAAGCAAGGGCTGCAATGACATCGGTAACTATCTATATGTTGTGTCCAAGCACAGGGTACTGTCTATTGCACCTAAGCAAGGAACTCCCTCAGGTTCACACACGTGGGAGATGGTGTATTGTTGTGTTTTCCCCACTAGGTGTCACTACTGCCTTTGTCTAACCTGATGCACAGCTGAGGGAACTACAGGGTTAACTGTTTTGTACCACATGTTGTTTTCTGTCCACTTACAGGTGCAGGTGCTTTCCCTCTTGCTCTACCCTATCCTCTCTTTCTCCACATGGACACAGCCCCCACCAGGTCAGGTCCCCTGACAGGGACACAGGACAGCAACTTAAAAAGATCTTTATGCAAGTACATAGCTACGAAGTGTTAATCTTCCACCAGTGGAGAGAAGCCAAACAGGGAACACCTTGCCCATGCCAGGAACCTCTCTATAACGTGCAGGGCAGTTACTTCAGAAGCCATAGGAAATGACCCCAGTGGGACAAAGCTACGAAACATCTACCTTTCACACTGCACAGTGCAGGATAACTGGGAAACCTTGGTAGTCTGCTTCGCCCAGATAACAAAGACCTGGGGCTCGTACTACCGACCTAGGACGGATAGCCTGCAACTAGGAGCATAAGGCGGTCAAAGACTAACAAGTAATCCATGAGTACGAGTAATCTCTTCACTTCTATTAACGCAAACTGTTCTTGCAGAGCACACCGCTACATTGGGCCGGGCCCCTCTGGCTACTCCTCTCTCTCTCTACTGCAAGCACCGGCTTTGTACCTGTCAGCACCTAAGTTATCGCCAACTGTAACAATTTTATTACACTGTATCTAGATATCCGTTTACTTGTTTTGCACTACCGTTCTATTTTTTGCCAATCCACTAGACTCAGGCTTCGTCCCTGGGCACCTACACACACCTGTACACTTGGGTTACCCTTTTCTTACTGTGCTCTTGCCTTTCCAGTGGTCCATTCTACTTTGACAAGTGCCCAAGTGACCTTAGACTGACTGAGTTTTTTTTTCCCATCCATTCGATACTTGACCCTGATTCTCTTCCATAAAGGTCAGTAGATTGTTGCCCAGTACTTCAACTACACAACAACACATCACATGACATTCTCCTCTCTGCTGTTCCATGCCCATGACATTGTACTGGTGAACATGCACTGACCAGGCTTGTACTGTGCTGGTCTGATAATAAATACTTTAGATGTGGAGAAAGGGGTTACTGATAGACTAGGTTTGTAATGTGCATCACAGCAAGGCTGAACCCTAAGCACTGAATAAGCTGCACTGTGCTGGGGGATAATTTATACAGTACACACTATAGATGACATGTGGAGGAGAAGGGGTTACTGATGAATCAGGCCTGAAATGTGCTGAGTTATACAGTACACACTATAGATGACATGTGGGATAGAAGGGGTTACTGATGAATCAGGCCTGTAATGTGTGTAATGTGTAAAAATTCTATTTTTTACACTAAAACATTGTTCTAGCCTTCATTTTTCATTTTTACAAGGGGATAAAAGAAAAAAAAAACACCAAACATGTAGCGCAGTTTCTCCCGAGTACAGAAATACCCCACATGTGGAGATAAAGTGCCAAGGGGGGCGCAGGACGAGCCTCCAAAGGGAAGGAGCGCCAATTGGCCTTTGCAAGCTGGATTTTACTGGAATTGATTTCAAGGGTCATGTCACATTCACAGAGCCCTCGTGCTGCCAAAACACTGGAAACCCCCCACAAGGGACCCCATTCTGGAAACTACACCCCTCAAGGAATCTAACAAGGGGTTCAGTGAGCATATGGACCCCACTGGTGACGGGCACAAATGTGGAACAATGTGACGTGAAAGTGAAAATTTTCATTTTTTCACTTTCACGGCACAAATGTGCCCGTCATCAAGGGGTCCATATCCTCACTGCACCCCTTGTTAGATTCCTTGAGGGGTGTAGTTTCCAGAATGAGGTCACTTGTGGGGGGTTTCCAGTGTTTTGGCAGCACGAGGGCTCTATAAATGCGACATGGCGTTCATCATCCATTCTAGCCAAATCCAACCTCCAAAATCCAAATGGCTCTCCTTCCCTTCGGAGGCTTGCCCTGCGCCCACATGGCGCTTTATGTCCACATGTGGGGTATTTACGGACTCGGGGGAAATTGCTCTACACATATTGTGTGTTTTTTTTCTCTTTTAACCTCTTGTGAAAATGAAAAATTTAAGGCTAAACCAACAATATAGTGTAAAAAATGTAATATTTCATTTTCACGCCATATTGTTCCACATTTGTGCCCGTCACCACTGGGGTCCATATGTTCACTGCACCCCTTGTTACATTCCCTGAGGGGTGTAGTTTCCATAATGGGGTCACTTGTGAGCCAAATCCAGCCTCCAAAAGCCAAATAGCACTCCTTCCTTTTGGAGGCCTACCCTGCACCCGCATGGCGCTTTATGTCCACATGTGGGGTATTTCCGTACTCAGGGGAAATTGCTCTACACATTTAGTGTTTTTTTTTATCTTTTAACCCCTTGTGAAAATGAAAAAATCAAGACAAGATCAATGATTTAGTGTAAAAATTAAACATTTTACATTACACTATATGTTAGTCTAGCCTTGATTTTTTCCTTTTCCACAAGGGGTTGAAAAAGAAAGTGAACACAAAACGTGTAGGGTAATTTCCCCTGAGTACGAAAATACCCCACATGTGGGCATAATGTGCCATATGGGCACAGGGCAAGCCACCAAAGGGACAGAGCGCCATTTAGAGGCTGGAATGGAGGATGGAGGCCATGTTGCAATTAAAAAGCTCCTGTGCTGCCAGGACAGTAGAAACCCCCGACAAGTGACCCCATTCTGGAGACTACACCACATAAGGAATCTAACAAGGGGGTACAGTGAGCATATGGACCCCACTGGTGACGGGCACTTATGTGAAACATGTGGTGTGAAAATAAAAAATACAATTTTTTTCATTTTCACGGCCCAAATGTGGCCGTCACCAGGGGGCCATATCCCCGCTGCCCCCCTTGTTAGATTCCTTATGGGGTGTAGTTTCCAGAATGGGGTCACTTGTGGGGGGTTTCTACTGTCCTGGCCGCACAGAGGCTTTGTAATTGCATCATGGCATCCTCTAATGGGAATGGCGGCCATACCTACTTAGCTGGGGAAAAGGGACAATTCTAATTTATTTGGGGGGATTAGGCCAATTATTAGTTTATAAGGTTGAAAATGACAGGTGTCCATCAAACTCAACCTGTGTTGATCCAGAGGAAGGCAAAAACCCTCGTGAGGCAGACGACAGTAGCCTCATCACAGGGGAAAAATTCCTTCCCGACTCCATAATGGCGATCAGAATAATCCCTGGATCAACGTGACCCCTGAAATAGGAATAAGGGACAGAATTTAGATAATGTAGAACCCCAGTGACGTGTGGTGCGCCTTGGAGTGATCCAGTATGCAGAGGCCGGGGGGATCAGGACAGGCGTCACACTGGAAAATGGTGTCCTCCCTGATCCCCCTGTTACACCACACTCTGCACTTCTTCTGGGGTCTCCCGTTCTCCAGTGTGGGGGACGTCACCTGGAAAATGTTGTCCTGGTGCGATACGGGGTCCTTCATATCCAGAAGCGCTGGGTCCGCTCCATGGCTGCTAAATATTAGGGCTCTATTACTGCTTCTCATATGTTCGGATCGTGCCGCAAGCTACAGGGCAGCGAGGGACCGGAAGAGGGGGTGCTGGTATAAAAGTTATCCCCGTACAGGTGGTGACCTTTATCCAGCAGTGGGAAGATCAGTTCCTGAATGATCTCCCCACTAACTCCGAGGATGGGGGGGGGGGGGCATTTGGGGGCTGGATTCAGGTGTCCCTTCCTTCATACACTCTAAGGGTACGTGCACACTGTGGAATGGCGAAGGATAACCCTTTGTGCATTTAGCAGCTGGCACCCACCGGCGGACTGATGGAGGCGCGCGTCTCCTCTCATGTCACACTCCATTCTATGCACGGGCGGATTCCACCCTCTGTCCAAAGAATGAACGTGTTCATTCTTTGGATGGACAACGGAATCCGCCCGTGCATAGAATAGAGTCTATGACATGTGCGGAGACGAACGCGCCCACATCAGTCCGCTGGCGGGTGCCAGCTGCGCAATGCACAAAGGGTTATCCTTCGCCATTCCGCAGTGTGCACGTACCCTAATCTGTAAGTGTACCCTGAGGTAAAAGATGTGTCTGGGGGGCAGCGTACGCTACGCTACCCCCAGACACGTCACTGGATGATGAGGACGATGAGGATGAATGGAGGAAAGAAGGATCCCCCCATTCATCCTCACTGGCTGTTTCCGTGTCGGAAGCAATAATAGCGTATGCCTCTGCGCCGAAAACACCCTGGGGGCCATCTTTATACGGGAACTAGTATATGGGGTATGTAAATGTGTAGTGGTGTAGTGTAAAACTTTATTCCATGTAGTGTGGTGTAGTGTTTTTTACGTGTTTTTTTGACAGTAAGAAAAAATATCCCTACGCCAAGAAAGGAGCTGCGGATAAATGCCGCACTTATCAGCAGCCAGTGGCGGTAGGATATAGGGGGGAAAAAACGCCCCTACGCCAAAAAGGAGGAGTTGCTGATCAGCGGCGCACTTATGTGCAATGCTGATCAGCACTCAGCGGTGTTAGGGCGCAAAAAAAGAAAGAAAAAAAAATTTGGAAAAAAAAAAAAAATAATAATCTTTTTAACCCAAAGCAACTGATCAGTGAATGATATTCACTGATCAGCCGCTAGGGGGCAGTAAAGCAACGCTGCCGGAGATTGCCGAGGCCCGCCGAACCCGAGCGTTTCCGAAGATTTCCGACGCTGGACGACCGAACCCGGAAGTGACCCGAAGAAGACGCGAGGACGGCGCGGACCGCAGATCTTTGCTCCGGACGCCCAGATCAGGTGAGTATGGTACACCTGCACCACACACATCTGTTCTGCACCCCTCAGCTACCTAGCTGAGGGGTGCAGAACCCGGCAAAACAGTTATTTTACAGTTTGATCGCCATGATGGGCCGGCCGGCCGGTACTGGCTGGCCTATCACGGCGATCGTGGGGGTGGCATCGGCGCCATCTTTCCCCAGTACACTAATGGCGATTGGTGCTATCTCGGACAGCACCAATCGCCATTGCTTTCCGGGTCACCGATGACCCGGAAAGCTGTTTTCAGCTGCTATATGCTGATCTGTATTGATCAGCATATAGCAGCGATCGTCGGCACGGGAGGGGTTAATCACCCTCCGTGCTGACGAGCAGAGATGGCCTGCTATACATTATAGCAGGCCATCTTCCCCGACCGCTCTGTGTGAACACACAGCGATCGGGGAAACATCGGGCGTAAGTATACGCCTGTTTGCGCTAAAGCCCACCCTGCGGGGCGTATACTTACGCCCGATGTCGTTAAGGGGTTAACGATCCAACACACGTGCAGTGTTCACACATGTTAATGAATATAATAAATCCTGCCTGGAGCATTCCTAATAATGAAGAGGGTGGGGAGGAGGGACGGAGGGGTGGTGCAAAGTTAGGGCACAGATACTCGAGGCCACGCCAGTTTGACACAGGGCTGCAAGTTTAAAAGTTGTTTTTTAGGACAATAACTGCATCATCTGCTGAACAGACCCCAGGACAGATCTTGGATTAAAAGCAGCTATCCAAAAGTACAAGTGGTTTGGGGGGGTCAGATTGTGGGTACAGAGTCGCTTTAACTTAGTGCTTGAGGTAGGTGCTTGAGAAGAGCAGAAGAAGTAGTAGTGCTTTGTAGAAGGTAGAGAGAAGAGGAGAGGAGTTTGCCAAAGGAGCCTTACACCCCATGTAGCCTTCTACTATGCTGGAATCTTAGTAAATATCTTTAGTAGTGAAGTGATACTTGTACTCACATTTAGACTATGTCTGACAGCCTTCTGCCTCCTAGTGTCATAGAACCCATCCTAGGTAAGTAGCACGAGCCCCAGCAGTAGTTATCTGGGTCCAGCTAGGTGTCCCAGTTACCTGCACTGCACAGTAGGATACGTAGACCTTTGTATAACGGTAGCTTTGTCCTACTGGGATCAGCTCCTATTGCTTCAGGACTCTGTCCTACACTTTGTAGACTTGCTCCTGGAGTGGGCTAGGGTGTTCCTTGGTGGCTGCTCTCCTTTACTTCTGCATAGTGTAAGTAGTAGTTGTTTCAGAAGAAATCTTTGTGGGAGCTAATCTCTCCTGCATCTGTTCACACTGAACTGGGGTCCCTGACAAAAGCCAGGCCCTGGCTTAACTACAGCAGGAACTTGGTTTGGTTGTGCCCCCTCTCACTGAAAACTAAAGGAAGACTGAACTGCACTTTCTCCACCAGTAACTCCTCCTAGAGGGGCCTTTGTGTACCCTCCTGTGAGTGGTGGGGCTAAATGTGTGTGCAAGAGAAGGTCTAAAGAGGATAGGGCAAAGCGAAGGAGCACCGCCTAGTGGTCAGCACACAACACATGGTATACATAAACAATTAACCCATTACTTCTTTCAGCTGTGCAATAGTATACATATAAATATAGGAAAAACTGACACCTAGTGGAGAAACTTTAAAAATACCTCATCCACCACTTAACCTGAGAACTTTTGGACAGGTGCATAAAAGAAAACACCATTGGTGGGACACCACACATACATATCTATATGTAAGTATACGGGAAACAGATCACTGATGTCAGGGAGAGCAGCTAAAGATAACAGTCAGCTGCTGGTTAAAGCGATCAATGCAGTGAAATCCTAGGTGCATTGCTCACACTACGCTAACACAAATCTTCCATTTCAGGTTCACCTATCTCAAGTATTGCTGTATTTTTGCACTGGCACCTGTGAGCAAGGTCCGGTACCCATGTGTCCAGGGGTGGGTATTACAACTCCTGCCCACCATGACAAGTTACACCAAAACACAAGAGCCCACCAGCTGCACCCAACACCTGCAACCAGTGCCCTGGGTCACAGCATAAGTACTTATCAGCTGCTGTATGTCCTGCAGGAAGTGGTGTATTCTCTCCAGCCTCACACAGTGCTCTCTGCTGCCACCTCTGTCCATGTCAGGAATTGTCCAGAGCAGGAGAGGTTTTCTATGGGACTTGCAGAAAATTAGGCGGATAAATGCTGGATTTGTGGGACTGACTGGCCGCTCATGAACAATATGGGGGGTTCTGTATATTGTGATGGGGAGTAACATGCACTGTGCCTCGTGGGTGGCGGAGGACATGCTGCACAGCTGCTCCATTCCCCATCCTCTTAGCTCCTAGCAGTTATACAGGGTCACTATACAATGTGCAGAAAAAGGTTTAAGAAGGTTTAAGAAGTCCAGAAAGCTAAAAGCAAGCAGTATAGGGATCATTAGGACCGCGTCTTATCTACAGCGGGAATTACAGGATGCTTCCTTATTGATTGACCCACTTTATAACTGAGAATCTATAACCTACAACACACGGTGTCACCGCTACGGAGCCAGCATTTGTAATCATCATCATCATCATCATCCGTCTTATAGGGAGCAGAGAAGGCGCAGCTGAGGTCGGGTGTTATGTGCAGCGACATACCGGGGTGTGTGTGGAGGAGAGTGAGAGGATGATGGTGGTGGTAGTAGTAGTAGTATAGGATGTAGGGGGCTAGGCCTCTCTCCTCTGTATGTATAGTGCTGATTCTCCTGCAGCTCTCTCCCTCAGTCCTGCAGCTCTCTCCCTCAGTCCTGCAGCTCTCTCCCTCAGTCCTGCAGCGCTCTCTCCCTCAGTCCTGCAGCGCTCTCTCTCCCTCAGTCCTGCAGCTCTCTCTATCAGTCCTGCAGCTCTCTCCCTCAGTCCTGCAGCTCTCTCTCCCTCAGTCCTGCAGCTCTCTCCCTCAGTCCTGCAGCTCTCTCTCCCTCAGTCCTGCAGCTCTCTCCTTCAGTCCTGCAGCTCTCTCCCTCAGTCCTGCAGCGCTCTCTCCCTCAGTCCTGCAGCTCTCTCTCCCTCAGTCCTGCAGCGCTCTCTCCCTCAGTCCTGCAGCTCTCTCCCTCAGTCCTGCAGCTCTCTCTCTCAGTCCTGCAGCGCTCTCTCCCTCAGTCCTGCAGCGCTCTCTCCCTCAGTCCTGCAGCGCTCTCTCCCTCAGTCCTGCAGCGCTCTCTCTCCCTCAGTCCTGCAGCTCTCTCTCCTTCAGTCCTGCAGCTCTCTCCCTCAGTCCTGCAGCGCTCTCTCTCTCCCTCAGTCCTGCAGCTCTCTCCCTCAGTCCTGCAGCTCTCTCCCTCAGTCCTGCAGCTCTCTCTCCCTCAGTCCTGCAGCTCTCTCCCTCAGTCCTGCAGCTCTCTCCCTCAGTCCTGCAGCGCTGTCTCCCTCAGTCCTGCAGCTCTCCCTCAGTCCTGCAGCGCTCTCTCCCTCAGTCCTGCAGCGCTCTCTCTCCCTCAGTCCTGCAGCGCTCTCTCCCTCAGTCCTGCAGCTCTCTCTCCCTCAGTCCTGCAGCTCTCTCCCTCAGTCCTGCAGCGCTCTCTCCCTCAGTCCTGCAGCGCTCTCTCCCTCAGTCCTGGAGCGCTCTCTCTCCCTCAGTCCTGCAGCGCTGTCTCCCTCAGTCCTGCAGCGCTCTCTCCCTCAGTCCTGCAGCGCTCTCTCTCCCTCAGTCCTGCAGCGCTCTCTCCCTCAGTCCTGCAGCTCTCTCTCCTTCAGTCCTGCAGCTCTCTCCCTCAGTCCTGCAGCTCTCTCCCTCAGTCCTGCAGCTCTCTCCCTCAGTCCTGCAGCGCTCTCTCTCCCTCAGTCCTGCAGCGCTCTCTCCCTCAGTCCTGCAGCTCTCTCTCCCTCAGTCCTGCAGCTCTCTCCCTCAGTCCTGCAGCGCTCTCTCCCTCAGTCCTGCAGCGCTCTCTCCCTCAGTCCTGCAGCACTCTCTCCCTCAGTCCTGCAGCTCTCTCTCCCTCAGTCCTGCAGCTCTCTCCCTCAGTCCTGCAGCGCTCTCTCCCTCAGTCCTGCAGCGCTCTCTCCCTCAGTCCTGCAGCGCTCTCTCCCTCAGTCCTGCAGCTCTCTCTCCCTCAGTCCTGCAGCTCTCTCCCTCAGTCCTGCAGCGCTCTCTCCCTCAGTCCTGCAGCGCTCTCTCTCCCTCAGTCCTGCAGCACTGTCTCCTTCAGTCCTGCAGCGCTCTCTCCCTCAGTCCTGCAGCGCTCTCTCCCTCAGTCCTGCAGCGCTCTCTCCCTCAGTCCTGCAGCGCTGTCTCCCTCAGTCCTGCAGCGCTCTCTCCCTCAGTCCTGCAGCGCTGTCTCCCTCAGTCCTGCAGCTCTCTCTCCCTCAGTCCTGCAGCTCTCTCCCTCAGTCCTGCAGCGCTCTCTCTCAGTCCTGCAGCGCTCTCTCTCTCAGTCCTGCAGCGCTCTCTCCCTCAGCCCTGCAGCGCTCTCTCCCTCAGTCCTGCAGCGCTCTCTCCCTCAGTCCTGCAGCGCTCTCTCTCTCAGTCCTGCAGCTCTCTCCCTCAGTCCTGCAGCTCTCTCCCTCAGTCCTGCAGCTCTCTCTCTCAGTCCTGCAGCTCTCTCTCCCTCAGTCCTGCAGCGCTCTCTCCCTCAGTCCTGCAGCTCTCTCCCTCAGTCCTGCAGCGCTCTCTCTCCCTCAGTCCTGCAGCTCTCTCCCTCAGTCCTGCAGCTCTCTCCCTCAGTCCTGCAGCTCTCTCCCTCAGTCCTGCAGCTCTCTCCCTCAGTCCTGCAGCTCTCTCCCTCAGTCCTGCAGCGCTGTCTCCCTCAGTCCTGCAGCTCTCTCTCTCAGTCCTGCAGCGCTCTCTCCCTCAGTCCTGCAGCGCTCTCTCCCTCAGTCCTGCAGCTCTCTCTCTCAGTCCTGCAGCGCTCTCTCCCTCAGTCCTGCAGCGCTCTCTCCCTCAGTCCTGCAGCTCTCTCCCTCAGTCCTGCAGAGCTGTCTCCCTCAGTCCTGCAGCTCTCTCCCTCAGTCCTGCAGCTCTCTCCCTCAGTCCTGCAGCGCTGTCTCCCTCAGTCCTGCAGCTCTCTCCCTCAGTCCTGCAGCTCTCTCCCTCAGTCCTGCAGCGCTGTCTCCCTCAGTCCTGCAGCGCTCTCTCCCTCAGTCCTGCAGCTCTCTCCCTCAGTCCTGCAGCTCTCTCCCTCAGTCCTGCAGCTCTCTCCCTCAGTCCTGCAGCGCTGTCTCCCTCAGTCCTGCAGCGCTCTCTCCCTCAGTCCTGCAGCTCTCTCCCTCAGTCCTGCAGCGCTGTCTCCCTCAGTCCTGCAGCGCTCTCTCCCTCAGTCCTGCAGCGCTGTCTCCCTCAGTCCTGCAGCTCTCTCCCTCAGTCCTGCAGCGCTGTCTCCCTCAGTCCTGCAGCTCTCTCCCTCAGTCCTGCAGCTCTCTCCCTCAGTCCTGCAGCTCTCTCCCTCAGTCCTGCAGCGCTCTCTCCCTCAGTCCTGCAGCGCTCTCTCCCTCAGTCCTGCAGCGCTCTCTCCCTCAGTCCTGCAGCTCTCTCCCTCAGTCCTGGAGCGCTCTCTCCCTCAGTCCTGCAGCGCTGTCTCCCTCAGTCCTGCAGCGCTCTCCCTCAGTCCTGCAGCGCTCTCTCCCTCAGTCCTGCAGCTCACTCCCTCAGTCCTGCAGCTCACTCCCTCAGTCCTGCAGCTCTCTCCCTCAGTCCTGCAGCGCTCTCCCTCAGTCCTGCAGCGCTCTCCCTCAGTCCTGCAGCACTCTCTCCCTCAGTCCTGCAGCTCTCTCCCTCAGTCCTGCAGCTCTCTCCCTCATCCTGCAGCGCTCTCTCCCTCAGTCCTGCAGCTCTCTCCCTCAGTCCTGCAGCTCTCTCCCTCAGTCCTGCAGCTCTCTCCCTCAGTCCTGCAGCTCTCTCCCTCAGTCCTGCAGCTCTCTCCCTCAGTCCTGCAGCGCTGTCTCCCTCAGTCCTGCAGCTCTCTCCCTCAGTCCTGCAGCTCTCTCCCTCAGTCCTGCAGCTCTCTCCCTCAGTCCTGCAGCTCTCTCCCTCAGTCCTGCAGCTCTCTCCCTCAGTCCTGCAGCGCTGTCTCCCTCAGTCCTGCAGCGCTCTCTCCCTCAGTCCTGCAGCTCTCTCCCTCAGTCCTGCAGCTCTCTCCCTCAGTCCTGCAGCTCTCTCTCCCTCAGTCCTGCAGCGCTCTCTCCCTCAGTCCTGCAGCGCTGTCTCCCTCAGTCCTGCAGCTCTCTCTCCCTCAGTCCTGCAGCGCTCTCTCCCTCAGTCCTGCAGCGCTCTCTCCCTCAGTCCTGCAGCGCTCTCTCCCTCAGTCCTGCAGCGCTCTCTCCCTCAGTCCTGTAGCTCTCTCCCTCAGTCCTGTAGCTCTCTCCTTCAGTCCTGCAGCTCTCTCCCTCAGTCCTGCAGCGCTCTCCCTCAGTCCTGCAGATCTCTCCCTCAGTCCTGCAGCTCTCTCCCTCAGTCCTGCAGCGCTCTCTCCCTCAGTCCTGCAGCGCTCTCTCCCTCAGTCCTGCAGCGCTCTCTCCCTCAGTCCTGCAGCGCTCTCTCCCTCAGTCCTGCAGCTCTCTCCCTCAGTCCTGCAGCTCTCTCTCCCTCAGTCCTGCAGCTCTATCTCCCTCAGTCCTGCAGCTCTCTCCCTCAGTCCTGCAGCGCTCTCTCCCTCAGTCCTGCAGCGCTCTCCCTCAGTCCTGCAGCGCTCTCCCTCAGTCCTGCAGCGCTCTCCCTCAGTCCTGCAGCGCTCTCCCTCAGTCCTGCAGCGCTCTCTCCCTCAGTCCTGCAGCGCTCTCTCCCTCAGTCCTGCAGCTCTCTCCCTCAGTCCTGCAGCGCTCTCTCTCTCTTACTTCCAGCTCTCCTCCTCCTTTGGTTCAGTTTCTCCTCGATCTCTTTCCCTTTGTCAGCAGCGGACAGGCTTTTCCAGCTGCCTAGGCCTTGACTGCCGCCTCACTGAACTGAACACTACTTCCTGTTACAGCTGGGTTCTGTGTGGGACATAATAGCAAACTCCACCCACCTTCTAGAATACACTGGAAAGTGCTACACTACACAAGCAGTACCCACTACAGCCTGCGGGTGTCACTGTTGGCTTGGCCACACTGAATAGACGTGAAAGACAGGTAAGTGGTCACTAAATACTATAAGCAGGGGCGGTCTTGGCATTTCTGGGGCCCCAAGCGAAGTTATGTCTGGCCCCCCCCCCTCGACACGCGTTCCAAAACAATAGACTGCTGTGTGTTGCTCCCAGTAGTATATACCCCTTGTGCGCTACCGCCAATAATATATACTCCTTGTGTGCTGCCCCCAATAGTATATACCCCTTGTGTCCTGCCCCCAGTAGTATATACCCCTTTTTTGCTTCCCCCAGTAGTATATAGACCCGTGTGTTCCTCCAGTTTTATATAGCCCCCCCGTGTGCTCCCCCAGAAGTATATAGACCTCCTGTGTGCTGCCCCAGTTGTATATAGACCCCCTGTGTGCTGCCCCCAGTTGTATATAAACCCCATGTGTGGTTCCCCCAGTAGTATATAGACCCCCTGTGTGCCCCACCAGTATTATATAGACCACCTGTGTGCCTCACAAGTAGTATATAGACCCCCTGTATGTTCCCCCAGTAGTATATAGACCCCCTGTGTGCCCTACCAGTAGTATATAGACCCCTGTGTGCTCACCCAGTAGTATATAGCATAGTATATATAGTATTATATAGTATACAGACCCCTGTGTGCTCCCCCAGTTATATATAGACCACCTGTGTGCCTCACAAGTAGTATATAGACCCCCTGTATGTTCCCCCAGTAGTATATAGACCCCCTGTGTGCCCCACCAGTAGTATATAGCCCCCTGTGTGCTCCCCCACTTGGATATAGACATCCTGTGTGCTCTCCAAGTTGTATATAGACCCCATTCTGCTGCCCCCAGTAGTATATAGACCCCTCTGTAAAGCCCCAGTAGTCTATAGCCCCCCTGTGTGTTCCCCCTGTTATATAGCCCCCCTGTGTGCTCCCCCCATTTATATAGACCCCCGATGTGCGCTCCCCCAGTTAAAAAAACCCCTGTGTGCTCCCCCTCCCATATAGTATATAACACAATAAAACAAACACTTATACTCACCTGGGTCCGGGCGTCTCCTCTTCTCTTCACTCTTGTGGCCGGAGGAAGGGTTTTCCCTGCGATCACAAGAGGCCGCACTCCCCTTGTCCTGGCGCCGATGCTCCAGTGATGTCACTGGAGCACCGACACCACAAGGACAAAGCTGCCACTTGTGACCGCAGGGAAAACACTTCCTGCGGCCACAAGAGTGACTGACAGGAAGGGAGCCAATGTCTCCCGCCCTGTCAGTGCTGCTGCATGTAACTATGAGCGCTCATTACGAGTGCTCATAGTTACAGTTCAGATGGCAGCAGCGAGCCGGGCAGCGGCCCTGTCCAGTGGTCTTGAGCACAAGAACGGGGTGTGGGGGCCCCCCTGGAGGTTGGGGGCCCCAAGCGATCGCTTGGGGTGCTTGGTGCCAAAGACCACCACTGACTATAAGGGGTCACTATATACTATAAGGGGTCACTATATACTATAAGCGGTCACTATAACCTATAAGTGGTCACTATAACCTATAAGCTGTCACTGTATACTATAAGCGGTCACTATATACTATAAGCGGTCATTATATACTATAAGGGGTCACTATATACTATAAGCGGTCACTATATACTATAAGCAGTCACTATAACCTATAAGCGGTCACTATATACTATAAGCGGTCACTATAACCTATAAGCGGTCACTATAACCTATAAGCGGTCACTATATACTATAAGCGGTCACTATAACCTATAAGCGGTCACTATATACTATAAGCGGTCACTATAACCTATAAGCGGTCACTATATACTATAAGCGGTCACTATAACCTATAAGCGGTCCCTATATACTATAAGCGGTCACTCCTTAGCTGGGCCTCACCAACAACTAGGGGCCAACCTCACAGTTTGAGAAGCACTGCTATAAGCGGTCACTATATACTATAAGCGGTCACTATAACCTATAAGCGGTCACTATATACTATAAGCGGTCACTATAACCTATAAGCGGTCACTATATACTATAAGCGGTCCCTATATGCTATAAGCGGTCACTATAACCTATAAGCGGTCACTATATACTATAAGCGGTCACTATATACTATAAGCGGTCACTATAACCTATAAGCGGTCACTATATACTATAAGCGGTCACTATAACCTATAAGCGGTCACTATATACTATAAGCGGTCACTATATACTATTAGTGGTCACTATATACTATAAGCGGTCCCTATATACTATAAGCGGTCACTATAACCTATAAGCAGTCACTATATACTATAAGCGGTCCCTATATACTATAAGCGGTCACTATAACCTATAAGCGGTCCCTATATACTATAAGCGGTCCCTATATACTATAAGCGGTCACTATAACCTATAAGCGGTCACTATATACTATAAGCGGTCCCTATATACTATAAGCGGTCACTATAACCTATAAGCGGTCACTATATACTATAAGCGGTCCCTATATACTATAAGCGGTCACTATAACCTATAAGCGGTCACTATAACCTATAAGCGGTCACTATAACCTATAAGCGGTCACTATATACTATAAGGGGTCACTATATACTATAAGCGGTCACTATAACCTATAAGCGGTCACTATATACTATAAGCGGTCCCTATATACTATAAGCGGTCACTATAACCTATAAGCGGTCACTATATACTATAAGCGGTCCCTATATACTATAAGCGGTCATTATAACCTATAAGCGGTCACTATAACCTATAAGCGGTCACTATATACTATAAGCGGTCACTATAACCTATAAGCGGTCACTATAACCTATAAGCGGTCACTATATACTATAAGCGGTCCCTATATACTATAAGCGGTCACTATAACCTATAAGCGGTCACTATATACTTTAAGCGGTCCCTATATACTATAAGCGGTCCCTATATACTATAAGCGGTCACTATAACCTATAAGCGGTCACTATATACTATAAGCGGTCCCTATATACTATAAGCGGTCACTATAACCTATAAGCGGTCCCTATATACTATAAGCGGTCCCTATATACTATAAGCGGTCACTATAACCTATAAGCGGTCACTATATACTATAAGCGGTCCCTATATACTATAAGCGGTCACTATAACCTATAAGCGGTCACTATATACTATAAGCGGTCCCTATATACTATAAGCGGTCACTATAACCTATAAGCGGTCACTATAACCTATAAGCGGTCACTATAACCTATAAGCGGTCACTATATACTATAAGGGGTCACTATATACTATAAGCGGTCACTATAACCTATAAGCGGTCACTATATACTATAAGCGGTCCCTATATACTATAAGCGGTCACTATAACCTATAAGCGGTCACTATATACTATAAGCGGTCCCTATATACTATAAGCGGTCATTATAACCTATAAGCGGTCACTATAACCTATAAGCGGTCACTATATACTATAAGCGGTCACTATAACCTATAAGCGGTCACTATAACCTATAAGCGGTCACTATATACTATAAGCGGTCCCTATATACTATAAGCGGTCACTATAACCTATAAGCGGTCACTATATACTTTAAGCGGTCCCTATATACTATAAGCGGTCCCTATATACTATAAGCGGTCACTATAACCTATAAGCGGTCACTATATACTATAAGCGGTCACTATATACTATAAGTGGTCATTATAACCTATAAGCGGTCACTATAACCTATAAGCGGTCACTATATACTATAAGCGGTCACTATAACCTATAAGCGGTCACTATAACCTATAAGCGGTCCCTATATACTATAAGCGGTCCCTATATACTATAAGCGGTCACTATAACCTATAAGCGGTCACTATAACCTATAAGCGGTCACTATATACTATAAGCGGTCACTATAACCTATAAGCAGCCACTATATACTATAAGAGGTCACTATAACCTATAAGCGGTCACTATATACTATAAGCGGTCCCTATATACTATAAGCGGTCATTATAACCTATAAGCGGTCACTATAACCTATAAGCGGTCACTATAACCTATAAGCGGTCACTATATACTATAAGTGGTCACTATATACTATAAGCGGTCACTATAACCTATAAGCGGTCACTATATACTATAAGTGGTCACTATATACTATAAGCGGTCACTATAACCTATAAGCGGTCACTATATACTATAAGTGCTCACTATATACTATAAGCGGTCCCTATATACTATAAGCGGTCACTATATACTATAAGAGGTTACTATAACCTATAAGCGGTCAAAAATTAAGGGCGAAGGGGAACAAGTGTAAGGTGGTACATGCTGGTGGTGGTCAGCCTGATGGTGGTGGCTCATGCTGGTGGTGGTCAGCCTGATGGTGGTGGCTCATGCTGGTGGCGGTGCAGCCTGATGGTGGTGGCTCATGCTGGTGGTGGTCAGCCTGATGGTGATGGCTCATGCTGGTGGTGGTCAGCCTGATGGTGGTGGCTCATGCTGGTGGCGGTGCAGCCTGATGGTGGTGGCTCATGCTGGTGATGGTGCAGCCTGATGGTGGTGGCTCATGCTGGTGATGGTGCAGCCTGATGGTGGTGGCTCATGCTGGTGATGGTGCAGCCTGATGGTGGTGGCTCATGCTGGTGGTGGTCAGCCTGATGGTGGTGGCTCATGCTGGTGGTGGTCAGCCTGATGGTGGTGGCTCATGCTGGTGGCGGTGCAGCCTGATGGTGGCGGCTCATGCTGGTGGTGGTCAGCCTGATGGTGGCGGCTCATGCTGGTGGTGGTCAGCCTGATGGTGGTGGCTCATGCTAGTGGCGGTGCAGCCTGATGGTGGTGGCTCATGCTGGTGATGGTGCAGCCTGATGGTGGTGGCTCATGCTGGTGGTGGTCAGCCTGATGGTGGTGGCTCATGCTGGTGGCGGTGCAGCCTGATGGTGGTGGCTCATGCTGGTGGCGGTGCAGCCTGATGGTGGTGGCTCATGCTGGTGATGGTGCAGCCTGATGGTGGTGGCTCATGCTGGTGGTGGTCAGCCTGATGGTGGCGACTCATGCTGGTGGTGGTCAACCTGATGGTGGCGGCTCATGCTGGTGGTGGTCAGCCTTATGGTGGCGGCTCATGCTGGTGGTGGTCAGCCTTATGGTGGCGGCTCATGCTGGTGGTGGTCAGCCTGATAATGGTGGGTCATGCTGTTGGTGGTGGTCAGCCTGATGGTGTAAGCCAGGGGTCCCCAAACTACGGCCCCGTGGGCTGCATGCGGCCCCCCGAGGCGTTTTATCCGGCCCCCGCCGCACTTCCGGTAGGGACAACTCTTTCATTGGTGGTCAGTGAGAGCAGTGTCAGATGTTATCCCTGCCGCCAGCCTCCTCCGCGCCGGATGGACTGCCTACCCCCCCCCCCCCCCGCCGCCTGGGATGTAACCTGGAAATGATCTCTGAGGGATCCTCCGGCAGGGGCAGTGATGACGTCGCTGCTCCTGCTGGGGG
Source organism: Dendropsophus ebraccatus (assembly GCA_027789725.1). Classification (NCBI taxonomy): domain Eukaryota; kingdom Metazoa; phylum Chordata; class Amphibia; order Anura; family Hylidae; genus Dendropsophus; species Dendropsophus ebraccatus. Next base: position 3,464,737 of record JAQFWZ010000045.1, read on the forward strand.
ATCCCTCCGGCGACTGACCGGCTGAAGAGGCTAGAAGAGATGAACACAGTATTAGGTGAGTATAATTTTTTTTTTTTTTTTGTAACAATGCAGGGGGACAATATAACTATATGGGGGACATTACAGGGGGACAATATAACTATATGGGGGACATTACAGGGGGACAATATAACTATATGGGGGACATTGCAGGGGGACAATATAACTATATGGGGGACAATGCAGGGGGACAATATAACTATATGGGGGACATTGCAGGGGGACAATATAACTATATGGGGGACATTGCAGGGGGACAATATAACTATATGGGGGACATTGCAGGGGGACAATATAACTATATGGGGGACATTATTACTATATGGGGGACATTGCAGGGGGACAATATAACTATATGGGGGACATTGCAGGGGGTCATTATAACTATATGGGGGACATTATTACTATATGGGGGACATTGCAGGGGGGCATTATAACTATTTGGGGGACATTGCAGGGGGGCATTATAACTATATGGGGGACATTGCAGGGGACAATATAACTATATGGCGGACATTGCAGGGGGACAATATAACTATATGGCGGACATTGCAGGGGGACAATATAACTATATGGGGGACATTGCAGGGGGACAATATAACTATATGGGGGACATTGCAGGGGGACAATATAACTATATGGGGGACATTGCAGGGGGACAATATAACTATATGGGGGACATTGCAGGGGGACAATATAACTATATGGGGGACATTGCAGGGGGACATTATAACTATATGGGGGACATTGCAGGGGGACAATATAACTATATGGGGGACATTGCAGGGGGACAATATAACTATATGGGGGACATTATTACTATATGGGGGACATTGCAGGGGGACAATATAACTATATGGGGGACATTGCAGGGGGTCATTATAACTATATGGGGGACATTATTACTATATGGGGGACATTGCAGGGGGGCATTATAACTATATGAGGGACATTGCAGGGGGGCATTATAACTATATGGGGGACATTGCAGGGGACAATATAACTATATGGCGGACATTGCAGGGGGTCATTATAACTATATGGGGGACATTATTACTATATGGGGGACATTGCAGGGGGTCATTATAACTATATGGGGGACATTGCCGGGGGGCATTATAACTATATGGGGGACATTATTACTATATGGGGGACATTGTAGGGGATCATTATAACTAAAAGGGGGTTATTATAACTATATGGGGGACATTGCAGGGGACAATATAACTATATGGGGGACATTGCAGGGGACAATATAACTATATGGGGGACATTGCAGGGGACAATATAACTATATGGGGGACAATGCAGGGATACATTATTAGTATATGGGGTGAGGGGGCTGGTTGAGGGTGTGAAGGGGGAGTTAGGGGACGCTGGTTGAGGGGGGAGTGAGGGGTTGAGTGGGGGCTGGGTGAGGGGTGGAAAGAGAGGGATGCTTTTACTTTTTTTTTGGGGGGGGGGCGTTGTGGCATTTTGCACTGGGATTTGATTATAGTTGTTTTTTTTTTTTGTTTTTTTTTATAGTCCAGCCCTTTGAGGGTCTTAGGGACAGTGAACTGGCCCCCTGTGTGAAAAGTTTGGGGACCCCTGGTGTAAGCTCATGCTGGTAGTGGTCAGCCTGATGGTGGCGGCTCATGCTGGTGGTGGTCAGCCTGATGGTGACAGCTCATGCTGGTAGTGGTCAGCCTGATGGTGGCGGCTCATGCTGTTGGTGGTCAGCCTGATGGTGTAAGCTCATGCTGGTAGTGGTCTGCCTGATGGTGGCGGCTCATGCTGTTGGTGGTCAGCCTGATGGTGTAAGCTCATGCTGGTAGTGGTCAACCTGATGGTGGTGGCTCATGCTGTTGGTGGTCAGCCTGATGGTGGCGGCTCATGCTGTTGGTGGTCAGCCTGATGGTGGTGGCTCATGCTGTTGGTGGTCAGCCTGATGGTGGCGGCTCATGCTGTTGGTGGTCAGCCTGATGGTGGCGGCTCATGCTGTTGGTGGTCAGCCTGATGGTGGTGGCTCATGCTGTTGGTGGTCAGCCTGTTGGTGGTGGTTCCCCCTGCTGATCTCCACACAGTTTTCAAAAGACAAATCATTTGTCTTTATTACTTTCATAACAATAATGCCACACGGCAGAAGACCTCTCTCTCCGCAAGTGGGTGCTCTGGGGAACACTTGCAGGACCACTTGCTATGGCTTGCATAAGGATTAAAAAAGTCTCTAGTTCCTAACAAGGGTCCTGGCCAGGGCCAGGCCCTGACTTTACTGCAGCAGGAACTGTGTCTTGTGGGTTGCTCCCTTTCCAGGAAACTAGCTCCTCCCACCAGGAACTAATCTCCTTTTCTAGGGGTGAAGTAAACCTCCCAGTGATTGGTGGGGCTGTGTGGTGTAAGAGAGAAAGAAGAGGACAGGGCAGATAAAGGAGGGGAAACAGCCGGCACCTGTGACCGGAGGAGAAGGAACACCCCATAGTTTCCTTCAGCTGTGCTCAGAATTAAACATAGAAAAAGCACAGTAGTGACACCTAGTGGGGAAGACACAGAATACACCGGCCCTTTCCCACTGTGTAAACCTGATACGAGTTACTTTGCCCAGGTGCAATAGAACTTAGTGGCACACCTGTACTGGAACACTACACTTACACTTCTCCAGGGTTACCTGCACCTCTCTCTCACACACTTTTAGGGTACAAACACACACACCATATATGCAGCGTATTTACTGCTGCGATACGATATGGTGTGTGTGTTTGTACCCTTAGAGCAGATTTTGGGTGCTGGGAGAGCAGAGCTGAACGCACCTGGAAACCAGCAGCAGCTTTGGGGGAGCATGTGATGGGGAACTACATGGGGGGGGGGGGGGTTAACTACTATAGGGGACTGCATGGGGGGTCATCTACTATAGGGGACTGCATGGGGGGGTCATCGGCTATGGGGGACTGCCTGGGGGTCAGCTACTATAGGGGACTGCATGGGGGGGGAATTACTATGGGGGACTGCATAGTGGTCATCTACTATATGGGGGGTCATTTACTATGGGTGCATGGGGGTTATCTACTGTGGTAGCTGAAGGGTGGGCCCTAGGTGCTCCAGTGTCCCTCCCCGCCAGTCCTGTTTAGTGGCAGTGGGATCAGCAGAGCCGGCAGCAGCTATAATACTGGTAGCTCTATAGGTTATAGCACTAATAGCCCAGTAACATGCAGATGCTTTAAAAAAAAATTGCACAGTCCACACCCCTAGAATGGGAACTACAACACCCAGCATTCCCTTACAACTATAGACCTTGATGAACTGCTAAGGCCCCCTTCTCACTTCCGGAAAATCCACCCGGATTTCTTATCAGGAAATCCGGACGGATTTCCGGACCCATAAGATTACATTAGACACGGACACCCTTTCGGATTTTTCCGAAAAGGTGTCCGTTCCGGAAAATAGGTCAGGATTTTTTAGGTCCTGTCCTATTTTCACGGAAAGGACGCCCCCATAGAAGTCTATGGGAGCGCCGGAGCTCCGGAGGCTTTCCTGATGCTCATCAGGAAAGCGTCCGCACCTCCGGATGGCCTGGGAGAGCGCCCCCGCCGTACCCGTGATGCAGGTGCCCGCCGGGACTCTGCTGACAGGCCATGATGGGGGTTGTAGCTTTGCAACCTGTTGTTCTCCCTGTTACAGAACTACAACCCCTTTCATGCCCTATTGGCAGTTCATAATGGGAGATGTAGTTCTGCAACAGATTAGAGGATGACACAGTATAGGAGGGGGGAGGCAGGGGCACAGTAGAAATACATCTCCCATCATGGTTTGTGTGGTAATATGCAGGACTACATCACATAATGGGAGTTGTAGTTCTGCAACAGATAAGAGGATGACATGAGGTCAGGGCCGATTCTAGCTTTTCTGCCGCCTGAGGCGAGAAATGACAAAGCGCCCCCCCTTATGCCTCTTCTCCTGCTCTTGCACTATGCTGAGGTCAGCTCGGAGGTCGGCCGTGCAGAGAAGACATATAGCGTCCCCGCTGCTGGTCACTTTTTCTTTTCTACAGTGTGTAAGTGATGCAGAGTATAATAACTCTGCATTATTGAAAGGGTTAACAGCAGGAGACACTATATCTATGTCTTATGTGATGTGAATACCTGTGAATACGCGGCTTAGAGCCACCTCAGCGCTTCTCATGAGGAAACTGACAGGAAACACAGCTGGGCACTGAGCCGTAACTAGTTGTAATGATAAGGACACAGGACGCTGATGCCGCCCCCCTCAAGGGCTGTGTTATCTGCCGCCTGAGGCGAACATTTCACCTCGCCTCATGGCAGATACGGCCCTGCATGAGGGGGAGAGGCAGTGGCAGGGTAGACGAGGGGGGCGCAGTGGCAGGGTAGACGAGAGGGGCACAGTGGCAGGGTAGACGAGGGGGGCGCAGTGGCAGGGTAGACGAGGGGGGCGCAGTGGCAGGGTACACGAGGGGCGATATGGGTACTTGTGATGTATGTTGGCATACTAGATCATATTGAAATCACTTTTTTTTTCTTCTCCATCAGGAAATCCTGAAGGTTTTTCCTGATGGTTTCCTGATGGTTTACTAAAGGTAAAAACGGATTACTGTCAGGAAATCCTGATACTTTCCTGATGCCTTTTGAGGCCTCCTGATCAGGATTTCCTGACACCATCCTCTCCATTCCTGTACAGTAACTTATAATATCACATATTCAGCTGCTTCTCATTGTTTCATCTCTTCTACATGTTATTCAGAATAATAATCAGTATATTTGGGGGGTGGAACCAATTGTCTGCAGATCAGTGATTTCTTATGGGAAAATTAGCTTTGGTATAAGAGTGGATTTGGATTACAAGCGCTGTCCTGGAACGGATTATGCTCCTAATCCAAGGCACCACTATATATATATATATATATATATATATATATATATATATATATATATATATATAGTCTAATTTTCAGAAAAACACTGTATATATCCAAAGCTTCAGCCCCATGAACCAATCTGCAAGAAGCTTTAAAAGTTACATAAAAAGATCAGAAAATATTTGACATTTTGCTTTTTGGACACCAGAATTTTTCTGATACATAAAACATCATTGGTGAGAAGAGACGTCTGACAGCGCGGAGCGGAGATGACAGCGCGGGGCGGAGATGACACCGGGGCGGCATGTCTGGCTGACCTGCTGTACAGAGCCCACCGAGCACAGGGGATTATGTGAGGCCACCGTGCAGTCTATACCGTGTCACCCTCAGCAGCAGGAAACTCAGATCATCAAATCCGTGCACTTGAAAGACTGCGACCGTGCCGGAGAATAAAGGACGTGATGTTTCCTGATGAGCAGAGCTCTTGAGCCTTGGAGTAGACGGGCGACCCACCTATAGCAGATTCCTCTATAAAACATCAATGTGGACTTGATTAGGAAAGTCTCATTACTGAGCGAGAGGCGCTGTCGATTTGTTCCTAATTACACATGGACGTGCGGACGGCGCACAATACGCGATCACCGCCCGTAATCACAGCACAGAAATATTTCCACTTTATAATCAATTATCATCTACACAATCACTAAAGGAGTCCGGAGTGATGGCGAGCCTGACGGAGAGCGGCCGGTAACTCAGCAAATAGAGCTCTTACCACCGGTCAAAACCTTCACAAAATCCCCGAAATAAATAATCAGGATAATAATGAACGTTAATTATGAATAGTGGGAAACATCTGATGTGTCTGGAGAGGAGACCATCAGGAGACATAGAATCCATTCAGCCCAATGTGGTGGCATTTCATCAGTCATGTAGTTAATGGACACCGGTTCAGTATCATACCGGTTACTGAGCTTTAAGAATCAGCGCCTCTAGTGACTGTGTCCGGTACTGCTACTCAGCTCCATTTACTTTAATTGGATGTCAGAAGTTAGACCAGAAGGAAAGAAGGGTCAACTATCCCGGGGCTGACCATCACACCTCCATATGGTGCAATAGTCAGAGAGCGTCAGTCCAGGAATGATCCCGCTTGAGTGCACCGAGGAGCTACGACATTGCTGGTATCCCGCTGGATGATTCCCAGTCCTGTTGGTTGAGACTTCCCGGAGTGCTGCTTCTCTCTGGGGACTGTTGACACTTGAAGCCTAAGCTGGTGTTTGATATTGGATTACTTTGATTTCTGACCTTTTCATCCATCTTTTTGACCTCCAGTTTTCCCCTGCCGTTTTTGTACAGTTTTCTCTGGTTTGACCTGTACCTGCCTGACTATACCTTATTGTTTTTTTGTCTTGTTGCATGTTTCACTTATGTAGAGAAAGGAATGTCGCCCAGTTTTCGTCGACCGCCTAGGGTCGGGCTGGCAAGAACGCAAGAGACAGTTTTGAAGGGGGGGGGGGGGGGCGGTTAGCGCTGGGCTGACACTGCCTGACTTCACATCTAGGTCCTGGGACTCCTCACCCGAACATTGTGTCTCCCAATGATAGGATTGTACATAAAGACTTGTGAGGGGTCTGATATGTGTGATATTATATGAAAAAGATTTAGTGACAAATAGGAATCCTTACCTAAACATAAGAAAAGGCAGTGATGTAGCGGAATGTTAGTTATGGACGGTATATAACAGGGTTATTCTCATGGCACCTGAGCCGGATGTCTCCGCTATCTGCATTAACTGGTCAGAACTAATTTCTGTCCTGGTGAAAAGCTCCTGTACCCCTGGGGGAGAAGCTCCTGTGCTCCGGAGAGAAGCTCCTGTAACCCTGGGGGAGAAGCTCTGGTAACCCTGGGGGAGAAGCTCCTGTACCCCTGGGGGAGAAGCTCCGGTAACCCTGGGGGAGAAGCCCCTGTACCCCTGGGGGAGAAGCTCCGGTAACCCTGGCGGAGAAGCTCCTGTGCTCCTGTGCCCCTGGGGGAGAAGCTTCTGTGCCCCTGGAGGGAGAAGCTCCTGTGCCCCTGGGCGAAAAGCTCCTGTGCCCCTGGGGGAGAAGCTCCTGTGCCCCTGGGGGAGAAGCTCCTGTGCCTCTGGGGAGTAGCTCCTGTGCCTCTGGGGGAGTAGCTCCTGTGCCCCTGGGGGAGAAGCTTCTGTGCCCCTGGGGGAGTAGCTCCTGTGCCTCTGGGGGAGTAGCTCCTGTGCCCCTGGGGGAGAAGCTCCTGTGCCTCTGGGGAGTAGCTCCTGTGCCTCTGGGGGAGAAGCTCCTGTGCCCCTGGGGGAGAAGCTCCTGTGCCCATGACCACCCAAAAAGACTTATACTTTCAGTGGTGTACTGTCTCCTGGCTACACTTCCGCCTTACATAGTTACATAGTTACATAGTTAATACGGTTGAAAAAAGACACATGTCCATCAAGTTCAACCAAGGAGGGGATGGATACAGGGAAGGGGGAGGGGTGATAGGTTCTATACATATGCATTTATATTATTTTGCTCTAAGAACTTGTCTCTCCTGTTTTGAAGCCTCTACTGTTTTTGCTGTGACCAGATCCTGTGGTGACTGTTCCACAGATTCACAGTTCTCATGGTAAAGAAGGCTTGTCGCCTCCGGAGATTGAACCTTATTTTCTCCGGGTGGAGGCAGCGCCCCCTTGTCTCTCCAGGCGGAGGCAGCGCCCCCTTGTCTCTCCAGGTGGAGGCAGCGCCCCCTTGTCTCTCCAGGCGGAGGCAGCGCCCCCTTGTCTCTCCAGGCGGAGGCAGAGCCCCCTTGTCTCTCCAGGCGGAGGCAGCGCCCCCTTGTCTCTCCGGGCGGAGGCAGCGCCCCCTTGTCTCTCCAGGCGGAGGCAGCGCCCCCTTGTCTCTCCAGGCGGAGGCAGCGCCCCCTTGTCTCTCCGGGCGGAGGCAGCGCCCCCTTGTCTCTCCAGGCGGAGGCAGCGCCCCCTTGTCTCTCCAGGCGGAGGCAGCGCCCCCTTGTCTCTCCGGGTGGGGGCAGCGCCCCCTTGTCTCTCCAGGCGGAGGCAGCGCCCCCTTGTCTCTCCAGGCGGAGGCAGCGCCCCCTTGTCTCTCCAGGCGGAGGCAGTGCCCCCTTGTCTCTCCAGGCGGAGGCAGCGCCCCCTTGTCTCTCCAGGCGGAGGCAGCGCCCCCTTGTCTCTCTGGGCGGAGGCAGCGCCCCCTTGTCTCTCCAGGTGGAGGCAGTGCCCCCTTGTCTCTCCAGGTGGAGGCAGTGCCCCCTTGTCTCTCCAGGCGGAGGCAGTGCCCCCTTGTCTCTCCAGGCGGAGGCAGCGCCCCCTTGTCTCTCCAGGCGGAGGCAGCGCCCCCTTGTCTCTCTGGGCGGAGGCAGCGCCCCCTTGTCTCTCCAGGTGGAGGCAGTGCCCTCTTGTCCTTTGAGGGGGTTTTACCTGGAACATCTTGTCCCCATATCTCTTGTAGGGGCCATTTATATATTTAAATAAATTAATCATATCTCCCCTTATCCGTCTCTTCTCCAGACTAAACAAATGTAATTCTTTTATTCTCTCCTCATAACTAAGATGCTCCATTCCCCTTATTAGTTTAGTTGTCCGTCTTTGTTCCCTCTCCAGCTCTAGAACGTCCTTTTTATGAATCGGGTTCCAAAACTGGACGGCATACTCCAGATGAGGCCGCACCAAAGCTTTATAAAGCGGTAATATTATATCCCTGTCCCGAGAGTCCAGGCCTGGTATATACATGACAATATCCTGCTGGCCTTAGAAGCGGCTGACTGACATTGTGCTGTTCTGTAGTCTATTATCTACAAGTACACCCAGATCCTTCTCCATCAGCGACTCTCCCAGAGTAACTCCCCCCAGGACATATGATGCATGTGGGTTATTACTCCCCCCAGGACATATGATGCTGCAGGTTATTACTCCCCCCAGGACATATGATGCTGCAGGTTATTACTCCCCCCAGGACATATGATGCTGCAGGTTATTACTCCCCCCAGGACATATGATGCTGCAGGTTATTACTCCCCCCAGGACATATGATGCATGCGGGTTGTTAGTACCCAGGTGCAGAACTTTACATTTATCCACATTGAACCTCATTTGCCAAGTGGACGCCCAAACACTCAGTGTGTGTAAGTCATCCTGTAACATCTGCACATCCTCCATAGACTGTACTGTACTACACAGCCTGTAACATCTGCACATCCTCCATAGACTGTACTGTACTACAAAGCCTGTAACATCTGCACATCCTCCATAGACTGTACTGTACTACACAGCCTGTAACATCTGCACATCCTCCATAGACTGTACTGTACTACAAAGCCTGTAACATCAGCACATCCTCCATAGACTGTACTGTACTACAAAGCCTGTAACATCTGCACATCCTCCATAGACTGTACTGTACTACAAAGCCTGTAACATCTGCACATCCTCCATAGACTGTACTGTACTACAAAGCCTGTAACATCTGCACATCCTCCATAGACTGTACTGTACTACAAAGCCTGTAACATCTGCACATCCTCCATAGACTGTACTGTACTACAAAGCCTGTAACATCTGCACATCCTCCATAGACTGTACTGTACTACAAAGCCTGTAACATCTGCACATCCTCCATAGACTGTACTGTACTACACATCCTGTAACATCTGCACATCCTCCATAGACTGTACTGTACTACAAAGCCTGTAACATCTGCACATCCTCCATAGACTGTACTGTACTACAAAGCCTGTAACATCTGCACATCCTCCATAGACTGTACTGTACTACAAAGCCTGTAACATCTGCACATCCTTCATAGACTGTACTGTACTACAAAGCTTGGTGTCATCTGCAAAGATAGAAACATTGCTGTTAATTCCATTCTCAATATCATTAATAAACAGGTTAAACAGAAGAGGGCCCAGTACTGACCCTTGGGGTACACCACTTATTACCGGGGACCATTCAGAGTAGGAATCATTGACCACCACTCTCTGGGTACGATTATTATTATTTTTTTTTACAGCCATCAAAAGTGGACACCATTTTACAGAAATCCGTACAACCAGTCCAAAGCAAAAACATGTCATAACAGATATATATGATACAATAATATCTACAGAAGCGGCTACAGAAATACGGATGCCCATGAGCCGGCAGACTGTGGTAAATATCCAAAGATATAACAATATACACATTTCCCCCCCCCCTTCGGTTCCCCCCCCCCAACTCAGCCCTTCCCCTTAACATTCCCCCCCCCCCCCCCAAACTCAACCCTCCCCCTTAACTCCCCCTGGGTACGATTATTAAGCCAGTTTTCAATCCAGTTACACATTAAACTTTCCAAACCGATAGACTTTAACTTACCCATCAGACGTCCATGAGGAACTGTGTCACACGTTTTAGCAAAATCCAGGTACACGATATCCACAGCCCCCCCCCATCCAGGTACACTATATCCACAGCCGCGCCGCCATCCAGGCTTCTACTTACCTCTTCATAGAAACATATTAGGTTGGTTTGACAGCTTCTGTCCTTAGTAAAACCCTGCTGGTTATCACCTATAATACTATTAGCCACTACATATTCCTGGATGTAGTCTCTTATATACTATTACCTCCTATATATTCCTGGATGTAGTCCCTTATAAGCCCCTCAAATAGTTTCCCCACAATGGACGTTAAGCTTACGGGTCTATAGTTACCTGGGGAAGTTCGAGAGTTTGCACAATACCAGCAAGCAAAGAATCAATGAATATTTCATACAAGGGTAGAGAAATTACAGAACTGAGTTCCCTAAGAACTCTGGGGTGCAATCCATCAGGCCCTGGAGCTTTGGCTACATTGAGTTTATTTAATTTATCTTGGACCATATCTATAGTAAACCAGTTTAGTACATTACATGTGTTAGCAGCACTGGCCCCACCCACCACAGTACTGGCCCCACCCACCACAGTACTGGCCCCACCCACCACTGCTCCATCCTCTTTTGTATATACAGAACTGAAGAACCCATTAAGTAACTCAGCTTTCTCCTGATCCCCAGTTATTAATTCCCCGCCGCCATTATTTAGGGGTCCTACATGCTCTGACCTTGGTTTTTTTGCATTAATATATTTGAAGAATTTTGGGGGGTTTCTTTTGCTTTCTATAGCTACCTGCCTTTCATTGTGAATTTTTGCTGCTTTTATTACATTTTTACAGGTTTTGTTGACTTCTTTGTAATGTTTAAATGCTACAGCTGACCCCTCTGATCTGTACTGTATACAGCTGACCCCTCTGTACTGTATACAGCTGACCCCTCTGATCTGTACTGTATACAGCTGACCCCTCTGATCTGTATACGGCTGACCCCTCTGATCTGTACTGTATACGGCTGACCCCTCTGATCTGTACTGTATACAGCTGACCCCTCTGTACTGTATACAGCTGACCCCTCTGATCTGTACTGTATACAGCTGACCCCTCTGATCTGTATACGGCTGACCCCTCTGATCTGTACTGTATACGGCTGACCCCTCTGATCTGTATACAGCTGACCCCTCTGATCTGTATACGGCTGACCCCTCTGATCTGTACTGTATACAGCTGACCCCTCTGATCTGTATACAGCTGACCCCTCTGATCTGTACTGTATACGGCTGACCCCTCTGATCTGTACTGTATACGGCTGACCCCTCTGATCTGTACTGTATACAGCTGACCCCTCTGATGTACTGTATACGGCTGACCCCTCTGATCTGTACTGTATACGGCTGACCCCTCTGATGTACTGTATACGGCTGACCCCTCTGATTTATATTTTTTGAAGGCCCCTTTTTTCTCATTTATCGCCCTCTAACCTCGGTTGTCGCCATGTGGGATTGGATTTTAACCGTTTATATTTGTTCCCCATAGGAATATATTTGACAGTTATTTAATGTGGATTTGAAGATTTCCCATTTATTATCAGTATCCGTATGTGACAGCAGCCGCTCCCAGTCTATGCCCTGAAGTTCGGCTTGTAACCCAGGAAAATTGGCCCTTTTAAAATTAAGAGTTTTTTCCCTCCCAACATGTTTTTCTTTTCTACACTTTAAGCTAAAAGTCCCTATATTGTGGTCACTATTCCCCAGGTGTTCATGGACAGTGACGTCCCCAACCAGCTCAGCGGTGTTAGAAATAACCAGATCCAAGAAGGCATCACTTCTAGTTGGCTCCTCCACAAACTGGCCCAGAAAATTATCCTGCAGGAGGGTAAGAAATTCCCCCCCTTTGTGGTTTTAGCTGAACTGTGACCCCAATCTATATCTGGGTAGTTGTCCCCCATTATCACTACTGTTCCCTCCCGGGCAGCCCACCCTATTTGTCTATTCAGCTGGCCATCTACCCCCTCAGTAATGTTGGGGGGTCTATAGATTACACCAAGAATAATTTTTTCACTCTTTTCCTCCTTCTGTAGTTCTACCCATAATGCTTCCACATCATCACAGTCATCACCCACTATTGCATCTTTTACACTCACTTTAATATCATTTCTGACATACAGACATACTCCTCCTCCCCTTCTGCCCACCCGGTCCTTATACCATACAGACATACTCCTCCTCCTGCCCGCTCTGTCCTTATACCATACAGACATACTCCTCCTCCTGCCCGCCCTGTCCTTATACCATACAGACATACTCCTCCTCCCCTTCTGCCCACCCTGTCCTTATACCATACAGACATACTCCTCCTCCTGCCCGCCCTGTCCTTATACCATACAGACATACTCCTCCTCCTGCCCGCCCTGTCCTTATACCATACAGACATACTCCTCCTCCTGCCCGCCCTGTCCTTATACCATACAGACATACTCCTCCTCCTGCCCGCCCTGTCCTTATACCATACAGACATACTCCTCCTCCTGCCCGCCCTGTCCTTATACCATACAGACATACTCCTCCTCCTGCCCGCCCTGTCCTTATACCATACAGACATACTCCTCCTCCTGCCCGCCCTGTCCTTATACCATACAGACATACTCCTCCTCCTGCCCGCCCTGTCCTTATACCATACAGACATACTCCTCCTCCCCCTGCCCGCCCTGTCCTTATACCATACAGACATACTCCTCCTCCTGCCCGCCCTGTCCTTATACCATACAGACATACTCCTCCTCCTGCCCGCCCTGTCCTTATACCATACAGACATACTCCTCCTCCCCTTCTGCCCACCTGGTCCCTTCTGAACAACGCAAATCCCTGAATATTGACAGCCCAGTCATGTGAGGACAGTTTTTTTTATGGCAATTTTGCACAAATCAGGACATCATGACATTATCTATACTGTACTATGAATGACAGGCTAATGCTGCCATAGTTACAGTGGGGGGGGGGGGGGCAGGCTTGGTGAACAGCCCGGGGCCTATGGTAAAATGAATCCGCCCCTGCCTGTGCCCCTGGGGAAGAAGCTCCTGTGCCCTGGGGAGAAGCTTCTGTGCCCCTGGGGGAGAAGCTCCTGTGCCCTGAGGAGAAGCTCCTGTGCCCCTGGGGGAGAAGCTCCTGTGCCCTGAGGAGAAGCTCCTGTGCCCCTGGGGGAGAAGCTCCTGTGCCCCTGGGGGAGAAGCACCTGTGCCCCTGGGGGAAGAAGCTCCTGTGCCCCTGGGAGAGAGAAGCTCCTGTGCCCTGAGGAGAGAAGCTTCTATGCTCTGAGAAATGAAGCTCCTGTGCCTCAGGGGAGAAAAGCTCCTGTGCTTCAGGGGGAGAGAAGCTCCTGCGATTCATGGGGAGAAGCTCCTGCGCTTTAGGGGAGAGAAGCTCCTGTGCTTAAGGGGAGAGAAGCTCCTGCGCTTCAGGGGAGAGAAGCTCCTGCGCTTCAGGGGAGAGAAGCTCCTGTGCTTAAGGGGAGAGAAACTCCTGGGATTCAGGGGGAGAAGCTCCTGTGCTCCAGAGAGAAGCTCCTGTGCTCCGGGGAGATGCTCCTGTGCCCCTGGGGAAGAAGCTCTTGTGCCCTGAGGAGAAACTCCTGTGCCCCTGGGGGAGAAGCTCCTGTTCCCCTGGGGGAGAAGCTCCTGTGCTTAAGGGGAGAGAAGCTCCTGCGATTCAGGGGGGAGAAGCTCCTGTGATTCAGGGGGAGAAGCTCCTTCGCTTCAGGGGAGAGAAGCTCCTGTGCTTAAGGGGAGAGAAACTCCTGCGATTCAGGGGGAGAAGCTCCTGTGCTTCAGGGGAGAGAAGCTCCTGTGCCCTGAGGAGAGAAGCTCCTGTGCCCTGAGGACAGAAGCTCCTGTGCCCCTGAGTAGAGAAGCTCCTGTGCCCCTGAGGAGAAAGGCTCCTGTGCCCCTGAGGAGAGAAGCTCCTGTGCCCCTGAAGAGAGAAGCTCCTGTGCCCTGAGGAGAGAAGCTCCTGTGCCCCTGAGGAGAAAAGCTCCTGTGCCCTGAGGAGAGAAGTTCCTGTGCCCTGAGGAGAGAAGCTCCTGTGCCCTGAGGAGAGAAGCTCCTGTGCCCTGAGGAGAGAAGCTCCTATGCCCTGAGGAGAGAAGCTCCTGTGCCCCTGAGGAGAGAAGCTACTGTGCCCTGAGGAGAGAAGCTCCTGTGCCCCTGAGGAGAGAAGCTCCTGTGCCTGGTGTCACTAATAAGTTGAGTCATTACCCTAACTAATATTATATTGTAGTAAGGGGAGAGCAGATATACAATGTACCCAGTAAACTCCTTTTCCAGCTAATCATTAATAGTTAATTGGAATCTGCAGGCTGACATTTCCATCAGAACCCGGATTAAGTCTGGAATATTGAACTTGTCCCTTTAACAGATCATTAACATTTCATATAATCCATATAATACTGTACATATGTCTGTATAGAAGAGCAGCACAATAGAGTCACGAGGGGCTGAATAATGTACAGAATATATATATATATATATATATATATATATATATATATAAAAGAGAGAGAGAGAGAGAGAGAGAGAGATACAGTGTTACATCAAAGATGAATATCTATCTAGCACCAAAAAGAGCGGCTCTTCCACGAGCAGTGATGTACAGTAGGTGCTTGCGGAACCCCTTGGCCAGGGAACCCCAAAGTATCTGATAATAGAGCCCGGTGTATATACAGTATGAGGCTAGGTTCACACTATGTAACTGTGCGGCTGTATTTTTTATGCGGCTGTAAATGTGCGGATGAAACTCCGGCCGTTGGAAAAAATAGACATGCGGCTGAAAACATACGGTCATTTACTTGGAAATCTGGTTCAACTAGAAATAACAAATAAAATCTTAAGAAAGTGATGGAAACACCTCTGGATGCATCTGGGAAAGCAGGGAAACAGTTTACATGAATTGCTATTACCGGGGTTTGCGATCCTCTGCACTATAGCCGATGTCTCTCATGGTTAATATATTAAATTAATAAAACACATTTTCTGTCTAATAAAGTCCCTTTCGTTGTTCAATAATTAAATTTAAACGATTCCATCATTTTGCAATTAAATATATTGTTAAAATAAATAGATATATAAATAAATGTATATTTATATATATAATTATTTTTTGACAGTATATTTAATTGCACAATGATGGATTCGTTTAAATTAAATTATTGAACAACGAAACTGATTTTATTTCAACGAAAATGTGTTTTATTAATTAAATATTAATTAGTACAGGAAGCTCCATAAGCCGGTAATTCATATTGCCGGCAATAGAGCTTTCTGTACTAATCATCACTTTACTTTAATGAAAACATCAAATGTTTCTTCTAATTATGTTATCACAATAGCATTATTAGAAGAAACATTTAGAATTATATGTGCGCTCAGCTGATTGGCTCAGCGCACATATAATGAGGCGGTCCGCAGTACGGTGACTTCATTGTGCTGCGGACCAGCGAAGAGACAACATCGGGGTGAGTATAGAGCTCTCCCCACCCCCTCCCCTGCACTGCACCCATCCCAGCAAGGAAGGGGGGGTCAGTTAACCCCTTCCTTGCTGGGATGGGTGCAGTCTGACATCAGTCTGGCCCCCAAGGGGTTAAGGGGGATGCAATACATCCTCCCTTAACCCCTTGGGGGCCAGACTGTAAGCAGCGATCTGTAAAGATGCTGCATACTGTAAGGAGCACAACACCGCTCACAATGATGGGTGTTGTGCTCCTGTTTGTGTGTTTTTTGTGTGTTTCTCCCTTTTTGTTTTTCAGATATCGGTACCCTGGGGATTACGTCGGATTCCGTGGACTACGTCGATGACCAGCGGTTGTTTGTTGTTTTTTTTTAATAAAATGGTAAATGAGGGGTGTGGGGGTGTTTTTATTTGAATACATTTTTTTTTTAACTTGTGTCTTGTCTTTATTTCTTTACTTTATAGACTTAGTAGTGGAAGCCGTCTAATAGACGGAATCCATTACTAAGTCAGGGCCTAGTGTTAGCCGGTATAAAATGGCTAACACTAACCCCCTATTATTACCCCAGTACTCAATGCCACCAGGGGTACTGGGAAGAGCCGGGTGCCAGTGGTCCTGGAGCGTCAAAATTGGCGCTCCTGGACCGGGCGGCAGCAGGCTGGTAAGATTTAGGCTGGGGAGGGCCTAAACCAATGGCTCTTCCCACCCTGGTGTTACCAGGCTGCTGTCGTTTGGTTTTTAACCCGGCTGGTTATAAAAATAGGGGGGACCCTATGCGTTTTTTTTTTAAATAAATAAATAATAAAAAAAAAACGCAATGCAATGAATCTCACTACTATTAGTATTTTTTATTTTTCAAAATGTAGGTGATTTTAAAAGCTTTTGTAATGTATTTAATTGTTCTATTCAGTTCCCTTCAATGTTTATAAACTGGTTCCCCGATCCTGCACAGCCATTGCTATGTTTCATCCATATACAGTAGCTGTGTATGGGCGGCAGCATTACTGTACTTGTACTGTCCCTGGCTGATCCCAGTGCTTTTTATCTCCTGATGCTGTAGTGTCCCACCACGGGTGTTGCTATTGGCTACAACCTTCGCAAAAGCCTGTACTTATTGTAAGTAAGTGGTGATGTGGTAGTGATAAAGTTTTGCCACTAGATGTCACTATTGTACCGTAGGTATGTGTACTCAGTTGTTGCACGGCTGAAGTATGGAAAGGGTTATTAATTGCTTATTTGTCACATGGATCTGTGAACCTGTGGCAGTATCTTCTTCTTCTGTCCTATCATCTCTCACTTTACTTCTTCTTTATGCACTCTTCACCCACTCACAGCACACCTTACAGGAAGCTGTAGATAGGAAATCACGTGGGTAGAGGAAGTGTAGAGGTTCTTTTGTGTTGGACGTTGTAGGGGAAGGACGCAAGCTAAAACGCTCCCTACAGGGGTTCCTTTGGGCCCTGGCCCCCTGCCAGGTCCCCAGCCTTAAAGAGTAATCTTAGTCAGCTTCCTGTATGGTGAGAAAGCAAGACAAGATGCACCTAACAGTTTCTCTTCAAGTAACCTTATCAAGCACTATGCTCACAGGAGAGGACACGTCGGAGATTATCTCAACCCATGCCGTGGAAAAGGAGAGTCACAGTGCAGGACAGTATCCACAACAGCAAAAAAGATAGGAACTGATCCGGATAGAGCAAAGTTGCTAAAGGCCTATGAACGCTATCTCGTAGTGCGGTTGTCAGCAAGAAATCCTCAGCATTCTGCTCACCCCAGGTAACAAGGTCTGGAGCTTGTGTCACCCTCTAGGACAGGTCCCCCTTAACTGGTAGGGCGGTGGTTCATTCGGACCAAGGTCAATGCATGGGCACAAGTATTCTCTCTCAAATATTCTTATCTCTCCACCTCATCCTCCAACATCCCGGCAGAGCACAGTACTACTTGGGATGGGACTCTCACAACATTCTCCTCTCTGCTCCTCTGATTCTTCTACGCATCTCTCTACATGTAACCCAGTCAGCAAGACTGTACTCCTCGCTATACTCCTACCACAGATCTGGATCCTGTCTTATCAAGTGTACTGTCTCCTGTCAATGCACAGTTGTATGTTCTGCTGCACATACGCACTTTCAGAGTAAACAAGAAATTATTTATGGTAAAGAGACTCTGGGATTCTTCGCCCCGCACCAACACAGCATACACAATCCTTGGGACAGTTCCCCTTTCTGTGGGTGGCAGTGCCGATAGTCCAGGAGGGTCACTACACCACTCCGGCCCATCATGATAACAGCCCAAGAGACCCCTCAGCAGCCTGGCCGGACACTGACCACAGGGGAACAAGGTGTATCCGGCCCTTTAAAACAAAAGCAGGTGTGCCACCATACCTGTGTGCCCAACCGACACTGGCGTCGCAACACAACATACTAGGGTCCGGCTACATGTCGGCCAACCACCACAGGAGTGGCGTCACACTCTACCATCTGGTCAGCTATACCTCAGCCATAGCACGGCGGGGGCCCACCACAATGCCAGGGGGTACTGGCCATTGCCGCCCACCACCTCCTTCGATCAAACCTACCTAAAACTGGTCAGGTCTGCATAACTGAATATGCAAAGATAGGTGTGACCGAAAGAGGGGGCGGAGGGGCCGATTATCAAAAACGTTGGGATCGACAAAGAAAGGAAGAGCGGTGCCGGAAAGATGAGGGAGGCGGCTGCAGGGAGGTGACTGCACAGACCGGCCGAGTGTTCCCCTTTAAATAAATTGACATAAATTGTAAAGACATCTACACTGGTCCCTTGTCTCTCCCCAGGTCCTGACAGGTTCCTTGCTGGTCGCACAGTGTCCTGGCCCCCCATACAGAACAATATAACAGGGCGGCCATTATAATGTATGCAGAATAATAACATCAGTCATGTCATATGGTCAAATCTTCAATCTTCATGGGACACAGAATGTAACGGTGAAGAATCCTTGAGATCTTCTCATTATGTGCTTGGAGGTAATTTATGTGTGACACAGAGCTCCAAATCCCCTGCACAGCTATGGAAGGAAGAGATGGCATATATCCAATAGGCCGCACAGCGAGCACTCAGCGCTAATCTCCGCTTTATTACAGACAGCGGTCACAGGATGAAGATACAGCATTACCTTCAGTATACAGCACCATCAGAGGATGAAGATACAGCGTCTCCGAGGCTCTTGTGTCTACTTACATACTGTCACGGCCTCCGCACCTGCACTATAGCACTCCACCTCCTTCTATACAGTATATAGTGAGATTTCTACAGCTGTGATTATATCCACTAAAGAGGTAAAACACCTAACAAAAAGCATCGCACAATTACCTATAGTATACAGCACCATTACCTACAGTATACAACTCCATTACCTATAGTATACAGCACCATTACCTACAGTATACAACTCCATTACCTATAGTATACAGCACCATTACCTATAGTATACAGCACCATTACCTACAGTATACAACTCCATTACCTATAGTATACAGCACCATTACCTACAGTATACAACTCCATTACCTATAGTATACAGCACCATTACCTATAGTATACAACTCCATTACCTATAGTATACAGCACCATTACCTACAGTATACAACTCCATTACCTATAGTATACAGCACCATTGCCTACAGTATACAACTCCATTACCTATAGTATACAGCACCATTACCTATAGTATACAGCACCATTACCTATAGTATGCAGCACCATTACCTACAGTATACAGCACCATTACCTACAGTATACAACTCCATTACCTATAGTATACAGCACCATTACCTATAGTATACAACTCCATTACCTATAGTATACAGCACCATTACCTACAGTATACAGCACCATTACCTATAGTATACAGCACCATTACCTATAGTATACAACTCCATTACCTATAGTATACAGCACCATTACCTACAGTATACAACTCCATTACCTATAGTATACAGCACCATTACCTACAGTATACAACTCCATTACCTATAGTATACAGCACCATTACCTACAGTATACAACTCCATTACCTATAGTATACAGCACCATTACCTATAGTATACAGCACCATTACCTATAGTATACAGCACCATTACCTACAGTATACAACTCCATTACCTATAGTATACAGCACCATTACCTACAGTATACAACTCCATTACCTATAGTATACAGCACCATTACCTATAGTATACAGCACCATTACCTATAGTATACAGCACCATTACCTACAGTATACAACTCCATTACCTATAGTATACAGCACCATTACCTATAGTATACAGCACCATTACCTACAGTATACAACTCCATTACCTATAGTATACAACACCATTACCTACAGTATACAACTCCATTACCTATAGTATACAGCACCATTACCTACAGTATACAACTCCATTACCTATAGTATACAGCACCATTACCTACAGTATACAACTCCATTACCTATAGTATACAGCACCATTACCTACAGTATACAACTCCATTACCTATAGTATACAGCACCATTACCTACAGTATACAACTCCATTACCTATAGTATACAGCACCATTACCTACAGTATACAACTCCATTACCTATAGTATACAGCACCATTACCTACAGTATACAACTCCATTACCTATAGTATACAGCACCATTACCTACAGTATACAACTCCATTACCTATAGTATACAGCACCATTACCTATAGTAAACAACTCCATTACCTATAGTATACAGCACCATTACCTACAGTATACAACTCCATTACCTATAGTATACAGCACCATTACCTATAGTATACAGCACCATTACCTACAGTATACAACTCCATTACCTATAGTATACAACACCATTACCTACAGTATACAACTCCATTACCTATAGTATACAGCACCATTACCTACAGTATACAACTCCATTACCTATAGTATACAGCACCATTACCTACAGTATACAACTCCATTACCTATAGTATACAGCACCATTACCTACAGTATACAACTCCATTACCTATAGTATACAGCACCATTACCTACAGTATACAACTCCATTACCTATAGTATACAGCACCATTACCTACAGTATACAACTCCATTACCTATAGTATACAGCACCATTACCTACAGTATACAACTCCATTACCTATAGTATACAGCACCATTACCTACAGTATACAACTCCATTACCTATAGTATACAACTCCATTACCTATAGTAAACAACTCCATTACCGAGTTGATGCCGGTGACTTTGGGGCTCTCAAGGTCTGGTGGCCATGGAGGTAAATCTCTGGATTCAGCAGGTTACGATAGACAGTTATATTTACTTTTCCAGTCTTTTGAACCTGGTAAACGCCGGCAGATTCATGTGGGATAGCTGTAATAGTGTATGGCTCTTCTTCCCACAGGGGATCAAGTTTCCCTGAACGGTGGCCATCTTTAAGCCAGACTTGGTTGCCTACTTTAGGAAGTTGGGCCTTGGCACACTGGTTATAGTCTTCCTTTTGGCTGTGATGAGCCTACTATTTCTTGAGCTTCCTGGATTCTGCGCTGGTGCTCTTGTACACAGTTTGAGGTAGCGGGTTAGAAGAGTCTGTTACTTGGATGCCCAAGGCCTTGTCCTTAGGTAGCTGGCCTTGTCATCTGAACATAAGGTAGAATGGCGTGTAGCCAGGAGAGCAATGAGTAGTATTGTTGTAAACGTCTACTAGTTCTCCAAGGCGTTCAGGCCATTCACCTGGTTCTCAAACAGAGGCGGTTCTGAGCATGTTGATGACCACTTGGTTCATGCGCTCGCATAGTCCATTCCCTTGTGGGTGATACGCTGTGGGTCTTAGCTTCTTGTACTCATGGAAATGGCATAACTCTTGGAAGAGTTGGGATTCAAATCCTGGACCTTGGTCTGAGAAGATGGCTTCTGGGTAGCCATAATGTTTGATATAGTGATGGTCCAGCATGGTGGCTGTAGTTTTAGCAATCAAGTCTTTTACGGGAACTACTTCTGCCCACTTGCTGTAGTGCTTGATCATGGTAAGGGCATAGTTGTAGCCAGCTTTACATGGACTAAGGCCACAAGTTCTCCTGGTCTCTCTGAAGGTGCTGATAGGATGCAATTGTGCACAGGCATCTGACTCTTCTCTGGCTGGAGCCAGGGGGCGATGACGTCTTTTTATAGGTGGATGGTCACCAGTATCAATGTGGTTTTGCAGCAGTGTGGTCTTCCCA
Organism: Dendropsophus ebraccatus; assembly: GCA_027789725.1. Classification (NCBI taxonomy): domain Eukaryota; kingdom Metazoa; phylum Chordata; class Amphibia; order Anura; family Hylidae; genus Dendropsophus; species Dendropsophus ebraccatus. The sequence goes on from JAQFWZ010000045.1 coordinate 3,486,724, forward strand.
TAGTCAAAAGGGTTTTTGCTGAAAGCCAGGTGATACTTTTTGACTACCTTGAGGAATCCATTGATGTGCTCTGGAGAAGTGTTGGCATCTCCTATGTAGATGTTAGACCATCAAGGGGCGGCAGGTGTAGAAACAGGGTGTAAGCTGACTGACCACTGTTTTGCCTTAGGATTCTCCGCCAGAACATCTTTTGGATGCGGTTGGTACAGCTGCGCCACTGCATGGTACTTAGGCAGCTGTTGTATAACATTCATGCCTAACACCATGTCAGAATCATTACCACCATAAGTTTCAGTCACAATAATACATTGACCTGGTATCCTATCTCTACCTAACTGGATAGTAGCCTCCCAGTAACAAATCTGGGGTATGAGTGTACCATTACTTGCAACAAGTGACAAAGCTCCTGGAAATTCACTTGAAAGTTCAGAGCAATCACAGTGTCTCTTGAACACCTGGTGACCAATGGTGGTTACTTGGGATCCAGTGTCTATCAAAGCATCTATTGGTACACAATTGACATTACAACTTTGTAATGTGTGTTATATAAGTGAATAGCCCCCTTCCTCGTGTTCCCCCCACCCACGGAAGTGTGGTGCATTATACTCACCGAATTACTATCGACCCGGCCGCCATCTTGGAACAATGACGTCTTCTTCAGGAGGCCGGCTGGGCCGCTCCAGCCGTCCCTCATGCAGACCCCCCCCAGCGCGTCATCAGCTGCTCAGCTGCTCGCGGCTGAGCAGCTGATGATGCGCCAGAGGGGGTTCGGCATGAGGGAGGACTGAAGCGGTTTGGCCGGCCTCCTGAAGATGACGTGTTCGACTCAAGATGCCGGGGTCGACAGTGATTATGTGAGTATAATGCACCACACTTCCGGGGGTGGGGGGAACACGAGGAAGGGGGCTATTCACTTATATAACTTACATTACAAAGTTTTATAACTTTGTAATGTGTGTTATTTAGTGAATAAATATTTAGCACCGCACTACCCCTTTAAATTCAATAAATGGCATGCCAGGGTTTTGTTGGCTAGGTCCCGGAGTCTATCCTGTGTGAATCTGGAATCTATTCCCACTATGAATCTGTCCATGATGATGCGTTCTGCATCCGTAGGTGTGATGGTGTCTAGCTGGCGTACAGCTCTGAAGGCAGCGTATAGTGCAAGTGCATAGTCTCTGAGTGTCTCACCCGGCTTCTGATGCCTGTCATAGAATCTGAGTCTTACTTCAGAGGGTGACTGGATCTCAAACTCCTTTCTCAGCTTGTTTAGGATGGCATCAATGCTGGTCTTGTGAATGGGTGCTAAGGTACGAACTTCCTCAGCTGCTTTTCCTTCTAGCAGGATGTCCACCTGTTGCTCAGGAGACAGAAATTTTAGTTATCTGCGCAGCTTCTTACTGAAATGGGTCAGTGTTCTTGGGGTACTCCGGTAAAATGGGAGGTTAGCTGGGCGTAAGAAGATGGGTGAGTGGTTATTGCCAGTTGGGATGGAGCAGCTGCACTGGAGGATCCGGAGAGACAGATGCTCTATCGGCAGTGCCGGGTGTAACCGAGCTGTCTGTGACTTGTAGTGTGCTGCTGCGGAGCTGGGGCACTGTAGGAAGGAGTAGCAAGATGGCGCAGCTGGAACTTCTTGCTGTGGTCCCGCGGCTTTTCTCTTCCGTCCGGAAACACTGGAGCGTACTGTTGGCTCCGCCTCGGGGCGATGCTATGGCGGGCTTTTGCTTGGCTTTCCCATGCTTTTGCGGGCGGGCTTTTCAAAGGTGACGGCGGTAGTTAGAAAATTCAGGATATAGTCCCAAGCTAATAAAGATTGCTCCCCCACTTTTACATCTTGAGTCAGGGCAGTACTGTTTTGGGTGGTCAGACAATTGTAACTCCATTTTGGAGGGAACAGTGTACTGTTAGTAAAAACGCATCAAAAACGCACAAAAATGCACCACACACAATATTTCTAAAATAGGCAGCAACGAGGATGGAATTCTGTTCGTGATGCCAATTCTGTGGTACTCGACCAGTGACGTGCTAAAGTGTTGCTTGTGACGCCACTTCTATGGTGGTTGGTCGATTTGCGTTGTACAGCTCAGCCAGAGATGATATAGTCGTGACGGCAGTGCTAGTCCAGCACACAGGTATGGTGTTGGCACCTTCTTTGTGTTGTGGCTGGCTGTACTTCCCAAAATAGTTGGTGACCTGCCGGGTTGTGATGGGTCCCTTGGGCTCTTGTCACAGTAATTCTGATTGGCAATTGACTCACCCGGACTATCTGTATGGCCACCCACAGAAAGGAGAAAAATAACCTAAGGTGTGTGGTTAGTGTGTCTAAGTGCTGGTGCGGAGGAAAGGATGACTGACTCCCAGTGATATAAAAATATAACAGCTTTACTGTACAGTCTCTTAGTAGTACAACACACTTTGGTAACAAATAGATAAATCTTTACACGGACTGTAATGCTTAAACTGGTTGTGCTGAGGATATGCTTGAGGACGTAGAGTAGAGTAGAGGTGCTTGAAGAGTTGGGAAGTAGAGTAGTGTAGAGGAGAGGAGTTTGTCAAGGGAGTCCCAACCCAATGTAGTACTGTGCTCTGCCGGAACTTGAAAGAATACTTGAAAGTGAGAAGTAACTTGTACCCCTGTATAGACTATAGTCTGACCACCTTCTGCCCTACATTGTCAAGTAACTCGTCCTCCTAAGGTGATACAAGCCCCAGCCTTGATTACCTGGGTGAAGCGAAGTTTCTGAGTATTCCCGGTTACCTGCACTGCGAAATAGCATATGTAGACCCTCTGGTTGCTTTGTCCTTTCGGGGCTAGTTCCTTTTGTGTATGCTGCTCCGTACCTTTAATGCAAAAAAAACACTGCAGAGACACCATCACGCATCTCAATGTCAGTGAGCTAGCCAGACTTTCCTCCGGGAAGGAACAACCAAGCCAAGGAATGTCTCCACTCAAGGAAACCACCCAAGCAAGGTATCCATCCACAGACGGCTGTTTCGGGGTGCTTGCCCCTTTTCAGTGTGGAGTAAGATTCTGGCTAGTGGGAGCAATGCCTAGTAAGTGCATGCAAAAGGACGCTGGTTGACCTCAGTGAGATCAACCAAAACAGTGCAGAGACACCATCATGTGTATCGACGTCAGTGTATTCTAAGATATTGCCCCCTGGGAAATCAAATATGCTTTGGTTTAGGTCAACCAGTGTCTTTTTGCATTCCCCTTCTAGGCATTGCTCCCACTAGCCAGAATCCTACTCCACACTGAAGAGGGGCAAGCACCTCAAAACAGCTGTCTGTGGAGGGATACCTTGCTGGTTTCCTTGACTGGAGACATTCCTTGGCTTGGTTGTTCCTTGCCGGTGGAAGGACTGGCTAGCTCACTGACGTCGAGACAGGTGATGGTGTCTCTGCAGTGTTTTTTTTTGCATATTTGATTTCCCAGGGGGCAATGTTCTAGAGTACACTGACGTCGAGACACTTGATGGTGTCTCGGTGGTGTTTTGGTTGATCTCCCTGAGGTCAACTAGCGTCTTTTTGCTCTGAACCTTTTAGACTGGTTCACGGCGTGGGCTAGGTTGTTCCCACACCCTTGTAGTGTTTAGAACTGCATAGTAGATATAGGATAAGTACTGAAAGAACTAAATGTCTCTAGTTCCATCTGCATACACACATGTCTCTGACTCGCTAACTAGACCACACTGAACTGGCTTCCTCCCACATAGGGCTTACTAACTCTACCCACAGGGGCTGTGTGTGTGTGTGTGTGTGTGTGTAGGGAGAGCAGGGATATGTGGAACAAGAAAGAGCATCTCTTATAGGTTAACACAAAACACATGGTACAACAATAACAGTAACCCATTGCTAACCTCAGCTGTGCATGCAATAACAAGACTTAGAAATAATACTGATACGCAGTGGTGAAACTATAGAAGACTACCTTCACCACCACCGAACTTGGAGAGAGAACTTTATGGGACACCACATATCATTGTTCTATCTATCTATCTATCTATCTATCTATCTATCTATCTCCTATCTATCTATCTATCTATCTATCTATCTATCTCCTATCTATCTATCTATCTATCTATCTATCTATCTATCTATCTATCTTCTATCTATCTCCTATCTATCTATCTATCTATCTATCTATCTATCTCCTATCTATCTATCTATCTATCTATCTATCTATCTATCTATCTATCTCCTATCTATCTATCTATCTATCTATCTCCTATCTATCTATCTATCTATCTATCTATCTATCTATCTCCTATCTATCTATCTCCTATCTATCTATCTATCTATCTATCTATCTATCTCCTATCTATCTATCTATCTCCTATCTATCTATCTATCTATCTATCTATCTATCTATCTATCTATCCATCTATCTCCTATCTATCTCCTATCTATCTATCTCTCTATCTATCTCTCTATCTCTCTATCTATCTATCTATCTATCTATCTATCTCCTATCTATCTATCTCCCTATCTATCTCCTATCTCTCTATCTATCACCTATCTATCTATCTATCTATCTATCTATCTCCTATCTATCTATCTATCTATCTATCTATCTATCTATCTATCTATCTCCTATCTCTCTATCTATCACCTATCTATCTATCTATCTATCTATCTATCTATCTATCTATCTATCTCCTATCTATCTATCTATCTATCTATCTATCTATCCCATATACTATCTATTTTCCTATCTATCTATCTATCTATCTATCTCCTATCTATCTATCTCTCTATCTATCTCTCTATCTCTCTATCTCTCTATCTCTCTATCTATCTATCTATCTATCTATCTATCTATCTCCTATCTATCTCTCTATCTATCTCCTATCTATCTATCTATCTATCTATCTCCTATCTATCTATCTATCTATCTATCTATCTATCTATCTATCTATCTATCTATCTATCTCTCTATCTATCTATCTATCTATCTCCTATCTATCTATCTCCTATCTATCTCCTATCTATTATCTATCTATCTATCTATCTATCTATCTATCTATCTATCTATCTATCTATCTATCTATCTATCTATCTATCTCCTATCTATCTCCTATCTATCTCCTATCTATCTATCTCCTATCTATCTATCTATCTATCTATCTATCTATCTATCTATCTATCTATCTATCTATCTATCCTCTTTAGTGAGGTATTATTACAGTTGTTTGGCTGGGATGTTTACCCCGGTGTTTATTCTCTGTTATTATATAACAGACCTGTCCTTTATCCTGAATACTGCTGATCACCATCGGAGGTGCCGGAGAGGTGAGTGCTGAGCTTTTTCTGACCGCCAGAGACATTTGCGCACATGTTGGGCTCGGTGCCCGGTGTTTTTCTGCCCGGGTGACATTAAGCAGATGACAAATTTCTCGGCAGCTCAGATTAATATCACAATTAGTGAAGACATTGATGATTTGGAAGCAGAATCTCCTGTACATTGAGCTGAAATGTCAGTTTACTGATATGGGGGGGGATGTTGCTGATATGGGGGGCCCCGTCTCCGTTCTAGTGATAGGAAGGAGCCCAACCTTTATCAGCTTGCTGGACCTGCTTAAGGTGATCTGTCAATCACTGCCGGGGTCATGGTGAAAATAACAAGACATATGTCAGATAGTATTTACCCAGAAGCGATTGAGGAAAGATCCCGGACCTCAGGACACCTTTACATTTAAATATCAAGCCTGGTGAATGGAAGGTCATCCGCGAGACGATTCTATCATCTGATTTATTGTAATTTATGTCCAGGCGGCGGTGGGCTCCGCGCATGAAGACGCTGCCGCCACTTACACAGAATAATGCAAATACCGGGTTAACTAAATTTTAAAGTGCACGAGCATGTATTTCATTTCCTAGTCCCTGCCTTTAATTTAGAGGTAAATGTCACTCAGCGCTCGCCTGGTGGCCGCATGGCCGAGATTCTGCTCTCCTACCTGCAACAAATTTAGGGGGAAATAACTAATCTAAAGCCGGGGGCTTCAGCATCAGCCACATAATTCCTTCTCTCATCCAAATGGCTATGTAAGATGTAATACAAGTCACTCTGAGAGCGAAGCCTCAGGGATGAATGACAACTACAAGGAGACGTCTGTCTCTAGGAGCTCTATTCACACAATGCAGATTTATTGTGGCTGAAAATTGTTCTGTTCACCAAATGCTTTGCCCAATACCAGAAGGTGACTACACAATACTCAGGGAATATTGTGGTGGAAACAAATTTGCTGCATGTGAATACAGCTGTACCAGGTCCTGTATCTCGTGAACGCACATGTGGTGGATTTACTATTGCAAACGTACCAGATGTCAAAAGATTAAAGGGATTTCCTTATTTATGGTGTATCCTTACACTCAGGCACCAGGTACATTGCATTCAGAGTCATAAGACCCTTTAGTTTTTTCACAGGTTGTTATTTTGCTTGTTTAATTTTCCCTCCATTCTGCACTTAATAATGAGTTATCAAAACAGAATTTAGATTTTTTTTTTTTTGCAAATGTACTAAAAAGGAAAAACTAAGCTTTACCATGGAAATACATATTGTGAGATTTGCTATGACACATTAAATTCTGCTCCTCCTGATCATCTCTGAGATGCACCTTGAGTGGAGTCACCTACAAGCGGATTTGATAGGATCTGGGAGGACTTCACACCTGTCTATATAAGGTCTAACAGCTGCCAATGTATCAAAGCAAACACCAAGTCATGAAGAGGAAGGAGCTGCCTGTAGGGCTCAGAGATAGGACTGTGAGGAGGAGGAAAGAGCTGCCTGTAGAGCTCAGAGACAGAACTGTGTGGAGGAGGAAAGAGCTGCCTGTAGAGCTCAGAGACAGCATTGTGTGGAGGAGGAATGAGCTGCCTGTAGGGCTCAGAGATAGGACTGTGAGGAGGAGGAAAGAGCTGCCTGTAGAGCTCAGAGACAGCATTGTGTGGAGGAGGAATGAACTGCCTGTAGGGCTCAGAGACAGGACTGTGAGGAGGGGAAAGAGCTGCCTGTAGAGCTCAGAGACAGGACTGTGTGGAGGAGGAAAGAGCTGCCTGTAGAGCTCAGAGACAGGACTGTGTGGAGGAGGAGGAAAGAGCTGCCTGTAGAGCTCAGAGACAGGACTGTGTGGAGGAGGAAAGAGCTGCCTGTAGAGCTCAGAGACAGGACTGTGTGGAGGAGGAAAGAGCTGCCTGTAGAGCTCAGAGACAGGACTGTGTGGAGGAGGAGGAAAGGGCTGCCTGTAGAGCTCAGAAACAGGATTGTGTGGAGGAGGAAAGAGCTGCCTGTAGAGCTCAGAGACAGGACTGTGTGGAGGAGGAAAGAGCTGCCTGTAGAGCTCAGAGACTGGACTGGGTTAAGGGAGAAAGAACTGCTTGTACAGCTCAAAGACAGGACTGTGTGAAGGAGGAAAGAGTTGCCTGTAGAGCTCAGAGACAGGACTGTGTGGAGGAGGAAAGAGCTGCCTATAGAGCTCAGAGACAGGACAGTGTGGAGGAGGAGATAGCTGCCTGTAGGGCTCAGAGACAGGACTGTGTGGAGGAGGAGGAAAGAGCTGCCTATAGAGCTCAGAGACAGGAGTGTGTGGAGGTGGAAAGAGCTGCCTGTAGAGCTCAAAAACAGGAGTGTGTGGAGAAGGAAAGGACTGCCTGTAGAATTCAGAGACAGGACTGTGTGGAGAAGGAAAGGACTGCCTGTAGAGCTCAGAGACAGGAGTGTGTAGAGGGGGAAAGAACTGCCTGTAGAGCTCAGAGACAGGAGTGTGTAGAGGGGGAAAGAACTGCCTGTAGAGCTCAGAGACAGGACTGTGTGGAGGAGGAAAGAGCTGCCTTTAGAGGTCAGATATAGGACTGTATGAAGGAGGAAAGAGCTGCCTGTAGAGCTCAGAGACAGGACTGTGTGGAAGATGAAAAAGCTGCCTGTAGAGCTCAGTTACAGGACTGTGTGGAGGAGGAAAGAGCTGTCTGTAAAGCTCAGAGAAAGGACTGTGTGGAGAAGGAGGAAAGAGCTGCCTGTAGTGCTCAGATACAAGACTGTGTTAAGGGGGAAAGAGCTGCCTGTAGAGCTCATAGACACTTGATAAAGAGACCGGACCAGTCTCGAAACACGTTGTGTTGCTGGCATAATTATTTTAATAAATTTTATTAGCTCAAATACAGGACTGTTTGGAGGAGAAAAGAGCTGCCTGTAGGGAGCAGAGACAGGACTGTGTGGAGGAGGAAAGAGCTGCCTGTAGAGCCCTGAGACAGGACTGTGTGGGGGAGGAAAGAGCTGCCTGTAGAGCTCAGAGACAGGACTGTGTGGAGGAGGAAAGAGCTGCCTGTAGAGCTCAGAGACAGGACTGTGTGGGGGAGGAAAGAGCTGCCTGTAGAGCTCAGAGACAGGACTGTGTGGGGGAGGAAAGAGCTGCCTGTAGAGCTCAGAGACAGGACTGTGTGGAGGAGAGAGCTGCCTGTAGAGCTCAGAGACAGGACTGTGTGGAGAAGGAAAGAGCTGCCTGTAGAGCTCAGAGACAGGACTGTGTGGAGGAGGAAATAGCTGCCTGTAGAGCTCAGAGACAGGACTGTGTGGAGGAGGAGGAAAGAGCTGCCTGTAGAGCTCAGAGACAGGACTGTGTGGAGGAGGAAAGAGCTGCCTGTAGAGCTCAGAGACAGGACTGTGTGGAGGAGGAAAGAGTTGCCTGTAGAGCTCAGAGACAGGACTGTGTGGAGGAGGAAATAGCTGCCTGTAGAGCTCAGAGACAGGAGTGTGTGGAGGAGGAAAGAGCTGCCTGTAGAGCTCAGAGACTGGACTGGGTTAAGGGAGAAAGAACTGCCTGTAGAGATCAGAGACAGGACTGTGTGGAGGAGGAATGAGCTGCCTGTAGAGCTCAGAGACAGGACTGTGTGGAGGAGGAAAGAGCTGCCTATAGAGCTCAGAGACAGGACTGTGTGGAGGAGGAAAGAGCTGCCTGTAGAGCTCAGAGACAGGACTGTGTGGAGGAGGAAAGAGCTGCCTGTAGAGCTTAGAGACCAGACTGTGTGGAGGAGGAAAGAGCTGCCTGTAGAGCTCAGAGACAGGACTGTGTGGAGGAGGAAAGAGCTGCCTGTAGAGCTCAGAGAAAGGACTGTGTGGGGGAGAGAGCTGCCTGTAGAGTTCAGAGACTGGACTGGGTTAAGGGAGAAAGAACTGCTTGTACAGCTCAAAGACAGGATCGTGTGGAAGAGGAAAGAGCTGCCTGTAGAGCTCAGAGACAGGACTGTGTGGAGGAGAAAAGAGCTGCCTGTAGAGCTCAGAGACAGGACTGTGTGGAGGAGGAAAAAGCTGCCTATAGAGCTCAGAGACAGGACTGTGTGGAGGTGGAAAGAGCTGGCTGTAGAGCTCAGAGACAGAACTGTGTGGGGGAGGAAAGAGCTGCCTGTAGAGCTCAGAGACAGGAGTGTGTGGAGAAGGAAAGGACTGCCTGTAGAATTCAGAGACAGGAGTGTGTGGAGGAGGAAAGATCTGCCTGTAGAATTCAGAGACAGGAGTGTGTGGAGGAGGAAAGGACTGCCTGTAGAGCTCAGAGACAGGACTGTGTGGAGGAGGAAAGGGCTGCCTGTAGAGCTCAGTTACAAGACTGTGTGGAGGAGGAAAGAGTTGCCTGTAGAGCTCAGAGACAGGACTGTGTGGAAGATGAAAAAGCTGCCTGTAGAGCTCAGTTACAGGACTGTGTGGAGGAGGAAAGAGCTGCCTGTAGAGATCAGAGACAGGACTGTGTGGAGGAGGAAAGAGCTGCCTGTAAAGCTCAGAGACAGGACTGTGTGGAGAAGGAGGAAAGAGCTGCCTGTAGAGCTCAGAGACAGGACTGTGTGGAGAAGGAGGAAAGAGCTGCCTGTAGAGATCAGAGACAGGACTGTGTGGAGAAGGAGGAAAGAGCTGCCTGTAGAGCTCATAGACACTTGATAAAGAGACCGGACCAGTCTCGAAACACGTTGTGTTGCTGGCATAATTATTTTAATAAATTTTATTAGCTCAAATACAGGACTGTTTGGAGGAGAAAAGAGCTGCCTGTAGGGAGCAGAGACAGGACTGTGTGGAGGAGGAAAGAGCTGCCTGTAGGGAGCAGAGACAGGACTGTGTGGGGGAGGAAAGAGCTGCCTGTAGGGAGCAGAGACAGGACTGTGTGGAGGAGGAAAGAGCTGCCTGTAGAGCCCTGAGACAGGACTGTGTGGGGGAGGAAAGAGCTGCCTGTAGAAGCTCAGCGACAGGACTGTGTGGAGGAGGAAAGAGCTGCCTGTAGAGCTCAGAGACAGGACTGTGTGGAGGAGAGAGCTGCCTGTAGAGCTCAGAGACAGGACTGTGTGGAGGAGGAGAGAGCTGCCTGTAGAGCTCAGAGACAGGACTGTGTGGAGGAGGAAAGAGCTGCCTGTAGAGCCCTGAGACAGGACTGTGTGGGGGAGAGAGCTGCCTGTAGAGTTCAGAGACTGGACTGGGTTAAGGGAGAAAGAACTGCTTGTACAGCCCTGCCCATCACCTGCCCCATACCATCCCGACAGGAAAAGCTGAATATAACAAAGTATAGAAATAAAACTGATCCAGAGTGCTCTGGACCTCTAGAGTGGCACACAGCCAGGACCACACATCCAGTGCCAGTCCTCATCCAACCTGACAGAGCTGGAGAGGATCTGCAGAGAAGAATCGCCAAACAGCCCTTAATCCAGGTGTATACTCTGTGGCCTCCTTGCCAAGAAGACTGAAGGCTGAATGGCACTTTATATTAGTGGCAAAATTTGGTCACTACTTTGTGTTTTTTTGTGAAAAACATCAAAATATCATGAAAAATTAAAAAAAATTAGCATTTTATGAACTTCTAAAAAAAGAAAGTTGTATTACATAAATTAGTTACTAAGTCACATTACCAATATGTCCTCTTTATTCTGGCTTCATTTCATAAACATATTTTACTTTTTTCGGGTTTTACGGGGCTTAGAAATTTATCAGCAAATTACCACATTTTCGTGAAAGTTTCCAAAACTGATTTTTTTAGGGACCAGTTCTTTTTTTAAGTTGATTTAGGAGGTTTGTATACTAGAAACCCCCATAAGTGACCCCATTTTGGAAACGACACACCTTAAAGAATTAATCTTGGGGTATAATGAGCATTTTAACCCTACAGGGGCTGGAGCAAAGTATTCACCATTAGGCCGTAAAAAAATGGAAAATTAAAATTTTCCAATAATAAATACGTTTAGATTAAAGTTTCTCATTTTCAAAAGGAACATGAGAGAAAAAGCACCCCAAAATTTGTAACGCAGGTTCTCATGAGTACAACGGTACCCCATATGTGGGCATAAACCACTATATAGGCGCACAGCAGGGCTCAGAAGGAAGGGAGCGCCAATTAGCTTTTCCAATGCAGATTTTGCTGAAGAAGTTTCTGAGCACCAGGTGCGTTTGCAGCGCCCCTGTAGTGCCAGCAGAATAGAACCCCCAAAAAGTCCCCCCATTTTGGAAAGTGCATCCTCAAAGAATTCATCTTGGGGTAGGATGAGCATTTTGACCCCACAGGTATTAGAGGAAAGTATTCAAAATTAGACCCTAAAAATATTAAAAACTCAAATTTTTCCAATAATATGTTCGTTTAGTTTGCAATTTCTCAATTTCACGAGGAACAAGAGAAAAAAGTACCCCAAAATTTGTAACGCAGGTTCTCCTGAGTACAGTGTTACCCCATATATGGGTGTACACCACTGTATGGGCACACAGCCGGGCTCAGAAGGGAAGGAGCGCCAATTAGCTTTTTCAATGCAGATTTTGCTGTAGAAGTTTCTGAGCGCCAGGTGCGTTTGCAGCGCCCCTGTAGTGCCAGCAGAAAGAAAAACCCCCATAAGTCACCCCATTTTGGAAAGTACACCCCTCAAAGAATTAATCTTGGGGTAAGATGAGCATTTTGACCCCACAGGTATTAGAGGAAAGTATTCAAAATTAGACAGTAAAAATGAAAAACTTGAATTTTTCCAATAATATGTTCGTTTAGTTTGAAATTTCTCAATTTCACAAGGAAGAAGAACAAAAAGTACCCCAAAATTTATAACGCAGGTTCTCCAGAGTTGAACGGTACCCCATATTAGGGCATAAACCACTGTATGGGCACACAGCCGGGCTCAGAACGGAAGGAGCGCCAATTAGCCTTTTCAATGCAGATTTTGCTGAAGAAGTTTCTGAGCGCCAGCTGCGTTTGCAGTGCCCCTGTAGTGTCAGCAGAGAGAAAACCCCCCATAAGTCACCCCATTTTGGAAAGTGCACCCCTCAAAGAATTCATCTTGGTGTGTGGTGACCATTTTGACCCCACAGGTATTAGAGGAAAGTATTCAAAAGTAGACAGTAAAAATGAAAAACGCGAATTTTTCCAATAATATATTCCTTTAGTTTGAAATTTCTCAATTTCGTGAGGAACAGGAGAGAAAGTTCACAGCAAAATATGTAAAGCAGGTTCTCCTGAGTAGAACAGTACCCCATATGTGGGCATAAACCACTGTATGGGCACACAGTTGGGCTCAGAACGGAAGGAGCGCCAATTAGCATTTTCAGTGCAGATTTTTCTAAAGAAGTTTCTGAGCGCCAGGTGCGTTTGCAGCGCCCCTGTAGTGCCAGTGGAGTGAACCCCCCCATAAGTCACCCCATTTTGGAAAGTGCACCCCTTAAAGAATTCATATTGGTGTGTGGTGAGCATTTTGACCCAACAGGTATTGGAGGAAAGCATTCAAAATTGGCCAGTAAAAATGAAAAACTCGAATTTTTCCAATATGTTCATTTAGTTTAAAATTTCTAAATTTCACAAGGAACAGGAGAAAACATGAACCCTAAAATCTGGGGTGGTTCCGGGTAATCTGGAGGTGGTTCCGGGCAACCTAGGGTGCTTACGAGTAATCTGGGGTGGATACGGACAACCTGGGGTGGTTACGGGTAATCTGGGGTGGATACGGTGAACATAGGGTGGTCACAGGCAACCTGGGGTGGTAACGGGCAACCTTGGGGGGTTACGGGCAACGTGGGGTGGATACGGACAACCTTCTGTGGTTACAGACAACCTGGGGTGGTTACAGACAACCTGGGGTGGTTACAGATAATCTGTGGTGGATACGGTCAACATGGGGTGGTCACGGGCAACCTGGGGTGGTCACGGGCAACCTGGGGTGGTCACAGGCAATGTGGGGTGGATACGGACAACCTGCTGTGGTTACAGACAACCTGGGGTGGTTACGGGTAATCTGGGGTGGATACGGTCAACATGGGGTGGTCACGGGCAACCTGGGGTGGTTGCGGCAACCTGGGGTGGTTACAGGCAACCTGGGGTGGTTACAGGCAACGTGACGTGGATATGGACAACCGGCTGTGGTTACAGACAATCTAGGGTGGTTACAGGCAACCTGCTGTGGTTACAGTAAACATGGGGTGGTTACGGGCAATGTGGGGTGGTTACGGGCAACGTGGGGTGGTTACGTACAATCTGGGGTGGTTACGGACAATCTGGGGTGGTTACGGACAATCTGGGGTGCTCATAGGTAATCTGAGGTGGGTACCTGTAATATGGCGTGGTTACGGGCAATTTGGAGGGGGTCATTGGCAATTTGGGGTGGTTAGAGGCAACGTGCGGTGGTCAGTGGCAAGGTGCGGTTGTCAGTGGCAAGGTGCGGTGGTCAGTGGCAAGGTGCTGTGGTCAAAGGGAACGTGCGGTGGTCAGAGGCAACGTGCGTTGGTCAGAGGCAACCTGCGGTGGTTGCGTGCAATCTGGGGGGGTTACATGTAATCTGGCATGATTATGGCAACCTGGGGTGGTCACGGGCAACCTGGGGGGGTTACAGACAATCTGGCATTGTTACGGATAAACGGAAGTGCTTATAGGTAATTTGGGGTGTGTACATGTAATTTGGGGTGATTACAGACAATCTGGAGGGGGTCACTGGCAACGTGCGGTGGTTAGAGGCAATGTGCGGTGGTTACGGGCAACGTGGGGTGGTTACGGGCAACGTGCGGTGGTTACGTGTAATCTGGGGGGGTTAGGGGTAATTTGGGAGTAAACTGCAATTATTACTATAATAAAAAGTGTGTTTTATTTTTTTGTATGTTTGTCACATTTTGTACTTTATACATTCATTTTCTCTATAGTACTATGATTAATGCAATATTTTCTATCACAGTAATCATAGTTTAGTGACAGAGACCAAATTGGTCTCTGTCACTTTAAATTTTCAGAGTTGGCTCTTTCTGGAGCGCATGCGCACTTCACAACCAGCCAGGACACCGAAGAGGAAGGAGCTCCCAGGATCAGGTAACGTATAAGGGGTAGGGGGGGGGGGGTGACTGGGGGATGGGGGGGTGACTGGGGGGGCGACTTGATGGTGACAGGGGATAAAAAGTGCATCCCTGCACTGGGAACAGGCGATCAGCGGTATATAGTATATACCGCCGATCGCCTGTTCCGGGACCCCACAGGGGGGTCCCCGATCACTGCAACTGTGTTTCATTCATTTTTACATTTCCATAGCTGTGAACTGACTTTGTCTGTTCACAGCGATGGCGGCGGCCATCTTGGATCTGATGGCCGCCGGGGGAGGGGGGTTAGTTACTGCCTACTAGGGAGGGGGCTGATCTGGGGTCAGTGTGAGCCGGAGCCAGAACCGAAACTCAGTGTGAGCCGGAGTTTGAGGCTATTCTGGAAGCGGCTGTACTGCGCATGCGCGGCGGCGTCACACTGTGGGGGCGTGATTAAAGCGGAAGAACGCCCAGGACGATCGGAGAAGCCCACCGCCCCGATGACTACTTCAGGTAATTTGCATACAGGGTGCCAGTTTTATAAAGTGACTTTGTGGCTTACACGGGGGAGGCACGGAGGCGGATGTGTGGGAAGTGTGCTGTGTGCTCTAACAGCACATGTACTTAGCTTTATATGCATTTTTGAGGTGATTGATTCCCTTTAAGCCCTTGCACCTGTCGGTTGCTGCTGCACCTTCAGTTTTTTTGTCTGTACTTAAGCCACAAGCAGTGTGCAACCTGCAGCGTGAACAGAGGCATAGATGTGCTGGCAATTTTTTATTTTTTTCTGGTGAATGTGGGGTGTGTGGCTGCCTCCTGGTGTATCTGGGGGGTGTGGATACCTCCTGGTGAATGTGGTGGGTGTGTGGATACCTCCTGGTGAATGTGGGGGGTGTGGCTACCTCCTGGTGAATGTGGTGGGTGTGTGGATACCTCCTGGTGAATGTGGGGGGTGTGGCTACCTCCTGGTGAATGTGGGGGGTGTGCCTACCTCCGGGTGAATGTGGGGTGTGTGCCTACCTCTGGGTGAATGTGGGGGTGTGCCTACCTCCGGGTGAATGTGGGGGTGTGCCTACCTCCGGGTGAATGTGGGGGTGTGGCTACCTCCTGGTGAATGTGGGGTGTGTGGCTACCTCCTGGTGAATGTGGGGTGTGTGGATACCTCCTGGTGAATGTGGGATGTGTGGATACCTCCTGGTGAATGTGGAGTGTGTGTGTGTGTGGGGGGTGTGTGCCTACCTCCTGGTGAATGTGGGGTGTGTGGCTACCTCCTGATGAATGTGGGGTGTGGCTATCTCCTGTTATATGTGGGGGGTGTGGCTACCTCCTGGTATATGTGGGGGGTGTGGCTACCTCCTGGTGAATGTGGGGTGTGGCTATCTCCTGTTATATGTGGGGGTGTGGCTATCTCCTGTTATATGTGTGGGGTGTGGCTACCTCCTGGTGTATATGGGGGGTGTGGCTTCCTCCTGTTGTATGTGGGGGGTGTGGCTACCTCCTGTTATATGTGTGGGGTGTGGCTACCTCCTGGTGTATATGGGGGGTGTGGCTACCTCCTGTTATATGTGGGGGGTGTGGCTACCTCCTGTTATATGTGGGGGGTGTGGCTACCTCCTGTTATATGTGGGGGGTGTGGCTACCTCCTGGTGGCCTGCACTCCACCCATGTCCCAAGGCGGCTATAAAGAGATCATTTGGCTCCTATCTGCCCAGTTGTAGCTTATTCAGCCCAGGAGAGGCCATTGCTAGTGTGAGGATGCTAGAGTAGGGTCCATGTCTCTAGGACGCCTTGACGTGGTGACATAATACACTCTGTTTGATCAAGTAGTTTGCTTATATTCTCACTTTTTAATATCTACAGAGCAGGTGTTTGCCGTGTGTATACCGGGAGGAGTATATACAGTAATACCTTGCACCTGTCGGTTGCTGCTGCACCTTCTGTTTTTTTTATAACAGCAGAAAGAGCCATAACAAGTATATACCAGCAGGGGGAGCCATAACAAGTATATACCAGCAGGGGGAGCCATAACAGGTATATACCAGCAGGGGGAGCCATAACAGGTATATACCAGCAGGGAGAGCCATAACATGTATATACCAGCAGGGGGCACCATAACAAGTATTTATTAGCAGGGGGAGCCATAACTAGTATATACCAGCAGGGAGAGCAATAACAGGTATATACAAGCAGGGGGAGCCATTACATGTATATACCAGCAGGGGGAGCAATAACAAGTATATACCAGCAGGGGGAGCCATAACAAGTATATACCAACAGGGGGAGCCATAACTGAGACCCCATGTCTTGCTACTCTTGCTGAGCCCCGTTTTGTTACTCTAATTCAGGGGTGGGGAAGCTTTTCTATGTCGAGGGCCGGTCGGTCATTAATAAAATCATTTGAGGGCCACATACTGTGCGCGATAGTAGCGTGGGTTAGCAGCACCCGGGGCAAGGCAAAGTATTGTTCCCCTAATGCCCCTGCTATTGTAGTTAACCCTCTTTGATACCCCTTGTACCTGATGTGAATCCTTAGTGATGCCCTGTAACCACAGTTAACCTCCAGTGATGCCCCTGGTAGCTGTAGTTTACCCCTTACTGATGTCCCTGGTAGTCTAGTTAACTCCCCTGTGATACCCCTTGTAGTCTAGTTAACCCCCAGTGATGCCCCTTGTAGTCTAGTTAACCCCCAGTGATGCCCCTTGTAGCCTAGTTAAACCCCCCAGTCATGTCCCTGGTTGCCTAGTTAACCCCCCCAGTCATGTCCCTGGTAGCCTAGTTAACCCCCCCAGTCATATCCCTGGTGGCCTAGTTAACCCACCAGTCATGTGCCTGGTGGCCTAGTTAACCCCCCCAGTCATGTCCCTGGTGGCCTAGTTAACCCCCAGTGTCTGCCCCAAATAAAAAAATAAACATCCCACTCACCTTTCCTCCACTCCCACGCTGCCCAGGTTCTCTTCTCTCTCCTCTAGCCTGTGCCCGTCTTCTCCTGCAGGCGGCGCGCGATTAAATGACGTCATCGCGCACGGCCCGCAGGAGAAGAAAGACGTGTGCCGCTCTGAAGGGTAAGGAGTCGGCACTCACAGCATCCTCCTGTGTCTGGCAGCTGTCACAGACACAGGAGGATGCTGTGTATGCCGGCTCCTTCCCCTTCAGAGCGGCGCACATTACAGGAGAGCCACAGGCCGCATCGGGAGGTGTCAGGGGCCGGTTGCAGCCTGCGGGCCGGAGGTTCCCCACCACTGTTCTATCTGAACCCCCCTGTCCTGTTGCTTTGGCTGAGCCCCCCCATCTTGTCTTGTTGATTTGGTGAGCCCATCCGTCTTGTTGTTTTGACAGAGGAGCCCCCTGTCTTGTTTCTTTGGCTAACTGTGGTGTTTTTCCATAGGTGTTAATATTGGTTACACCTTTCAGAAAAGTCTGAACTGGTTGTATAGAAGTATGAAAGTAACAGTTTTCTTCTCAGTAACGCTACAAAACACTATGCAGTGTTAAACCCCTTTCAAGAGAGGACAAGTCAGAGACAGCCTCAGCCCACGCCATGGACTAGGAGAGCCACAGAGCAGGACAGTATCCACAGATAGTGATGAGCGAACAGTAAAATGTTCAAGTTCGACTCGAATCTCGAACAGTAGTGAAGTTCGGTTCGAAGTTCAACTCGAACCCCATTAAAGTCAATGGGAGATATTCAGGTTAATTTTGACACCTATATGTAGTAGGAGAAACTGTAATTATCATCCAGAAGAGTAAACTGGAAACATGGAACAACTTATAGTCTGAAATTTGGCTTTAAGAATAAAAGGAAAAAAGGGGGTATAAAATACTGCCACAGATGAGCGAATAGTGAAATATTCGATAATTCGAATTGCTCCTGATATTCGTATATTTGAACGAATATCGAATCCCATTATAGTTTAAGGGAGAAAAAAACTTGGGAACTCTTCTGTACGAAACATCGATACATCTAATAGATGAAGAGATTATTTTAAAAAATTGTTCTGCAATGCAGACTGTGAAATATGGGCTCTGTACCCACTCAGGATAAATTTAACCACCAAGTCCTCTGTACGAAACATCTATACATCTAACAGATGTTGAGATTGATTTTTCAAAAAATTATTCAG
Source organism: Dendropsophus ebraccatus (assembly GCA_027789725.1). Taxonomy (NCBI): domain Eukaryota; kingdom Metazoa; phylum Chordata; class Amphibia; order Anura; family Hylidae; genus Dendropsophus; species Dendropsophus ebraccatus. Next base: position 3,505,127 of record JAQFWZ010000045.1, read on the forward strand.
CATTATAAACTGACCAAAATTGGCTTTTTAGCCACTCAGGAAAAATTTGACCACCAACTTCTCTGTATAAAGATTAATTCATCTAGCAGATGTTCAGAATAATTAAAAAATATATTCTGCAATGCGGACAAAAACAGGCTTTTTACCCACTCCTGAAAAATTTGTACCATTGGTGGCAGCGAAAAAGAGCCCAGCGGGGAACACAGAGGTTGCGGTTCAACTAAATTAGGTAGCAGAACATGGCAGGAGAGATGGAGGCATGAGGAGAAAGAGGTGTATGCAGTGCGCATCAAGCTCATACAGGTGTATTTTTCCAAAATACATTTAGCTGTAACACTTGGAACGCTAGCTGTGGGCAGCAGTAGAATCCAATTTTTAGAAGCAGCGGGCATAGGAACTACAGACGTAAGATGTAGTGGAAATGTGTATTTCACATTTTCAAGAAGACATGCTACAGTTTACTAGTCAGTCACATCGGCAATCGGGGCAACAAAATGGTCAGAGATCCACACTTGGTTCATTTTTATAAATGTCAAACAATCCACATTGTCAGTAGATAGATGGATACATTTGTCAGTTATCAACCCGCCAGCTGTGCTGAATGTGCATTCTGAGATAACACTGGCTGCTGGGCAAGATAACACTTCTATGGCGTGTCGAGCAAGCTCAGGCCATTCATCCACTTTGGACACCCAGAAGTTGAATGGGTCAAGACCAATCCAAAAACAAATGTTAAGGCACAGATAGTCATGGGCCATGGTCTTAAGGCGGTCTCTGTGTGTTATAAGGCTGCCCTGCCTTGCCGGCGTTGGTGAGGTGGTACAAATTGATTGCCAAATGTTACCCAGTAAGGTTCTGCCACACATCCTTCTGCTGCTGCAGTGGTAGCTACTTGTGATTCTACTGCTGCCGCGTTGCTGATGCTGTTCTGCTGTGACATTAGAATGTGAAGACCCAAAAGATGTCTTAAGTTGGTCAATGAGCACTGTCACTCAAATCCTGCATTCTTTTATCAATTTCTGAGGGTGGAAGGAAATTGCTCCCTTTGGTCTTGTTACGTGGATCAAGGAGGGTTGCCACCCTGTAATCGCTATTCATTTTTATTGCGTTTATGGGTGGATCATGTTGCAAGCAATGTAGCATCCAAGCACTGATGTGTGAGATGCTACTGGGATCTCCCAAGCCTCGGGGTCAAGGAGCACTAACAGGATCTTCATCCTCTTCCTCCTCCTTCCCCTGTAATCTGTGCCAACCTCTTACCAGTGATGAGGGAAATCAGTACCGGTGGTGTCCACCCCTACCTCCTCATCCTCCTCCACTTCTTCCTCCTGGCCATCACCAAAGGCCTGGCTAGCCTCATGCGCTCTACCCTGGGAGCTGTACTGCCGGCCTGCACCCGCCCTCGACATAGAACCAGTGCCTAAAGGAGACCTATACAAGTGTAACAGTTGGGTCATTCTCCGGTAAGTAAGGTTCCGTGTCTGCCTGCTCCTCTTCCTCCTCCATGACTGGTGAGACCTGCTGCCGCAGTGTCTAACGCTTGTTCCAGTAAAAATATCACCAGAACAGTGATGCCGAAGCAGGGTGCGAACGTCGGAAGTGGGAGCTAAGACCTCGAGCCTTCTTCAGGAGACCGTCAACACCAGGGTAGCACTTACTCTTACTACACTTACTGTACTTCTGCACAAACAGGTTCATGACATGTGCCAGACAAGCCACGTGCGTAGGTCTGCTGATCTTAAGGGCAGCAAGGAGAATGAGCTGGAGCCAGGTTGATAGCACCCACCCAGTGGTCGGTCTGAGTGCGCAGAGCCCTCCACAGCTCTTGGCCTGTGTGTTGACGGTCTCCAAGACAAAATAATTTAAGAACGGCCTGGTTTCTGTTAGCAGGTGATGCTACCTGTCGAGGTTGGGATCCTGGCTGTGCACCATCCCAGCAGTTTTGGAGACCATAGACAGAGACCCAGAGGCAGTGTCAGCCACCAAAGTCACCCAGTGAGCAGTCAAGAACATGTAACGACCTTGACCGTGCTTACTGGTCCATGTGTCTGTTGTGAGATGGACCTTGGTGGACAGTTGAGGAATTGAGATATTTATTGCAACATGCTGGGCCCAGGCAGGGACAGCTTTTCTTGCAAAGAAATGCCTGCTAGGCATCTGATACTGGGAACATGCCAAGACCAGAACGTGGCAGAAGCCATCTGTGTCCAAAAGACGAAAAGGCGACATTTCCAAAACAAACAGCCTGGCAATGCCAACATTAAGTTTTTTTGCTTTTGGATGGTTTGGGTGAAAGCATTTCTTATGCTCCATGGTACACAGAAGGCTGGCTGCCTCACTGGCATCTGTATGGCGTGCAGGCTACACTGGTTGTAGGAGGTGTCAACTGTGTTGGTGGCGGTGGGGAGCGGCCAACAGTATCTTTGAGTTGAGATGGTGCTTGGTCGTGCTGCACCGGCACATCGGCAGAAGAGGGACGCTTTGGCTTGTAAGTGGAGGAGGAGGAAGCAGTAGATGTGACGGTAGTTGATAGCCCAGCACCCGTGTGGCCTTTTTTCTCCGAGTGACTATTCCACAACAATTCATGCTTTCCCTGCATGTGCCTGTTCATGCTTGTGGTACTTAAACACTTTTCATTTTTTCCTCTACTGACGCATTGCCAGCAAATACAACATATCACCTCAGTCGGAGAATCAGAGGCTTGATCAAAAAAGGCCAAGGCTTCACAGATTCGGGACCTCTTAGATGGCGAAAACCTAGTACGTCTCCCCGCTGCCACTACTGACCATAGCTGGCGCAGTAATAACAGCGGACTTGTGCGACCGCACTCTCCCTTTCTTAGGTGGGACACGCACTGTAACTACCTCATCCTCCACTGATGATGCCCTCGGCAGCTGTCATTCCAGAGACCTTGTTGGATCTGTAATGTCATCATCATCGTCATGACAGGTGACTTCCTATATCTGACAGCCTACATCCTCAAACTGCAGGCTAGAAGCCACAGGCACTTTCAGGCATTGCTGACCGCTCGGTATTTCTGACCACAGACCAGCTTCCTGATCCTCCTCTGAGGACATCAGAAATTGGGCATCAGAGCAGACAAAATCATCATCTTGCCCTTTTGAAGCCTTCTGACCCCAACTGCTTTGTGTGGTCAAAAGGTTTTTCAGAATGTGAATTATTTTCAGTGTCCTGTATATTGGGTAGGGACATTCTACCCATGTTTGTAGAATGATGATGATGATGACATTTGTGGCCGTGACTGAGAGGAAGAGCAGGTCAAAGCACTTGATTAAGGGTCCGATAACCACTGAAGAACAGATTTACGACACTGTTTATTAATAAGGCGCACAGGAAACCTAGCAAGAGAGGACAGGCCTCACGGTCCTGCTACTGGCAATGTTCTCACTTGTATGTTGGCCGAAGCACTCAAAGCAGTGCCTTGTGCACTACCCTCTATCTCCCCTTCCTACACCTGACACTGCTCGCCTACCACCTCTGGTTCTCACTATGTTCACAAGATAGATATAAAATCTTAGATAGATAATACAACAAAAAAATCAAATGTATGATTAATTACTGGGTATAACAGATGTGAAGTATTCCGTTTTTGTTTTATGACGGACAAAGAACGCATGTCAGATTCTAGGAATACAGCTGAAATCACTGAACAAATGCAAATACACAAATGAGATGTACGTTTAAACACTGTACAATAGATGTCTACTATTTATTATTTTTCCTGACGGACAGAGGACTTTTTTTTACCAAAGAGCTGTAATAGCTAACCAAATCCACGTATACAAATGAGAAGTTTAATCACTGTATAACAGATTTCTACTAGTTCATATTTTTCCTGACAGACAGAGGATGCTTTTCAGATTATAGGAATACAGCAGTAATAACTTAATAAATGCACGTACACAAATGAGATGTATGTTTAATCACTGTATAACAGATGTCTACTATTTTGTATTTTCCTAACGAACAGAGGACCTTTTTCAACTTGTGGGAATACAGCTGTAATAACTTAACAAATACAAGTACAAAAATGAGATGTACGTTTAAAAGCTATATAACAAATGTCTACTATTTCGTATTTTTCCTGACGGACAGAGGACCTTTTTCAGCTTATAGAAATAGAGCTGTAATAACTAAACAAATGCACGTACACAAATGAGATATACGTTCAATCACTGCATAAAAAATGGCTGCAATTTCGTATTTTTCCTGATGTACAGGGGACCTTTTCAGCTCAAAGGAATACAGCTGTAACAACTAAACAAATGCACGTACACAAATGAGATATAGGTTTATTAACTGTATAACAGATGTCTACTATTTCGTATTTTTCCTGACGGAAAGAACACCTTTTTCAGCTTATAGGCATACAGCTGTAATAACTAAACAAATGCACGTACAAAAATGAGAAGTACGTTTAATCACTGTATAACAGATGAGATGTAATAGCTGAACAAATGCACATACACAAATTAGATGAACGTTTAATCACTATATAACAAATGTCTACTATTTCGTATTTTTCCTGACGAACAGAGGACCTTTTTCAGCTTTTAGGAATACAGCTGTAATAACTAAACAAATGCACTTAGACAAATGAGATGTCAGATGTCTACTATTTTGTATTTTTCCTAATGGACAGAGGATGTTTTTCCGCTAAAAGGAATAGAGCTGTAAAACGAAACAAATGCACGTACACAAATGAGATGTACGTTTAATAACTGTATAACAGATGTTTACTATTTTGTACTTTTCCTGACGCACAGAAGACCTTGTTCAACTTAGAGGAATACAGCTGGGGGCTCGGTTCACACGTTGTAACAGTGCGGCTGTATTTGCGGCTGTAATTGTGCAGCGGTATTTTTGGTGGTTCGTGTGTATGCTTGGAAGTATAGGATATGCGGCTGCACAGTGCACACTATGTCTGAATCTACGGCCCTATCGTAAACGGACCCATAAAAAATGAACAAGACCATTGTTTGCGGCTGAACATGCGGCCGAGGATTGACAGGCGGTCCGTACAGAGTACTTCAAAAATAGCCGGCAATGATGCCGAATGCCGATGCCTCTAATAGTTAATATATTAAATTACTAAAACACATTTTCTTTGTAATCAAGACACTTTCGTTGGTCAATAATTTATTTCTAACGAATCCATCATTTTGCAATTAAATATACTGTTAAAATAAATAGATATATAAATAAATGTATATTTATCTATATATTTATTTTTTGACAGTATATTGAATTGCACAATGATGGATTCGTTAGAATTAAATTATTGACCAACGAAACAGAATTTATTTCCACGAAAATGTGTTTTATTCATTAAATATTAATTAGTACAGGAAGCTCCATAAGCCGTTAATTCATATGCCGGCAATAGAGCTTTCTGTACTAATCATCACTTTACTTTAATGAAAACATCAAATGTTTCTTCTAATTATGTTATGACAATAGTATTATTAGAAGAAACATTTAGAATTATATGTGCACTCAGCTGATTGGCTGATCGGCTCAGCGCACATATAATGAGCCGGTCCGCAGCACAGTGACTTCATTGTGCTGCGGACCAGCGAAGAGACAACATCGGGACATCGGATGGTGAGTATAGAGTTCTCCCCGCCCCCTCCCCGGCACTGCACCCCTCCCAGCAAGGAAGGGGGGGTCAGTTAACCCCTTTCTTGCTGGGATGGGTGCAGTCTGACATCAGTCTGGCCCCCAGGGGGTTAAGGGGGATGCAATACATCCTCCCTTAACCCCTTGGGGGTCAGACTGTAAGCAGCGATCTGTAAAGATGCTGCATACTGTAAGGAGCACAACACCGCTCACAATGATGGGTGTTGTGCTCCTGTTTGTGTGTTTCTCCCTTTTTGTTTTTCAGATATCGGTATCCTGTGGATTACGTCGGATTCCGTGGACTACGTCGATGACCAGCGTTTTTTTTTTTTTTTTTTTAATAAAATGGTCAATGAGGGGTGTGGGGGTGTTTTTATTTGAATAAAAAAATATTTTAAACTTGTGTCTTGTCTTTATTTCTTTACTTTATAGACTTAGTAGTGGAAGCTGTCTAATAGACGGAATCCATTACTAAGTTGGGGCCTAGTGTTAGCCGGTATAAAATGGCTAACACTAACCCCCTATTATTACCCCAGTACCCAATGCCACCAGGGGTACTGGGAAGAGCCGGGTGCCAGTGGTCCCGGAGCGTCAAAATTGGCGCTCCTGGACCGGGCGGCAGCAGGCTGGTAAGATTTAGGCTGGGGAGGGCCTAAACCAATGGCTCTTCCCACCCTGGTGTTACCAGGCTGCTGTCGTTTGGTTTTTAACCCGGCTGGTTATAAAAATAGGGGGGACCCTATGCGGTTTTTTTTTTAAAATAAATAAATAATTTAAAAAAACCGCATAGGGTCCCCCCTATTTTTATAACCAGCCGGGTTAAAAACCAAACGACAGCAGCCTGGTAACACCAGGGTGGGAAGAGCCATTGGTTTAGGCCCTCCCCAGCCTAAATCTTACCAGCCTGCTGCCGCCCGGTCCAGGAGCGCCAATATTGACGCTCCGGGACCACTGGCACCCGGCTCTTCCCAGTACCCCTGGTAGCATTGGGTACTGGGGTAATAATGGGGGGTTAGTGTTAGCCATTTTATACCGGCTAACACTAGGCCCCAACTTAGTAATGGATTCCGTCTATTAGACGGCTTCCACTACTAAGTCTATAAAGTAAAGAAATAAAGACAAGACACAAGTTTAAAATATTTTTTATTCAAATAAAAACACCCCCACACCCCTCATTGACCATTTTATTAAAAAAATTCAAAGAACAACCGCTGGTCATCGACGTAGTCCATGGAATCCGACGTAATCCCCAGGATACCGATATCTGAAAAACAAAAAGGGAGAAACACACAAAAAACACACAAACAGGAGCACAACACCCATCATTGTGAGCGGTGTTGTGCTCCTTACAGTATGCAGCATCTTTACAGATCGCTGCTTGCAGTCTGACCCCCAAGGGGTTAAGGGAGGATGTATTGCATCCCCCTTAACCCCCTGGGGGCCAGACTGATGTCAGACTGCACCCATCCCAGCAAGGAAGGGGTTAAGTGACCCCCCTTCCTTGCTGGGAGGGGTGCAGTGCCGGGGAGGGGGTGGGGAGAGCTCTATACTCACCCCGATGTGTCCTCTTTGCTGGTCCGCAGCACAATGAAGTCACTGTACTGCGGACCGGCTCATTATATGTGCGCTCAGCCGATCAGCCAATCAGCTGAGCGCACATATAATTCTAAATGTTTCCTCTAATAATGCTATTGTCATAACATAATTAGAAGAAACATTTGATGTTTTCATTAAAGTAAAGTGATGATTAGTACAGAATGCTCTATTGCCGGCATATGAATTAACGGCTTATGGAGCTTCCTGTACTAATTAATATTTAATTAATAAAACACATTTTCGTTGAAATAAATACAGTTTCTTTGATCAATAATTTAATTCTAACGAATCCATCATTGTGCAATTAAATATACTGTCAAAAAATATATAGATAAATATACATTTATTTATATATATATTTATTTTAACAGTATATTTAATTGCAAAATGATGGAATCGTTTACATTTAATTATTGAACAATAAAAGGGACTTTATTAGACAGAAAATGTGTTTTATTAATTCAATATATTAACCATGAGAGACATCGGCTATAGTGCAGAGAATCGCAAACCCCGGTAATAGCAATTCATGTAAACTGTTCCCTGCTTTCCCAGATGCATCCAGAGGTGTTTCCATCACTTTCTTAACATTTTATTTGTTATTTTTAGTTGAACCAGATTTCCAAGTAAATGACCGTATGTTTTGAGCCGCATGTCTATTTTTTCCCATGGCCGGAGTTTCACCCGCACATTTACAGCCGCATAAAAAATACAGCCGCACAGTTACAGCGTGTGAACCCAGCCTTAATAATCACACAAATGCACGTACACAAATGAGATGTACGTTTAATCACTTTTTAACAGATGTCTACTATTTGGTAATTTTCCAGGCGGACAGTGAAGTGTTTTAGCTTATAGGAATACAGCTGTAATAACTAAACTAATGCACGTACACAAACGAGATGTACAGTACGTTTAATATCTATATAACAGATGTCTACTATTTCGTATTTTTCCTGACAGTCACAGGACGTTTTTATGTTTATAGGAATAGAGCTGTAAAAGCTAAGCAAATGCAAGTACACAAATGAGATGTATGTTTAATCACTGTATAACAGATGTCTACTATTTTGTATTTTTCCTGACGGACAGAGGACCTTTTTTAGCTTATAGAAATATAGCTGTAAAAACTAAACAAATGCACATACACAAACGAGATGAACGTTTAATCAGTGTATAACAGAGGTCTACTATTTAGTTTTTTTTTCCCTGACGGACAGAGGACCTTTTTCAACTTATAGGAATACAACTGTAATAACTTAACAAATGCACATACAAAGATGAGATGTACGTTTAATAACTGTATAACAGATGTCAACTATTTGGTATTTTTCCTGACGGACAGAGGACGTTTTTTAGCAATACAGCTGTAATAACTAAATACACGTACAGTCATGGCCAAAAGTTTTGAGAATTATACAAATATAAATATTTACAAAGTCTACTGCTTCAGTTTTTAAAATGCCAATTTGCATATATTCCAGAATGTTATAAAGAGTGATCAGCTTAACAGCAATTACTTGCAAAGTCAATATTTGCCTAGAAAATTAACTTTATGCCCCAAAACACATTTCAACATCATTGCAGCCCTGCCTTAAAAGGACCAGCTAACATCGTTTCAGTGATTGCTCCATTAAAACAGGTGTGGGTGTTGATGCAGACAGGGCTGGAGATCAATCTGTCATGATTAAGTAAGAATGACACCACTGGACACTTTAAAAGGAGGCTGGTGCTTGGCATCATTGTTTCTCCTCTGTTAACCATGGTTATCTGTAAAGAAACACATGCAGTCATCATTGCACTGCACAAAAATGGCCTAACAGGGAAGAGTAATGAAGCTAGAAAGATTGCACCTCAGTCAACAATCTATCGCATCATCAAGAACTTCAAGGAGAGAGGTTCCATTGTTGCCAAAAAGACTCCAGGGCACCCACAAAAGACCAGCAAGCGCCACGACCGTCTCTTAAAAGTGTTTCAGCTGCGGGATCGGGCTACCAGCAGTGCAGAGCTTGCTCAGGAATGGTAGCAGGCAGGTGTGTGTGCATCTGCACTGTGCACTGTGAGACTGCGGAGACTCTTGGAGCAAGGCCTGGTCTCAAGGAGGGCAGCAAAGAAGCCACTTCTCTACAGAAAAACGTCAGGGACAGACTGATATTCTGCAAAAGGTCCAGGGAGTGGACTGCTGAGGTCTGGGGTAAAGGTCCAGGGAGTGGACTGCTGAGGACTGGGTAAAGTCATTTTCTCAGATGAATCCCCGTTTTGATTGTTTGGGACATCTGGAAAACAGCTTATTGGGAGAAGACGAGGTGAGCGCTACCACCAGTCTTGTCTCATGCCAACTATAAAGCATCCTGAAACCATTCATGTGTGGGGTTGCTTCTCAGCCAAGGGAATCGGCTCTCTCACAGTCCTAAAAACACAGCCATGAATAAAGAATGGTACCAGAATGTCCTTCGAGAGCAACTTCTCCCAACCGTCCAAGAGCAGTTTGGCCACCAACAATGCCTTTTCCAGCATGATGGAGCACCCTGCCATAAAGCAAAGGTGATAACTAAATGGCTCAGGGAACAAAACAGAGATTTTGGGTCCATGGCCTGGAAACTCCCCAGACCTTATAATCCCATTGAGAACTTGTGGTCAATCATCAAGAGACGGGTGGACAAACAAAAACCAACAAATTCTAACAAAATGCAAACATTGATTGTGCAAGAATGGACGGCTATCAGTCAGGATTTGGTCCAGAAGTTGATTGAGAGCAGCTAGGGAGAATTGCAGAGGTCCTGAAGAAGAAGGGTCAACACTGCAAATATTGACTTGCTGCATTAACTCATTCTGTCAGTATAAGCTTTTGTTACTCATAATATGATTGCAATTATATTTCTGTATGTGATAAAAACATCTGACAAACACACAGAAAAACCAGAGGGCAGCAATTCATGGGAAAATATAAGATTTGTGTCATTCTCAAAACTTTTGGCCATGACTGTACGCAAACGAGATGTATGTTTAATAACTGTATAACAGATGTCTACTATTTCAGATTTTTCCTGATGGATAAAGGACCTTTTTCAGCTTATAAGAATACAGCTGTAATAACTTAACAAATACACGTACACAAACAAGATATACCTTTAATATAAGTAAACAAATGCACTTACACAAATGTGATGTACGTTTAATCACTGTATAACAGATGTCTACTATTTTGTATTTTTCCTAATGTACAGAGAGCCTTTTTCAGCATAAAGAAATACAGCTGTAATAACTAAACAAATGCACTTACACAAATGATATGTACGTTTAATCAGTGTATAACAGATGTCTACTATTTGTTATTTTTCCTGACGGACATTGGATGTTTTTTAATTTATAGGAATATCACTGTAATAACTAAACAAATGCACGTACACAAATGAGAAGTACCTTTACTGACTGTAAAACAGATGTCTACTATTTCGTATTTTTCCTGACGAACAGAGGACCTTTTTCAGCTTAAAAGAATATAGTTGTAACAACTAAACAAATGCACATACACAAATTAGATGTACGTTTAATCACTGTATAGTGGATGAGCTGTTCTAGCTGAACAAATGCACATACACAAATGAGATGTATGTTTAATCACTATATAACAAATGTCTACAACACTGTACAACAGATGTTTACTATTTCTTATTTTTCCTGACGGACAGAGGACCTTTTTCAGCTAAAAGGAATACAGCTGTAATAGCTAAACAAATGCATGTACAAAAATGAGATGTACGTTTAATAACTGTATAACAAATGTCTCCTATTTCATATTTTTCCTGACGGACAGAAGACCTTTTTCAGCTTAAAGGAATACAGCTGTAATAACTAAAAAAAAAAATGCAGGTACAAAAATGAGATGTACTTTTAATAACTGCAAAACAGATGTCTACTAGAGATGAGCGAACCTCGAGCATGCTCGAGTCGATCCGAACCCGAACTTTGGATCCGAACCCGGCATTTGATTAGCGGTGGCTGCTGAAGTTGAATAAAGCCCTAAGGCTATGTGGAAATCATGGATATAGTCATTGGCTGTATCCATGTTTTCCAGACAACCTTAGAGCTTTATCCAAGTTCAGCAGCCCCAGCTAATCAAATAATGAACGTTCGGGTTCGGATCGACTCGAACCCGAACCCACTTCGCTCATCTCTGATGTCTACTAATTCGTAATTTCCCTGATGGACAGAGGACCTTTTTCAGCTTATAGGAATAGAGCTGCAATAACTAAACAAATACATGTACACAAATGAGAAGTACATTTAATAACTGTATAACAGATGTCTCCTATTTGGCACTTTACCTGACGGACAGAGGACCTTTTTTTAGCTTATAGGAATAGAGCTGTAACAGTTAAACAAATGCACGTACACAAATGAGATGTAGGTTTACTAACTGTATAACAGATGTCTACTATTTCGTATTTTTCCTGATGGACAGAGGACGTTTTTCAGCTTATGGGAATAGAGCTGTAATTGCTAAACAAATGCATGAACACAAATGAGATGTACATTATTACTGTTTAACAAATGTCTACTATTTCGTATTTTTCCTGACGGACAGAGGACTTTTTTTTAGCCTATAGTAATACACAGGGCTGTGGAGTCGTGGAGTCGGGGCTAGTTTTGGCTGGAGTCGGAGTTGGAGTCGGAATCGGAGTTGGGAAAAAAATGTACCCACTCCGACTCCAGCTTTAAAAAAAATCTTTAAACAATTTAGAATTGAGTTTTGATATGAATTTTAATTTTAAGTTTTGCTCATCAATATATTTTATGAGCAACATTGTAATAGATCACTGGCTCTATTACATAAGGGTGGTCAGGGAAAAGTTGTCAGCCACTATTTGGCAGTTTGTTTCTGAGCTGAAAGAGTCCATTGTGTGGGGGGAGATCTGTGCTGTTCTCTTCCTGGATGCTGGATGATTGTATCTGAGCAGTAGTGTAATATGAAGATATCCTGTGAAATATACAGGAGGAGGAGAAGAAGAAGACATAAGTAGTGTAGCTGTAACCTCAGTGCGGTGTTTTCTCTCTGGGAGAAGATTGTGTTTTTCTTCAGTGTTCTATGGCAGCAGCTGTGTGTGTGTGTACGCTATGGCTGTAGCAGGCTGTGTGTGTGTGTTTGTGTGTATGTATGTGTACTATGGCTGCAGCAGGCTGTGTGTGTATGTATGTATGTATGTATGTGCGCTATGGCTGCAGCAGGCTGTGTGTGTATGTCTGTATGTGTGCTATGGCTGCAGCAGGCTGTGTGTATGTTCGTATGTATGTATGTGTGCTATGGCTGCATCAGGCTGTGTGTATGCTATGGCTGCAGCAGGCTGTGTGTGTGCTATGGCTGCAAAAGGCTGTGTGTGTGTGTGTATGCTATGGCTGCAACAGGCTGTGTGTGTGTATGCTATGGCTGCAGCAGGCTGTGTGTGTGTATGCTATGGCGGCAGCAGGCTGTGTGTGTGTGTGTGTGCTATTGCTTGCCCCCACAGTGACCCTCAACATCACTATGTGTGACTCTATCAGTATGGCTGACCCCTCTGTGTCACTGAATTTGGCAGTGTTTCTTTGTGAATGGTGAATATTAGTTAGAAACATCGAAGATTATCAGCAGGAAAAACCACCTGCTCCATCTAGTCTAGTTCTGAGTTGTTCAGGACATGGAGGCTGGAGACTGTCCGAATCCTCTGCACACACAGGTGAAGCTGCTTTATATACAGTATTCCTTTATTCATTCAGAAGTTGTAACAGGATCATGTAGGACATTAGGGAGAAGCTGCTGAACCAGAGTGATAAATAACTCTACTGGTATCTGACCGGCCATTTATGAAGGAGCAGGAGTCGGAGTCGGTCCTGATAAAATTCAGGAGTGGGAGTGGGTCCTGATTAAATTCAGGAGTCGGAGTTGGAGTTGGAGCTGCGGCTTACCGACTCCACAGCCCTGGTAATACAGCTGTTATAACTAAACAAATGCATGTACACAAATGAGATGTACATTTAATCACTGTACAACAGATGTCTACTATTTCCTATTTTTCCTGACGGACAAAGGACCTTTTTCAGCTTATAGGAATACAGCTGTTATAAATAAACAATTGCACGTACACAAATGAGATGTAGGTTTAATCACTGTACAACAGATGTCTACTATTTCTTATTTTTCCTGACGGACAGAGGACCTTTTTCATCTTAAGGAATACAGCTGTAATAACTAAAAAAAAATGCACGTACAAAAATGAGATGTACGTTTAATAACTGCATAACAGATGTCTACTATTTCGTAATTTTCCTGACGGACATAGGACGTTTTTTAGCTTATAGGAATACAGTTGTAATAACTATAAAAATGCACTTAAACGAATGAGATGTACGTTTAATCACTGTATAACAAATGTCTACTATTTCATATTTTTCCTGACGGACAGAGGACCTTTCTCAGCTAATAGAAATACAGCTGTAATAACTAAACAAATGCACATACACAAATGAGATGTAGGTATATTAACTGTATAACAGATGTCTACTATTTCGTATTTTTCCTAAGGGATAGAGGACGTTTTTTTTAGCTTAGAGCTGTTACAGGTAAACAAATGCACTTACACAAATGAGATGTACGTTTAATCACTGTATAACAGATGTCTACTATTTCGTACTTTTCCTGACAAAGGACCTTTTTCAGCTTAAGGGTACAAACACACACACCGTATACGCAGCAAAAACGCAGCAGATCTGCAGGTACAGATTTGATGCTGGGTTCAGTTATTTAGATCTAATCTGCTGCGTATTTGTTGCGTATCGCAGCAGTAAATACGCTGCGTATACGGTGTGTGTGTTTATACCCTAAAGGAATACAGCTGTAATAACTTAAATGCTTATATACAAATGAGATGTACGTTAAATCACTGTATAACAGATGTCTACTATTTCGTATTTTTCCTGACGGACAGAGGACGTTTTTTTAGCTTATAGGAATACACCTGTAATAACTAAACAAAAGCACATACACAAATGAGGTGTACGTTTAATAACTGTATAACAGATGTCTACTATTTTGTATTTTTCCTGATGGACAAAGGACCTTTTTCAGCTTATAGGAATACAGCTGTAATAGTTAAACAAATGCACATACACAAATGAGATGTACGTTTAATCACTGTACAGTATAACAAATGTCCACTATTTTGTATTTTTCCTGACGGACAGAAGACCTTTTCAGCTTATAGGAATTATCATTATCATGCCTGAAAAGACATCAGTGCCACCCTCTGCAGTGATGATCCAACTGTTGAGCCAAAAACGGCGCTTTTGACCTTTGTCAGTTCCTGAATTTATCTTGTTCTTTGCTTATGTCTTCTGTTATCCGCTCCATGTTTTCTTAGTTCTTCCTGCACTTTCTTGCTGTGGCTCACTCACTAATTGTCTCTGCTGTGTTCTGACTGACTGCTGATCTAACCAGTTAGCTGTCAGCACCTGGGTTCCTGTCCACTATAAATCCCAGCCCCTGGTCTCAGTCCAGTGCCTGTGAAAGAACTTGTGCCTGGATCTAGCGTTTCTCTGATTGTTTGCTGGCTATATTCTGACCTTGGATTTTGTACCCTTACTTTGCTACTGATTCTGATTCTGTACCTTAGCTGCCCGGTTGTTGCTGACATTGCTTCTCTGACTATTCTATATTGTGTTGGTTCGTCTTGTCTTGTGTTGCACCTTATTCAATATAGGGAACGTCGACAAGTTGTCCACAGTTACCTAGGACTGCTGAGGCAAGTAGGTAGGGTGAGCAGAGGCGGGTGTCAGTTGCAGGGCTGCACTTGTCTGCTGTTTTCCCAGAACCCCACCTGACAGAAATACAGCTGTAATAACTAAACAAATGCACGTACACAAATGATATGTACGTTTAATCAGTGTATAACAGATATCTCCTATTTTCTATTTTTCCTGATGGATATTGGGCGCTTTTTAGCTTATTGGAATACAGCTGTAATAACTAAACAAAAGAACCTATAAAAAAAATGTGATGTACGTTCAATAACTGTATAACAGATGTCTACTATTTCGTATTTTTCCTAAGGGATAGAGGACTTTTTTTTAGTTTAGAGCTGTTATAGCTAAACAAATGCACTTACACAAATGAGATGTACGTTTAATTACTGTATAACAGATGTCTACTATTTCGTATTTTCCTGACGGACTGAGGACCTTTTTCACCTTAAAGGAATACAGCTGTAATAACTAAACAAATGCACGTACACAAATGAGATGCACATTTAATCACTGTATAACAGATGTCTACTATATCGTAATTTTCCTGACTGACAGAGGACCTTTTTCAGCTTACATGAATACAGCTGTAATAACTAAACAAATGCACGTACACAGATTAGAGGTACGTTTAATCACTGTATAACAGATGTCTAGTATTTCTAATTTTTTCTGACGGATAGAGGACCTTTTTCAGCTTACAGGAATACAGCTGTAATAACTAAACAAAAGCATCTATAAAAAATGTGATGTACGTATTCCCTAAAGGAATACAGCTGTAATAACTAAACAAATGCACGTACACAAATGAGATGCACATTTAATCACTGTATAACAGTTGTCTACTATATCGTAATTTTCCTGACTGACAGAGGACCTTTTTTTAGCTTATAGGAATACAGCTGTAATAACTAAACAAATGCACGTACACAAATGAGATGTACATTTAATAACTATATAACAGATGTCTACTATTATGTAATTTTCCTGACGGACAGAGGAAGTTTGTTGGCTTATAGGAATACAGCTGTAATAGCTAAACAAATGCACATACACAAATAAGATGTACGTTTAATTAATGTATAACACATGTGAGCAGACCAAAATACATTTTTGGGCACTATGTATAAATTAGCAAATCTAATATGCAGCCTGCAATCCCAAAGTATTGCTGGGACTGCAATGGTGTCTATGGAAAGGAAAATGCATGTTGCAAATATGCTAGTGTAACCTTGATAAACACCCCACTTATCGCTCTAATCTCATTGCCTATCTCAGTAATATAACTAATCTCACTACATATCTGTGAGATAGCTGTCTGTGCAGAAAAGTGAGTGAGGTGACAATGGCATCCAGAACGCAGCACAGTGACTTATCAAAATGGCTGCATGCAGGGAGATGATACACTGCAATAGCAGTCTGTACAGCACATTGAGTGTGTAAGGAGACAATGGCGTGCAGAACGCAGCTCAGTGAATTGTCGAAATGGCAACGTGCAGGTAGACGAAGGTACACTGACATAGCCATCCATACAGCACAATGAATGAGGCGAAAATGGCGCCTAGAACGCAGCACAGTGACTTTTATATGAGATGGTCATGTGGTTTCAGCAGCCAATGAGACCACTATTACTAAGCTTAGAAAAAAAAGGCGCTCGAACGCTAACTCAAACTCAAACGAATAGTAAAATGTTTGGTTCGGTTCGAGAAAATCGAGATGTTCGACTCGAACCTAACTTTTCTTGAGCAGTTCGATCAACACTATCCACAGACAGCAGTAAGCTGGAACTGATCAGGATAGAGCAAAGTTGCAGTAAGCCTAGGAACCCTATCTTGCAGCGTGGTTGTCAGTAGCTGGTGTGAAGACTAACAAGTCAATACACGGGTACAAGTATTCTTTTTCTTCTTCTAAGTATCCTTCTACCTCATCCTCCAACATCCCGGCAGAGCACAGTACTACTTGGGTTGAGACTCTCACAACATCCTCCTCTCTGCTACTCTGCTTCTTTGTATCACTCAACACGCTTCTCAGTCAGCAAGACTGTATTCTATACTACATTCCTATCGCAGATTTGGTTGCTGTATTGTCAAGCATTTGTCTACAAGTATTATCAAGTGTATTATCAAGTGCTTTATCAAGAGAAACACCTACAGTCAAGGCACAACTGTATAACCTGCTGCACGCATGTACTTTCCTAGTAAAAACAAGCTTATTTATGATAAAAGAGACTCTGTGATGCTTCGCCTCACATCAACACAGCACACACCGCTACCTTGGGACTTTTCCCCTTTCTGTGGGTGGCAGTTCCGATAGTCTGGGAGGGTCACTACACCATTCTGGCCACCTGTGACTACACTATGCCAAGAGACCCCGTAGCAGCCCGGAAGGAGACTGCCCATAGGGGAAAAGATTACAACCGGCCTTATAAAATAAAAGCAGGTGTGCCACTACATCTCTGTGCCCCACTGGCACCACATGATAACATCTTAAGGTCTGGCTGTATCCCGGCCACCCACCACTGGAGTGGCGTCAGACTCAACCATTTAGCAAGTGACCTGCCGATCCTCTGACACAACATCACCAGGGGAATACACCACAAAACACCCCCCCCCCCCTCTCTCCCCCTCGTCTCATCTCATCTCCCCCTGGCTGTACGCTCTGTCTTGTTACATTGGATGAGCCTTCCATCTTGTGTCTTTGGCTGACCTCCTGGCTTGTTGCTCTGGCTTAGCCCACCCGTCCTATTGTTTTGGTTGTCTTGTGTCTTTGGCTCACCTTAACCCCCCCCCCCCCCATCTCTTTGCTCTGGCTGAGCCCCCCTTATCTTGTTGCTGTGACTGAGCCTCCCCCCATCTTGTTGCTTTGACTGATTCCCCCCCCCCCCCCATCTTGTTGCTTTGACTGATTCCCCCCCCCCCCCCATCTTGTTTCTTTGACTGATCCCCCTTATCTTGTTGCTTTGGCTAAGCCTCCCCCCATCTTATTAATTTTGATTTGGCTGATCCCCACTGTCCTGTTGCTTTGGCTGAACTCCAAATCCCTCCCTCCTCCTCCACTTTGTTGCTCTGGCTGAGCCATCTGTCTTGTTGCTATGACTGAGCCCCCTCCCATTATTTGCTTTGGCTGAGCCCTGTGTCTTGTTGCTTTGGCTGAGCCTGCCCCCCCCCCCCATCTTCATGCCCCTCCTGTCTTGTTTCTTTGGCTGAGCCCCCGTCTTGTTTCTTTCGCTGAGCCCCCCCCCTGCTTGTTGCTTTAGCTGAGCCCCCCATCTTGTTGCATTGGCTAAGCCCCTCCATCTCATTGCTTTGGCTAATCCCCCGTCTTGTTGCTTTAGCTGCACCCCCCCTCCTCCCCCTGGGTCTTGCTGCTTTGGCTGAGCCCCCTGTCGTGTTGCTTTTTCTGAGCCCCTCTTTCTTGTTGCTTTGGCTGAGGCCCCCCTGTCTTGTTGCTTTGGCTGATCCCCCTGTCCTGTTGCTTTGGCTGAGCCCCTTCCCCCTCTGTCTTGTTGCTTTGCCTGAGCACTTTGTCTTGTTGCTTTGGCTGACCCCCCCCTGTCCTGTTGCTTTGGCTGATCTCCCCTGTCCTGTTGCTTTGGCTGATCCCCCCTGCCTTGTTGCTTTGGCTGATCCCCCTTGTCCTGTTGCTTTGGCTGATCCGCTGTCCTGTTGCTTTGGCTGATCCATCCTGTCCTGTTGCTTTGGCTGATCCCCCTCTGTCCTGTTGCTTTGGCTGATCCCCCTCTGTCCTGTTGCTTTGGCTGATCCTCCCCTGCCTTGTTGCTTTGGCTGATCCCCTGTCCTGTTGCTTTGGCTGATCCCCCCGTCCTGTTGCTTTGGCTGATCCCCCTCTGTCCTGTTGCTTTGGCTGATCCCGCCTGTCCTGTTGCTTTGGCTGATCCCCTCTGTCCTGTTGCTTTGGCTGATCCCCCCCTTCTGTCCTATTGCTTTGGCTGATCCCCCCTATCCTGTTGCTTTGGTTGATCCCCCCTCTGTCCTGTTGCTTTGGCTGATCCGCCCTGCCTTGTTGCTTTGACTGATCCCCCCTGCCTTGCTGCTTTGGCTGATCCCCCCTGTCCTGTTGCTTTGGTTGATCCCCCCTTTCCTGTTGCTTTGGCTGATCCCCCCTGTCCTGTTGCTTTGGTTGATCCCCCCTGTCCTGTTGCTTTGGCTGATGCCCCCCCCCCCCCCTGTCCTGTTGCTTTGGCTGATCCCCCCCTCTGTCCTGTTGCTTTGGCTGATCCCCCCCTCTGTCCTGTTGCTTTGGCTGATCCCCCCCTCTGTCCTGTTGCTTTGGCTGATCCCCCCCTCTGTCCTGTTGCTTTGGCTGATCCCCCCCCTCTGTCCTGTTGCTTTGGCTGATCCCCCCCTCTGTCCTGTTGCTTTGGCTGATCCCCCCTGTCCTGTTGCTTTGGCTGATTCCCTCTGTCCTGTTGCTTTGGATGATCCCCCCCTTCTGTCCTATTGCTTTGGCTGATCCCCCCTATCCTGTTGCTTTGGTTGATCCCCCCCTCTGTCCTGTTGCTTTGGCTGATCCCCCCTGCCTTGTTGCTTTGACTGACCCCCCCTGCCTTGCTGCTTTGGCTGATCCCCCCTGTCCTGTTGCTTTGGTTGATCCCCCCTTTCCTGTTGCTTTGGCTGATCCCCCCCTCTGTCCTGTTGCTTTGGCTGATCCCCCCCTCTGTCCTGTTGCTTTGGCTGATCCCGCCTGTCCTGTTGCTTTGGCTGATCCCCTCTGTCCTGTTGCTTTGGATGATCCCCCCCTTCTGTCCTATTGCTTTGGCTGATCCCCCCTATCCTGTTGCTTTGGTTGATCCCCCCTCTGTCCTGTTGCTTTGGCTGATCCCCCCTGCCTTGTTGCTTTGACTGATCCCCCCTGCCTTGCTGCTTTGGCTGATCCCCCCTGTCCTGTTGCTTTGGTTGATCCCCCCTTTCCTGTTGCTTTGGCTGATCCCCCCTGTCCTGTTGCTTTGGTTGATCCCCCCTGTCCTGTTGCTTTGGCTGATGCCCCCCCCCTGTCCTGTTGCTTTGGCTGATCCCCCCCTCTGTCCTGTTGCTTTGGCTGATCCCCCCCTCTGTCCTGTTGCTTTGGCTGATCCCCCCCTCTGTCCTGTTGCTTTGGCTGATCCCCCCCTCTGTCCTGTTGCTTTGGCTGATCCCCCCTGTCCTGTTGCTTTGGCTGATTCCCTCTGTCCTGTTGCTTTGGATGATCCCCCCTGCCTTGTTGCTTTGGCTGATCCCCCCCTGTCCTGTTGTTTTGGCTGATCCCCTCTGTCCTGTTGCTTTAGCTGATCCCCCCTGCCTTGTTGATTTGGCTGATCCCCCCCCCTTCTATCCTGTTGCTTTGGCTGATCCCCCCTCTGTCCTGTTGTTTTGGCTGATCCCCCCTGCCTTGTTGCTCTGGATGATCCCCTCTGTCCTGTTGCTTTGGCTGATCCCCTCTGTCCTGTTGCTTTGGCTGATCCCCCCTGTCCTGTCGCTTTGGCTGATCCACCCTCTGTCCTGTTGCTTTGGCTGATCCCCCCTGCCTTGTTGCTTTCGCTGATCCCCCCTATCCTGTTGCTTTGGCTGATCCCCCCTGCCTTGTTGCTTTGGCTGATCCCCTCTGTCCTGTTGCTTTGGCTGATACCCCCTGTCCTGTTGCTTTGGCTCATCCCCCCTGCCTTGTTGCTTTGGCTGGTCCCCCCTGTCCTGTTGCTTTGGCTGATCCCCCCTCTGACCTGTTGCTTTGGCTGATCCCCCCTGCCTTGTTGCTTTGGCTGATCCCCCCTCTGTCCTGTTGCTTTGGCTGATCCCCCCTGCCTTGTTGCTTTGGCTGATCCCCCCTGCCTTGTTGCTTTGGCTGATCCCCCCTCTGTCCTGTCGCTTTGGCTGATCCCCCCTGTCCTGTCGCTTTGGGTTATCCCCTCTGTCCTGTTGCTTTGGCTGATCCCCCCTCTGTCCTGTCGCTTTGGCTGATCCACCCTCTGTCCTGTTGCTTTGGCTGATCCCCCCTGCCTTGTTGCTTTGGCTGATCCCCCCTGTCCTGTTACTTTGGCTGATACCCCCTGTCCTGTTGCTTTGGCTGATCCCCCCCTGCCTTGTTGCTGTGGCTGGTCCCCCCTGTCCTGTTGCTTTGGCTGATCCCCCCTCTGTCCTGTTGCTTTGGCTGATCCCCCCCTGCCTTGTTGTTTTGGCTGATCCCCCCTCTGTCCTGTTGCTTTGGCTGATCCCCCCTGCCTTGTTGCTTTGACTGATCCCCCCTGCCTTGTTGCTTTGGCTGGTCCCCCCTGTCCTGTTGCTTTGGCTGATCCCCCCTGTCCTTTTTCTTTGGCTGATACCCCCTGTCCTGTTGCTTTGGCTGATCCCCCCTGCCTTGTTGCTTTGGCTGATCCCCCCTGTCCTGTTGCTTTGGCTGATCCCCCCTGCCTTGTTGCTTTGGCTGATCCCCTCTGTCCTGTTGCTTTGGCTGACACCCCTGTCCTGTTGCTTTGGCTGATCCCCCCTGCCTTGTTGCTTTGGCTGATCCCCCCTGCCATGTTGCTTTGGCTGATCCCCTCTGTCTTGTTGCTTTGGCTGATCCCCCCTGCCTTGTTGCTTTGGCTGATCCCCTCTGTCTTGTTGCTTTGGCTGATCCCCCGTGCCTTGTTGCTTTGGCTGATCCCCCCTGCCTTGTTGCTTTGGCTGATCCCCCCTGCCTTGTTGCTCTGGCTGATCCCCCCTGCCTTGTTGCTTTGGCTGATCCCCCCTGCCTTGTTGCTCTGGCTGATCCCCCCTGCCTTGTTGCTTTGGCTGATCCCCCCTGCCTTGTTGCTCTGGCTATGTCATTAGGGAGAGCTGCGCTTCTCATCTCACTACCTTATACCACACCGGACTCACACAAAACAAATGTCTTTCAACTAAAAGCGAAGCTGGTGAAAGTGAAAGCTGAATTATTCCTCTAAGTGGAAATGAAGCTTCTGCTGAGATGAGAGTTTCAGATAATCCAACATTTACTCTCCAGTAAAACTGCAGAAACCAATTGAATCTTTTGTCATGTTACATAAGATGGTTAATTCACCACCAAGACTGAGATGTTTCTCTCCTGCTTTCATTATCGCAGCAGTTTTTACCAAGAGGGAAAACCCGATGATGACTGGAGATGCTGCATTCTGTATGTATAGCCGATCTGGTGACCTGACAGCGCTCACACCTACTGTACGGCCCAGGGTCAGATCTACACCCCTCACAGTGCACACACCATACAGGACTCTGTGTGCCACCATACAGAACATACAGCTATTATATAGGGCTCTGTGTGCCACCATACAGAACATACAGCTATTATACAGGACTCTGTGTGCCACCATACAGAACATACAGCTATTATATAGGGCTCTGTGTGCCACCATACAGAACATACAGCTATTATACAGGACTCTGTGTGCCACCATACAGAACATACAGCTATTATATAGGGCTCTGTGTGCCACCATACAGAACATACAGCTATTATACAGGACTCTGTGTGCCACCATACAGAACATACAGCTATTATACAGGACTCTGTGTGCCACCATACAGAACATACAGCTATTATACAGGACTGTGTGCCACCATACAGAACATACAGCTATTATACAGGACTGTGTGCCACCATACAGAACATACAGCTATTATATAGGGCTCTGTGTGCCACCATACAGAACATACAGCTATTATACAGGACTCTGTGTGCCACCATACAGAACATACAGCTATTATACAGGACTGTGTGCCACCATACAGAACATACAGCTATTATACAGGACTCTGTGTGCCACCATACAGAACATACAGCTATTATATAGGGCTCTGTGTGCCACCATACAGAACATACAGCTATTATACAGGACTCTGTGTGCCACCATACAGGACTCTGTGTGCCACCATACAGAACATACAGCTATTATACAGGACTCTGTGTGCCACCATACAGGACTCTGTGTGCCACCATACAGAACATACAGCTATTATACAGGACTCTGTGTGCCACCATACAGAACATACAGCTATTATACAGGACTCTGTGTGCCACCATAAAGAACATACAGCTATTATATAGGGCTCTGTGTGCCACCATACAGGACTCTGTGTGCAACCATACAGAACATACAGCTATTATACAGGACTCTGTGTGCCACCATACAGGACATACAGCTATTATACAGGGCTCTGTGTGCCACCGTACAGGACTCTATGTGCCACCGTACAGAACATACAGCTATTATACAGGACTCTGTGTGCCACCATACAGAACATACAGCTATTATACAGGACTCTGTGTGCCACCATACAGAACATACAGCTATTATACAGGACTCTGTGTGCCACCATACAGAACATACAGCTATTATACAGGACTCTGTGTGCCACCATACAGGACATAAAGCTATTGTACAGGGCTCTGTGTGCCACCATACAGGACATACAGCTATTGTACAGGACTCTGTGTGCCACCATACAGAACATACAGCTATTATATAGGGCTCTGTGTGCCACCATACAGGACATACAGCTATTGTACAGGACTCTGTGTGCCACCGTACAGAACATACAGCTATTATACAGGACTCTGTGTGCCACCATACAGAACATACAGCTATTGTACAGGACTCTGTGTGCCACCATACAGAACATACAGCTATTATATAGGGCTCTGTGTGCCACCATACAGGACATACAGCTATTGTACAGGACTCTGTGTGCCACCGTACAGAACATACAGCTATTATACAGGACTCTGTGTGCCACCATACAGAACATACAGCTATTGTACAGGGCTCTGTGTGCCACCGTACAGGACTCTGTGTGCCACCGTACAGGACTTTGGAAAAATGTAGAGAATGTTTTTTATTTTTCTAAATCCCATCAGAATTTGCTAAATGGGTGACCGTGATGAATCTGCCTCCTTGTCCTGATCCGTCCACATTGCAGAGTGAATCTCTTGTATATACGATGGATGCATTATGGCCATTACTGTATATGCACAATGCCGCCACATCTAGGACTCAGGGTTATTATAAAGGGGCATCAGGCGCCTTCTCATATCTTTTATTCACCAGCAGATCCGATCAGATGCCGTCCCCCAAGGTTACGCTCATCTCCAGATACAAGGCAGACGGCAGAAGGTTTATTTACTGACAGGACAAATAGGATTGTTGGAATATAATGAAGGGGTAATTACCTCTTGTAGAAGCTTCTAGAAATGATGTCCAGGAAGAGAAGTGACCAGAAATAGGTTGATGTAAAGTATAAAAATATCTGCGGGGCCCCTTACTGGGCGGAGCGTACGTTTACTATGTATACCAGGGCCGGACTGGGCACTCAACCTCAGCAGGCCTCATAATATATCCTCCCCAATATAGAATAGATAGCGGTGTACATGCTGTAGCAAATTCTGCTCATTACTCACTACTTCATTAACCCTTAGAGGACCGGGCCAATTTAAATTTTTGCATTTTTGTTTTTTCCTCCTTGTGCTTAAAAGGCCATAGCACTTGCACCTAGAGACCCACATGAACCCTTATTTTTTGCGTCACTAATTGTACTTTGCAATGACAGGCTGAATTTTTGCATAAAGTACACTGCGAAACCAGGAAAAATTCAATGTGTGGTAAAATTGAAAAAAAAAAACCAAACACATTTCTTTTATTTGGAGAGTATTATTTTACGCCGTTCGCATTAGGGTAAAACTGACTTGTTATATATGTTCCTCAAGTCGATATATAACATGTATAACTTTTACTGTATCTGATGGCCGGTAAAAAATTCAAACCATTGTTAACAAATATACGTTCCTTAAAATCGCTCCATTCCCAGGCTTATAGCGCTTTTATCCTTTGGTCTATGGGGCTGTGTCAGGTGTCATTTTTTGCGCCATGATGTGTTCTTTCTATCGGTACCTTGATTGCCCATATGCGACTTTTTGATCGCTTTTTATTACAATTTTTTCAGGATTTAATGCGACCAAAAATGTTCAATTTTGCACTTTGGGATTTTTTGGCGCTTACGCCGTTTACCGCGCGAGATCAGGAATGTGATAAATTAATAGTTCGGGCGATTACGCGTGCGGCGATAGCAAACATGTTTATTAATTTATATTTATTTATAACATGGGAAAAGGGGGGTGATTCGAACTTTTATTAGGGGAGGGAACTTGTTATTAACAAGATCACTTTTTTCTTTTTTTTTTTTTACACTTATACTAGAAGCCCCCCTGGGGTTAGGGATATTCCCCCCCCCTGGGGTTAGGGTTATTCCCCCCCCCTGGGGTTAGGGTTATTCCCCCCCCCCCCCCCCCTGGGGTTAGGGTTATTCCCCCCCCCCCCCCCTGGGGTTAGGGTTATTCCCCCCCCCCCCCCCTGGGGTTAGGGTTATTCCCCCCCCCCCCCCCTGGGGTTAGGGTTATTCCCCCCCCCCCCCCCTGGGGTTAGGGTTATTCCCCCCCCCCCCCCCCTGGGGTTAGGGTTATTCCCCCCCCCCCCCCCTGGGGTTAGGGTTATTCCCCCCCCCCCCCCTGGGGTTAGGGTTATTCCCCCCCCCCCCTGGGGTTAGGGTTATTCCCCCCCCCCCCTGGGGTTAGGGTTATTCCCCCCCCTGGGGTTAGGGTTATTCCCCCCCCCCTGGGGTTAGGGTTATTCCCCCCCCTGGGGTTAGGGTTATTCCCCCCCCCCCTGGGGTTAGGGTTATTTCTCCTGGGGGACTTCTAGTATATGCACACTGATCTCTCATTAAGATCTATGCTGTAAAGTTATACAGCATAGATCAATGAGATAGGCACTCAATTGCTTCCAGCTCCTGCAGCCGGAAGCAATCGAGTGCCGAGCCAGGATCAGCGACATTACGGGGCAGACCCCGGCCCGAGCCCGATGTGTGGATCGCTCCTCCGGAACGACGTCCCGGAGGAGCGATCCACTCCACTAGACACCAGGGAAGGGCTGCATATGTTAATCGGATGCAGCTGTAATCTTTGACAGCTGCATCCGATTAATTAGCGGGCACGGCGATCGGACCGTGCCCGCTAATAGCCACGGTACCGGGATACATGCGGCACCCGGGACTGCGGCGGTTTAGTGCGGCCCCGCCCTGAACACCCATAGGCAGCCCTTGACATACCTGTACACCCAGGGTCGTCTAGGGGTTAAATATATGAACCCTACCATCATCACATAAAAAACAACATAATCTGCTGTGGATTTGTTGTTGCATATTTATGTATCTCAGCTACATTAAATCTGCAATGTATCTGTGTGGTCCATACCAGGTACAAAGCTATAGATCCCGGAATACAGGTGCAGGGGAGATATAAGCAACTGGACCTTTTGTCTAGGATAAACATTTATAATCATCCTTTTCATTACCACCTGAAGTGTCACAGAGGCGGAGACAAGCCACAGCTGCACCTCCCCCTGCCCCTTCCTGCTCTGACTGATTTACATACATGGCGATGCTGCGGCTGTTGCTGTGAAACTTTAGCTGGTAATAAAAGGGATGATTATGAAAGAAGTGATCATAGTGCAATTACATCCAGTTACTGACAGGAAACGTCTTCTCTGCATGAATTGCAAGTGACGTTTTTGCTGAACTTATTCTCTTTTTCTTGCTCGGCCATCATGAAGACTTCTCCGGCCGTGACTCCTCTCTACAAGATCTACCAGACAAACAATTTAGGATCCTTGCTCCAGCATCATCCCCAAGTGTATTGCTTCACACAGTAATCTTGCTCCCTTTTGACCCCCTTATAAGCAGTTATGCCCGGTCTGTGCCTCTAAATAGTAGTCCAGCCCTTCTGCACCCCATATAGTATTATAGTATAAGGTCCCCTCTGTACCCCATATAGTAATAGGAATCTTCTGTGCTGTGTCTCCATATAGTAATAAACATTCTTCCCTATAGTAGTAAGGCCCCTTCTGTGCCCCATATGCCCTCTCTGTGCTCCAATATATTATAGGTCTCTTCTCTATCCCCTCATAGTATTGGACCACCCTCTTTGGCTGCATGAAGCATAGGCCCCACTGTATTGGTCCTCTCCGAGTCTCTATATAGTATAGCCAGGGCTTTTAATGATATATTAAAAACTGCATAGCCCCTCAACTAGTTTCACTTTGCAAAGAGTGTTATCAGGAGGAGGGATTATGTCATTTGCCCCCCTCTTCCTGTTATAATATCAAGTTTAATTGAAAGCAATAAACTGTAAAGGACCATTTAGGACTTTTTGAGCAGCTACTGTATGGCTCAAAAAAGTGTGTGTGAACATAGCCTGACAGACTAAAAGTCCAGCACCTCGTTCTGGTCTATTATAATTCACAGCTTTATAAGAGATCCATAATGCAAGACTCCAGGGTTATCAACAAACGCAGTATGTGATGGTAATATAAGACGTATCAGGGATTTGCTAAAAATTTGTGAATATTATTTCACTGGAAGAAAGTGCTGGACCTTTGTCTATGGAATCCTACTGATATTTAAATACAGATTATTCCAGTGGTGCAAGTGCTGTAGGATGTGCTGGTCACCTGCATCCACACATCACGCATGCTATACATACATCATAAACACACGACACACACTGTGCATGCATACATACAGTATATCATATACACACACACACACACACACACACACACACTGTGCATACATACAGACAGACAGACAAAACACACACACACACACACACACACACACACACTGTGCCTACATATATATATATATACATACTGTAGGGATCTTCCCGGGGGATGGTGTGTTTGGACACAGTTCACAACAGACTTGGCTTTGTAAAATAACAGCTTGGCATTTATTTGCAGCATAAACCGTCCAGAAAACAGAAATACAGCAACACCGCGCTTTTAAGAACAAAACAAAAAGGTCTTGCCCGTCTGGGCACTTACTAACCAACAGGTCACCTATCTGACACTTCGACCAGCGGTATCGCACGGTATGAATAAGCCCCAGCAGTGTCTGTATTCCCAGCTCCCAGCAAACACACCACCCAGGCTGTTCACTCCTGGCTGAGAGCCAAACCTGTACACTCTGCGGGGCTTTTACCTTCTGAGGCTGATTAGGGTGAGATCTCACCTGATCCCAAAACCTGAACTGGATCGGGGGAAGGGAATGGCAAGTCCCACTACCAACCTACCTGCCATTCCAGTAAGTCCAGGCCCGGAACAATGAATAACAACTCAGCAGCATAATACTGCTGAGTGACAGATCCCTCCTGGATTCACCATCTCACACTAAGCAGTAACCTAGGTGAGATGTACCTCCCCTCCAACACTTTTCCAGTGACACTTCTACATATCCCCCCCCCCCTCTTTTTCAGACCGGAGGGCTGAGCCTATTGTCCCCACAGACAGTGTACCCTTGATAGGGCGTCAGCATTTGCCTGTAACTTTCCTGGCCTGTGTTCCACTGTAAAATTAAAGTTTTGTAGGGACAGAAACCATCTAGTCACCCTCGCATTTTTCTCCTTGTTTAGCTTCATCCATGTTAGGGGGGCATGGTCTGTCACTAACTTGCATCTCCTGCCTAGCAAGTAATATCTGAGGGACTCTAGGGCCCACTTCACTGCCAGACATTCTCGCTCCACAATGGCGTAGTTTTTCTCGGCCGGGGATAGCTTCCTGCTTAAGTACATCACCGGGTGCTCCTCGCCATTCACGACCTGTGAGAGAACGGCACCTAACCCTGTGTTAGAGGCATCTGTCTGCACCAAAAATTTTTGCCTAAAGTCAGGGGTAACTAGCACAGGTTGTTGGCACAAGGCAGACTTAAGGCTTTGAAAAGCCTTCTCGGCCTCGGGAGTCCATGTCACCATTGCGGACTTCGCACTCTTTGTCAGGTCAGGTTCTTGCAGAACGATTGTAAATTCTACTTTGGCCCTCTTGCGCCCTCTGGAGGTGTTCCCTTACTAGGGGCATTACAGTGGCTATACGGTCCTGCATTTGTGCTACATGCTCTATAACACTCTTGTATGGGGTGGACTCGCTTTCCCAGGTCTCTTTCGTTATATCCAACAAACCCCTCGGGTGACGACCATAGACCAACTCGAAGAGAGAGAACCCTGTGGATGATTGGGGTACTTCCCTAACAGCAAACATCAGGTAAGGTAGTAAGTGATCCCAATCACCACCATCTTTATCCACCACTTTCTATAACATATGTTTTAGGGTTTTATTAAACCTCTCCACTAACCCGTCTGTCTGGGGATGATATACAGAGCTACGTAGGTGGGAGATTTTAAACAGTTTGCATAGCTCTTTCATTACCTTTGACACAAATGGGGTACCTTGGTCAGTCAAGATTTCTTTGGGGATCCCCACCCTGGAAAACATATAACGCGCAATTGTTTTAGACGCAGTGTTTCTTAGGGGTACAGCCTCAGGATAGCGGGTCGCATCGTCTAAGACAACTAAGATGTACTGGTGTCCCCTTGCCGACTTTACAATAGGCCCCACTAAGTCCATTGCAATGCGGTCAAAAGGTTCCTCTATGATGGGGAGCGAAACCAAAGGACTGCGAAAATGTGACACGGGAGCGCTAAGCTGACATGTGCGGCACGACTCGCAGTACTTTTTAATGTCATCATAAACCGCAGGCCAATAAAACCTCTGGAGGACTCTCTCCTGCGTTTGGCAGTCCCCAAGTGGCCCCCAAGAACATGATTATGGGCCATGTCGAGTACCTGACGCCGGTACGACTTAGGCACCAGAAGCTGTTCCACAACCTCATCATTAATCCTAGTGACTCTATAGAAGAGATTGTTAGTCACAGAAATATGTGGAAATCTTTTCTCAGCTTCTGGTTCCTGAGGTCCCATTCACAACAGTGACCTGCTCTCTCGCATTTCTGAGAGTGGGGTCCTGTAATTGTGCAGTACCAAAATTATCCCTAGACACCTCTAAGTCTGGAACATTCTGCGCAGTGGGAGGAGCCTCTTCCTCACCAGCCAGGACCTGTAAAGGAAAAGCATCATTTGCATCCTGTACATTTTTATCATTTACCGTGGGTAATGCAATAGACTTAGGGGTCTCCTCACTTCTTTCAGGGGATTGTTGTTTTCCCCATAGAGCCCAGAACAATGGAAAATCACGCCCCAATATCACATTATGCATGAGGTTTTTAACCACACCCACTTCATATTGTACAGCGCCTAGTTCAGTCCCGACATTAGCCAGTACTATAGGGTACACCTTTGTATCACCATGTATGCATACCACACTCATATGTCTTTCTGGCACAAAGTCCCTAGTCACCAGGCTGGCATGCACCA
Organism: Dendropsophus ebraccatus; assembly: GCA_027789725.1. Lineage (NCBI taxonomy): Eukaryota > Metazoa > Chordata > Amphibia > Anura > Hylidae > Dendropsophus > Dendropsophus ebraccatus. The sequence goes on from JAQFWZ010000045.1 coordinate 3,535,403, forward strand.
AGGTGACAAGGCTTCCTGAGTCCAGCAACGCCGTAACAGGGAAGTCATTTACAGTAATGTTGCAGACTTGCGGTTCAGTCTCTAGTCCAGTGACTGCAACAAAAGATGGTTCCGCAAATAGCGACTGACGCCGGCTAGCGTCCCACTCCATGGGCTCATGGGTAAGAGGGCAATGGGCAGACACATGTCCCGTCTCATGGCATCTCCAGCACTGGATAGGGCCTGGTCTCCTTGGCAGGGAGTCCTTTTTAGGGCCAATTAGCCACCCAGGACCATTACCAGTCTTTTGCCCTTGAGTCACCGCCTGAGCACTCTTCCCTCTATCAGCCCCCCTCCACACTCCCCCAATAGATGGAAGTCTCTTACCAGCTGATGGCACAGATCTGGCACTCCGGGGAGGTGACGGTGCTGCAGGAACATCACGGAGGTAGTCCTCGGTCGCCTGGAACCTCTCCACAAGGTTGACAAGTTTGTCGGCACTCCTAGGGTCGCCTTGTCCCACCCAACGTTGTAGATCAGCAGGAAGTGCTCGGAGGTAGCGATCCATCATGACCCTCTCTAGGATCTGGGCAGGAGTAGAGGTGTCTGGCTCCAACCACTTTCTTGCCAAATGGATCAGATCATACATCTGGGATCTCGCTGATTTGTCCAGACTGTAGCTCCAGTTGCGGACCCTCCGGGCACGGACAGCAGCAGTAACTCCTAGTCGGGCCAGTATCTCTGCTCTTAGCCGAGGATAGTCCTTGACCTGTTGCTCACTGAGGTCATAGTAGGCCTTTTGAGGTTCGCCTGTTGAATAGGGAGCAATGACCTCTGCCCACTCAGTGGAGGGTAGCTTCTCTCGCTCAGCCACACGCTCAAAGACAGTTAAGTAGGCCTCAACATCGTCATCAGCCGTCATCTTTTGCAGCGCTCGCTGCACGGCTCTTCTGACAAAGTCTCTGGCGCGGCTGCTGCCACCGGCTGGGGATTAGCACCTGCAGGCGCCTCTTGCTTTGCTATCAGGTGCTCAATGAGTTTCTGTTGTTGAGCCATTGCTTGTTCATGGCGCAGGTTAACGGCTATCTGAGCTTGCATGAACTGCTTCATCATCTCCTCCATGTTGCTTGCCTGTGTTTGGAGTGAAGCGGCAGCCGTCACCCAGGACATAAGCAGCTGTAGCCAAGTTGATGCACACCGTTGCCCCTAGCAACCGTTTTGCCCACATCCTCCACCAATTGTAGGGATCTTCCCGGGGGATGGTGTGTTTGGACACAGTTCACAACAGACTTGGCTTTGTAAAATAACAGCTTGGAGTTTATTTGCAGCATAAACAGTCCAGAAAACATAAATACAGCAACACCGCGCTTTTAAGAACAAAACAAAAAGGTCTTGCCCGTCTGGGCACTTACTAACCAACAGGTCACCTATCTGACACTTCGACCAGCGGTATCGCACGGTATGAATAAGCCCCAGCAGTGTCTGTATTCCCAGCTCCCAGCAAACACACCACCCAGGCTGTTCACTCCTGGCTGAGAGCCAAACCTGTACCCTCTGCGGGGCTTTTACCTTCTGAGGCTGATTAGGGTGAGATCTCACCTGATCCCAAAACCTGAACTGGATCGGGGGAAGGGAATGGCAGGTCCCACTACCAACCTACCTGCCATTCCAGTAAGTCCAGGCCCGGAACAATGAATAACAACTCAGCAGCATAATACTGCTGAGTGACAGATCTCTCCTGGACTCACCATCTCACACTAAGCAGTAACCTAGGTGAGATGTACCTCCCCTCCAACACTTTTCCAGTGACCTGTCTACAATACATAAAGACATACACACACACTGTGCCTACATACATACACATATACGTACATACAGACATAAACACACTGCGCATACATAGATATATACATACAGACAGACATACACACACACTGTGCATACATACATCATAAACACACAACACACACTGTGCATTCATACATACATATATACACACACACACTGTGCATACATATATGTATACATACATACACACATGCTGTGCATGCATACATACATATATACATACAGACATTCACACACACTGTGCATACATACATACATACATACAGACACACACACTGTGCCTACATACATATATACATACATACAAACAGACATACAGACACTCTGCATACATACATACATACATACAGACACACTGCGCATACATACATACATACATACATACATGATATATACACACACTGTGCATACATATGTACATACAAACACATGTAGCCGGCATTAAAGGTGTACTCCGGCCCGGGGGTATTTTTGAGCTATGGCCGGGGAGAGGGTGGTTATAGACTGCGGCGGTCACTTACCTCGCCAGTTCCAGCGCCGGGTCCCGGATCACGCCGCCCTGTATACCCGTCCCACGGCCGCTTCCTGGTGTGAGCTGCGGTATGAGCATGACATCTCAAGGCAGCTAAGCCATTCAGCCGCCGAGGTGGGACTCTGCTACGGCCGCTGAATGGCTGAGCTGCTTTAAGACGTCATAGTTCAAAAATACCCCTGGACCGGAGTACTCCTTAAGGCTGGGTTCACACTACGTATATTTCAGTCAGTATTGCAACCAAAACCAGGAGTGGATTAAAAACACAGAAAGGATCTGTTCACACAATGGTGAAATTGAGTGGATGGCCGCCATATAACAGTAAATAACGGCCATTATTTCAATATAACAGCCGTTGTTTTAAGATAACAGCAAATATTTGACATTAATTGGCGGCCATCCACTCAATTACAACATTGTGTGAACAGAGCCTTTCTGTGTTTTTAATCCACTCCTGGTTTTGGTTGCAATATGAGGACCACAATACTGACTGAAATATACGTAGTGTGAACGCAGCCTTAAACAGATTGTGCTGATGCTACAGTTTGTGACCTCTCAGCACGACTTGTCTAACACCGGCAGTATACACTTTGGTAGCGCTGTGTCCTGCACATTCCCTGGGCTGGGTGCACTACAACCAACCCCTGGCATCCCTGTCACACAATGGAGCCTATAAGCTAGGACAGCATCTCCTTCATGCAAAACATGTGTCTGCACATTCTACCAAATTGCATATACAAAATGTACATAATAATATTGTATGTGCAATATGTCCGAATAAAATGACACAATTTTTGCATGAAGTAGATGCTGTCCTGGGGATTCTGTATATTAAAGATATTATATATGAACACATTCTGTACAAACATACATTATATACACATATGCTTACTGCACATACATACACATATGCATTCATCATAAACCTACTACAGAGGCATTCATACACTATATACTGTAAACACATATATCATATATACACTGTACACACATCATATATACACACATATACTGTACACAAATATATCATATATACACATATATACTGTATACACATATATACACATATATACTGTACACAAATATATCATATATACACATATATACTGTATACACATATATATGCACATATACTGTACACAAATATATCATATATACACACATACTGTACACAAATATATCATATATACACACATATATACACACATATATACTGTACATACATATATACACACACACATATATCATATATACGCACATATAAAATGTACATACTTATATTGTGAACCTACTACAGAGGCATGCATGCACTATATACACATACTGTACATATATCATATAAAAACACACACACACACACATACAGAAATCCTTTACACACACACACACACACACACACACTACATACTAGGACACACTATATAGATACACACTATCACTTTGCACATATGCACACACACACACTACATCACTTTGCACATATGCACACACACACAAAGACTTAGAAACAACCACTTACTGTCCATAACCCCATCTGCTGACAGGCCCTCCTCCCTCACAGCCAGCATGGAGCTCCCCTGCCCCTCCGACTGCAGGGAGGAGATGATGACGTCACTGTGTGGGCTCAGGAGACTTGGTTGCCTGGTTACACAGCAGGGTAGGGGGCGGGCTCCTTTCTCCTCACCAGTCAGTGCTTCTAATAGCAGCCAGGCCCCTGTCAGTCACCTCAGTCACTCTGTACTGCTGGGGCAGCAGCTCCTCCTCTCTCCTCCAGGAAGCTGATTCTCTGCGGCAGGAAATGACGTCATCTGTCAGAGTAAGTTATAGCAGACCTGCCTGTGGGGCCCCTCCACTACACATAGGAGGGGGAGGGGGGATATGCCGGCCCAGACCAATCCGGCACAGGCTGAACAGCGCAGAGGACGGCCGCTCTGTTCTCTCAGCCACTGCAGGGGCCGATGTAAGTCTGCAGGGGGACCAGCGGCCTCTCTGATTGGTGATCCTGGTGGCCCAGCGGGTATTCGCCCAGTCTGCCAGATTACCCATCTGGGCCTGATTATACACATACGGCCAATACTCAGCGCCATAAAGCGACCCCGTCCGAGCATTGTACACATACGGCCGATACTCAGCGCCATAAAGCGATCCCGTCCGAGCATTGTGCACATACGGCCGATACTCAGCGCCATAAAGCGACCCCGTCCGAGCATTGTACACATACGGCCGATACTCAGCGCCATAAAGCGACCCCGTCCGAGCATTGTACACATACGGCCGATACTCAGCGCCATAAAGCGACCCCGTCCGAGCATTGTACACATACGGCCGATACTCCGCGCCATAAAGCGACCCCGTCCGAGCATTGTACACATACGGCCGATACTCAGCGCCATAAAGCGACCCCGTCCGAGCATTGTACACATACGGCCGATACTCAGCGCCATAAAGCGACCCCGTCCGAGTATTGTACACATACGGCCGATACTCAGCGCCATAAAGCGACCCAGTCCGAGCATTGTGCACATACGGCCGATACTCAGCGCCATAAAGCGACCCCGTCCGAGCATTGTACACATACGGCCGATACTCAGCGCCATAAAGCGACCCCGTCCGAGTATTGTACACATACGGCCGATACTCAGCGCCATAAAGCGACCCAGTCCGAGCATTGTGCACATACGGCCGATACTCAGCGCCATAAAGCGACCCCGTCCGAGCATTGTGCACATACGGCCGATACCCAGCGCCATAAAGCGACCCCGTCCGAGCATTGTGCACATACGGCCGATACTCAGCGCCATAAAACGACCCCGTCTGAGCATTGTACACATACGGCCGATACTCAGCACCATAAAGCAATCCCGTCCGAACATTGTACACATACGGCCAATACTCAGCGCCATAAAGCGACCCCGTCTGAGCATTGTACACATACGGCCGATACTCAGCACCATAAAGCAATCCCGTCCGAACATTGTACACATACGGCCGATACTCAGCGCCATAAAGCGACCCCGTCTGAGCATTGTACACATACAGCCGATACTCAGCGCCATAAAACGACCCCGTCCGAGCATTGTACACATACAGCCGATACTCAGCGCCATAAAGCAATCCCGTCCGAGCATTGTACACATACGGCCGATACTCAGCGCCATAAAGCAATCCCGTCCGAACATTGTACACATACAGCCGATACTCAGCGCCATAAAGCAATCCCGTCCGAACATTGTACACATACGGCCGATACTCAGCGCCATAAAGCAATCCCGTCCGAACATTGTACACATACGGCCGATACTTAGCGCCATAAAGCGACCCTGTCCGAGCATTGTACACATACAGCCGATACTCAGCGCCATAAAGCGATCCTGTCTGAGCATTGTACACATACGGCCGATACTTAGCGCCATAAAGCGACCCCGTCCGAGCATTGTACACATACGGCCGATACTCAGCGCCATAAAGCGACCCCGTCCGAGCATTGTACATATACGGCCGATACGCAGCGCCATAAAGCGACCCCGTCCGAGCATTGTACACATACGGCCAATACTCAGCGCCATAAAGCGACCCCGTCCGAGCATTGTACACATACGGCCGATACTCAGCGTCATAAAGCAATCCCGTCCGAGCATTGTACATATACGGCCGATACTCAGCGCCATAAAGCGACCCCGTCCGAGCATTGTACACATACGGCCGATACTTAGCGCCATAAAGCGACCCCGTCCGAGCATTGTGCACATACGGCCGATACTCAGCGCCATAAAGCGATCCCGTCCGAGCATTGTACACATATGGCCGATACTCAGCGCCATAAAGCGACCCAGTCCGAGCATTGTGCACATACGGCCGATACTCAGCGTCATAAAGCAATCCCGTCCGAGCATTGTACATATACGGCCGATACTCAGCGCCATAAAGCGACCCCGTCCGAGCATTGTACACATACGGCCAATACTCAGCGCCATAAAGCGACCCCGTCCGAGCATTGTACACATTCGGCTGATAGCGGCATAAAGCGACCCCGTCCGAGCATTGTACACATACGGACGATACTCAGCGCCATAAAGCGACCCCGTCCGAGCATTGTACATATACGGCCGATACTCAGCGCCATAAAGCGACCCCATCCGAGCATTGTACACAAACGGCCGATGCTCAGCGCCATAAAGCGACCCCATCCGAGCATTGTACACATACGGCCGATACTCAGCGCCATAAAGCGACCCCGTCCAAGCATTGTACACATACGGCCGATGCTCAGCGCCATAAAGCGACCCCGTCCGAGCATTGTACACAAACGGCCGATACTCAGCGCCATAAAGCGACCCCATCCGAGCATTGTACACAAACGGCCGATGCTCAGCGCCATAAAGCGACCCCGTCCAAGCATTGTACACATACGGCCGATACTCAGCTACTTCTGCTGCACATACGGCCGATACTCAGCTACTTCTGCTGCACATACGGCCGATACTCAGCTACTTCTGCTGCACATACGGACGATACTCAGCCACTGCTGCTGCATACACGGCCGATACTCAGCCACTTCTGCTGCACATACGGCCGATACTCAGCTACTGCTGCTGCACATACGGCCGATACTCAGCTACTTCTGCTGCTTTCATGATCGTTTCATTTTCTTCAAACAGGTGGAAAGGAGCCAGTGGCTGCAGATGAGAGGAGTCTGCCTGTACGGCCAGCAGGGGGCGCCTGCGCTCTGCTTATATACCCCCTCGCACATAATAAAAGACAGACACTTCTTAAAGGGAAATAAAACCAATCCGGCGTACAGACAACCTCTGCCATCCGCGGCACTGAGTGGTGGAAGGGATGGATGGCTCAGTGTCTGTCATGTCACAGAGCTGAGTCTGTCCATGTAGCAGAGCTGAATCTGTCCATGTAGCAGAGCTGAGTCTGTCCATGTAGCAGAGCTGAGTCTGTTTATGTAGCAGAGCTGAATCTGTTTATGTAGCAGAGCTGAGTCTATCCATGTAGCAGAGCTGAATCTGTCCATGTAGCAGAGCTGAATCTGTCCATGTCGCAGAGCTGAATCTGTCCATGTAGCAGAGCTGAATCTGTCCATGTAGCAGAGCTGAATCTGTCCATGTCGCAGAGCTGAATCTGTCCATGTAGCAGAGCTGAATCTGTCCATGTAGCAGAGCTGAATCTGTCCATGTAGCAGAGCTGAATCTGTTTATGTAGCAGAGCTGAGTCTATCCATGTAGCAGAGCTGAATCTGTCCATGTAGCAGAGCTGAATCTGTCCATGTAGCAGAGCTGAATCTATCCATGTAGCAGAGCTGAGATTGTCATTGGACGCCATGTGAGTCACAGTAGTTTTTCTGACACTGATAGAAGTAAATTATCACAGCCAGGTCCATCTAGTCCACCCCTGGTCTGGGGTATATAGGGGGGCTTTACTACACTGGTATATAGGGAGGCTTCAGGTCTACTACACCGGAATATAGGGAGGAGGAGGAGGGGGAGGAGAGCAGAGAAGGATTAGCAGCTCACACCCAGTTTTCTGTGGATTTAGCAGAAAGCAGCAGCAGCTCAGAACTGGGGGAAGGAGACAGAAAAGGTAATGACATGTATTGAAGAAATCTTTAGTCTCCAGGAGGGAGGATAATTCAAGATATATTATACCTAATCAGATAACTCCTTTAAGCCACTAGATTTGGAGTCATATAAACCTAGGCTATGTTCACACATTGTAAGCTTTTGTTTATTAATCACGGCCATTGTTGCCGATTTCCAACAACGAGTCCAATGTTGGAAGCAATTAGCTGCACATGGGTCTCTCACACTGGTGTGTAATATGGAGGGCTTGTGAACCTCCGGAAGGAATCCAATGAATTAGAAGATACACACCAAAAAACTGTTTTTTCGTTCTTTATCCAAAAATAACAAGGATAACAATGCACGTAAGGTATATTCACCCCTCACTCGTGCTCATACAGTTCTGATGCTGTGCGAGAGACACAAAGGGCGACATGTATCATCCGGCGTACGGATGATTTTCGGCGGAAAGTGCCGATTTGCGTATTTTTTTTATTCGCAAATGGGCGATTTTCGAATAAAATATTCGCATATCGGCACTTTCCGCCGAGTACGCCGGGGGGCGGGGGCGTTACGGGGGGCGTGGACTCAGAGTCCGCACGATTTATAATTTTTTCCGCACAAAGATACGCCGAAAACCTACTCCACCTTTCAGGTGGCGTAGGTTTTCGGCTGTGCGCACCGACGCGCACGGGATTTATGTAGAGGCAGTCCGCCTCTACATAAATCTCCGTAGCGCCGGAGATGCGGGGACATTTATAAGTCCGGACTTAATAAATGTCCCCCAATGTCTTTAGAGGCTCAATCAGAGCGCTGTCAGAACTGTATGAGCACGAGTGAGGGGTGAATATACCTTACATGCATTCTTATCCTTGTTATTCTTGGATAAAGAACGAAAAAACAGTTTTTTGGTGTGTATCTTCTATTTCATTTGATTTGCAACAACGGCCTAGATTAATGCAAAACTTACACTTGCACTGCAGTCAATGGGATCCAAGCTACAGTATATACACATAGTATACATACACACAGTATGAGCTCCGTCCGGGATCCCTAACAGCAGCCGCACAGACATGTCAGTTCACATAATAGAGTGTGCGGCTCCAGCTTCGGCCGCACGCTCCATTCTGTGCTATGGTGAATCGGGATGCGGGGGCACACTGATGCGCCTGAAACTCAATTCAGCACAAATTAGGTTTATCCGGCCAGTACTGCAGTACCAGCCGGGATGAACCTCACTGACACCGGCCGTGTCACATAATAGCCGGTGTCTTACATAGTGTGAACCCGGCCTTATACAAGAACGCTGAGGCTGGAGTACAGTTTTGTATTTTTGAGGTGTCAGTTTAATAAAAGAAAATCTCCTTCTCCTCATAACTTACACACAACAAATCCTCACAACCCTCTAATGTCAGGAGGAGAAAGTCAGTCCTCCCACAGTCCTCCACTATCTGAGGCCTCATACTCCCAGGTTACAGCAATTGTCATACAGAACAGAAGGAATTATTAGGGTCCTGTCCCCTCATCATTACCTGCAAGCATATGGAGGTTTTCCATCAGGGATTCTATATGGATACAGTAGGACTCCTATATGGATACAGTAGGACTCCTATATGGATACAGCGTGACTCCTATATGATTACAATGTGACTCCTATATGGATACAGTGTGACTCCTATATGATTACAGTGTGACTCCTATATAGATACAGTGTGACTCCTATATAGATACAGTGTGACTCCTATATGGATACAGTGTGACTCCTATATAGATACAGTGTGACTCCTATATGGATGCAGTGTGACTCCTATATGATTACAATGTGACTCCTATATGATTACAATGTGACTCCTATATGGATACAGTGTGACTCCTATATAGATACAGTGTGACTCCTATATAGATACAGTGTGACACCTATATGGATACAGTGTGACTCCTATATGGATACAGTGTGACTCCTATATAGATACAGTGTGACTCCTATATAGATACAGTGTGACTCCTATATGATTACAATGTGACTCCTATATGGATACAGTGTGACTCCTATATAGATACAGTGTGACTCCTATATAGATACAGTGTGACTCCTATATGATTACAATGTGACTCCTATATGGATACAGTGTGACTCCTATATGATTACAATGTGACTCCTATATAGATACAGTGTGACTCCTATATGGATACAGTGGGACTTCTATATAGATACAGTGTGACTCCTATATAGATACAGTGTGACTCCTATATGGATACAGTGTGACTCCTATATGGATACAGTGTGACTCCTATATGGATACTGTATGACTCCTATAGGGATACAGTGTGACTCCTATATAGATACAGTGTGACTCCTATATGGATACAGTGTGACTCCTATATGGATACTGTATGACTCCTATAGGGATACAGTGTGACTCCTATATAGATACAGTGTGACTCCTATATGGATACAGTGTGACTCCTATATGGATACAGTGTTACTCCTATATGGATACATTGTGACTCCTATATGAATACAGTGTGACTCCTATATGGATGCAGCGTGACTCCTATATAGATACAGTGTGACTCCTATATGGATGCAGCGTGACTCCTATATAGATACAGTGTGACTCCTATATGGATACAGTGTGACTCCTATATGGATACAGTGTGACTCCTATTTGGATACAGTGTGACTCCTATATAGATACAGTGTGACTCCTATATGGATACAGTGTGACTCCTATATGGATACAGTGTGGCTCCTATATGGATACTGTATGACTCCTATAGGGATACAGTGTGACTCCTATATAGATACAGTGTGACTCCTATATGGATACAGTGTGACTCCTATATGGATACTGTATGACTCCTATATGGATACAGCGTGAATCCTATATGGATACAGTGTGACTCCTATATAGATACAGCGTGACTCCTTTATAGATACAGTGTGACTCCTATATGGATACAGTGTGACTCCTATATAGATACAGTGTGACTCCTATATGATTACAATGTGACTCCTATATGGATACAGTGTGACTCCTATATGATTACAATGTGACTCCTATATGGATACAGTGTGACTCCTATATAGATACAGTGTGACTCCTATATGGATGCAGTGTTACTCCTATATGGATATAGTGGGACTTCTATATGGATACATTGTGACTCCTATATGGATACAGTGTGACTCCTATATGGATACAGTGTGACTCCTATATGGATACAGTGTGACTCCTATATGGATGCAGTGTGACTCCTATATGGATACAGCGTGACTCCTATTTGGATACAGTGTGACTCCTATATGGATACAGTGGGACTCCTATATGGATACAGTGTGACTCCTATATAGATACAGTGTGACTCCTATATGGATACAGTGTGACTCCTATATGGATACAGTGTGACTCCTATATGGATACAGTGTGACTCCTATATAGATACAGTGTGACTCCTATATGGATACAGTGTGACTCCTATATGGATACAGTGTGACTCCTATATGGATACTGTATGACTCCTATAGGGATACAGTGTGACTCCTATATAGATACAGTGTGACTCCTATATGGATACAGTGTGACTCCTATATGGATACAGTGTTACTCCTATATGGATACATTGTGACTCCTATATGGATGCAGCGTGACTCCTATATAGATACAGTGTGACTCCTATATGGATGCAGCGTGACTCCTATATAGATACAGTGTGACTCCTATATGGATGCAGCGTGACTCCTATATAGATACAGTGTGACTCCTATATGGATACAGTGTGACTCCTATTTGGATACAGTGTGACTCCTATATAGATACAGTGTGACTCCTATATGGATACAGTGTGACTCCTATATGGATACAGTGTGGCTCCTATATGGATACTGTATGACTCCTATAGGGATACAGTGTGACTCCTATATAGATACAGTGTGACTCCTATATGGATACAGTGTGACTCCTATATGGATACTGTATGACTCCTATATGGATACAGCGTGACTCCTATATGGATACAGTGTGACTCCTATATAGATACAGCGTGACTCCTATATAGATATAGTGTGACTCCTATATGGATACAGTGTGACTCCTATATAGATACAGTGTGACTCCTATATGGATACAGTGTGACTCCTATATGGATACAGTGTGACTCCTATATGGATACAGTGGGACTCCTATATAGATACAGTGTGACTCCTATATGGATACAGTGTGACTCCTATATGGATACAGTGTGACACCTATATGGATACAGTGTGACTCCTATATGGATACAGTGTGACTCCTATATAGATACAGTGTGACACCTATATGGATACAGTGTGACTCCTATATAGATACAGTGTGACACCTATATGGATGCAGTGTGACTCCTATATGGATACAGCGTGACTCCTATTTGGATACAGTGTGACTCCTATATGGATACAGTGTGACTCCTATATGGATACAGTGTGACTCCTATATAGATACAGTGTGACACCTATATGGATACAGTGTGACTCCTATATGGATACAGTGTGACTCCTATATGGATGCAGTGTGACTCCTATATGGATACAGCGTGACTCCTATTTGGATACAGTGTGACTCCTATATGGATACAGTGGGACTTCTATATAGATACAGTGTGACTCCTATATAGATACAGTGTGACACCTATATGGATACAGTGTGACTCCTATACATATGCTTTGTGACTCCTGTATATATAGGCAGGGCCGGATTAAGGTTGGTGGAGGCCCTGGGCGACAATTTTTTTGGGGGCCCCCCCCATTCCCCCCCCCTCTTAAAAATAAATAAATAAATAACTATACTGCAATCTATACAGGTGGCTGATTACTGTAGGCGACTTAGCACAGACCCCTTCTCACTCCTGGCTGTGTGGCTCAGCATCCTCCTATGTTGTGCATGTGCTGGTCACTGGAGGCTGCAGTGCAGAGGAAGATGCCAGGCCTAGAGACAGGAGCGGGGAAGGCTGACTATCAGGGTGTGTTCTCACATTGCATTATTATCACAAACACAATGTGAGAACCCAGCACCTTCTGTGTGTTCTTACCCACTGGGTAAGTAGCGTCGTTCTGCTAGATTGGCGCTCGCTTACAGAGCCTTTTATAAGGCTGGATCAGCCATCGGTCGCACATCACTATTAAACGTAGCGATGCACGGCCGGTGGCAGATTTTGAACATGTGGGGAGATTTTGCTAGGGAGAAGCAGTGTGGGGATTATGGCTTAGAGCAATATAGTCTAACATTTTTTTTTATTTTACCCTGGGGCACCCCTACCGAATAATGTGCTAAAAAATACAAAAAAAAAAACATCATTCAGTGACTCACAGGTGACGTCTTCTTTGATCTGAAGTGTCACTTTCCTTTTCCTCTCCATCTGGCCTGGACCACCATGATGATTTCTTCCAGCTACAATTCGTCTCTTTAGAACCTGTGAGACAAACATCTCAGGCTCCGCACTTTTTTAACAACTTACTTCCTTTTTCCCAACCTATAAGGTCTCAAACAGTAGTAATTCCACTTTTTGGTGTGATTTCCAGTAAAGTGAGTAAGTACTGTATGTGAGTTGCCCGTGTATGTAGAATTCCCTTGTTGTGCGCCCAAATAGTTATAAAGTCCCTATGTCCCCATATAGTAGTAATGTCTCCCGCTGTGCCTCCATATAGTAGTAATGTCTCCCGCTGTGCCTCCATATAGTAGTAATGTCTCCCGCTGTGCCTCCATATAGTAGTAATGTCTCCCGCTGTGCCTCCATATAGTAGTAATGTCTCCCGCTGTGCCTCCATATAGTAGTAATGTCTCCCGCTGTGCCTCCATATAGTAGTAATGTCTCCTGCTGTGCCTCCATATAGTCATAATGTCCCTGGCTGTGCCTCCATATAGTAGTAATGTCTCCCGCTGTGCCTCCATATAGTACTAATGTCTCCCGCTGTGCCTCCATATAGTAGTAATGTCTCCCGCTGTGCCTCCATATAGTAGTAATGTCTCCCGCTGTGCCTCCATATAGTAGTAATGTCTCCCGCTGTGCCTCCATATAGTAGTAATGTCTCCTGCTGTGCCTCCATATAGTAGTAATGTCTCCCGCTGTGCCTCTATATAGTAGTAATGTCTCCTGCTGTGCCTCCATATAGTCATAATGTCCCTGGCTGTGCCTCCATATAGTAGTAATGTCTCCTGCTGTGCCTCCATATAGTCATAATGTCCCTGGCTGTGCCTCCATATAGTAGTAATGTCTCCTGCTGTGCCTCCATATAGTAGTAATGTCCCTAGCTGTGCCCCCATATAGTAATAATGTCTCCTGCTGTGCCTCCATATAGTAGTAATGTCTCCTGCTGTGCCTCCATATAGTAGTAATGTCTCCCGCTGTGCCTCCATATAGTCATAATGTCCCTGGCTGTGCCTCCATATAGTAGTAATGTCTCCCGCTGTGCCTCCATATAGTAGTAATGTCTCCTGCTGTGCCTCCATACAGTCATAATGTCCCTGGCTGTGCCTCCATATAGCAATAATATCTTCTGCTCCTGCTGTGTCCGCACTTAATGTTATACTGTGTGCAGATGTGCTGTGTGTGGGTTAGCTGCACCTGGGGCAAGGAAAAGTACTTGCGCCCCCCAGTGCCCCTAGCATTGTAATTAACGATTTAGTGGTGCTCATGTAGCTATCCCCTGTGGTGTGCTGAATGCTGTATCCCCCCCCCCCATCCCCTGTGGTGTGCTGGTAGCTGTATCCCCCCCCCCATCCCCTGTGATGTGCTGAATGCTGTAGTTCTCCCCCCCCCCCCCCATCCCCTGTTGTGTGCTGATAGCTGTAGTTCTCCCCCCCCCCATCCCCTGTGGTGTGCTGATAGCTGTATCCCCCCCCCCCCCCAATCCCCTGTGGTGTGCTGGTAGCTGTATCCCCCCCCCCCAATCCCCTCTGGTGTGCTGAATGCTGTAGTTCTCCCCCCCCATCCCCTGTGGTGTGCTGATAGCTGTAGTTCTCCCCCCCCCCATCCCCTGTGGTGTGCTGATAGCTGTAGTTCTCCACCCCCCAATCCCCTGTGGTTTGCTGATAGCTGTAGTTCCTTCCCCAATCCCCTGTGGTGTGCTGATAGCTGTAGTTCCCCCCCCCCCCAATCCCCTGTGGTGTGCTGATAGCTGTAGTTCTCCTCCCCCCTCCCCAATCCCCTGTGGTGTGCTGATAGCTGTAGTTCTCCCCCCAATCCCCTATGGTGTGCTGGTAGCTGTATCCCCCCCCCCCCAATCCCCTGTGGTGTGCTGATAGCTGTAGTTCTCCCCCCAATCCCCTCTGGTGTGCTGGTAGCTGTACCCCCCCCAATCCCCTGTGGTGTGCTGGTAGCTGTATCCCCCCCCCCCCCCAATCCCCTGTGGTGTGCTGATAGCTGTAGTTCTCCTCCCCCCTCCCCAATCCCCTGTGGTGTGCTGATAGCTGTAGTTCTCCCCCCAATCCCCTCTGGTGTGCTGGTAGCTGTACCCCCCCCAATCCCCTGTGGTGTGCTGGTAGCTGTACCCCCCCCAATCCCCTGTGGTGTGCTGGTAGCTGTAGTTCTCCCCCCAATCCCCTGTGGTGTGCTGATAGCTGTAGTTCTCCCCCCAATCCCCTCTGGTGTGCTGGTAGCTGTACCCCCCCCCAATCCCCTGTGGTGTGCTGGTAGCTGTATCCCCCCCCCCCCCAATCCCCTGTGGTGTGCTGGTAGCTGTATCCCCCCCTGGTAGCTGTATCCCCCCCCCCCCAATCCCCTGTGGTGTGCTGGTAGCTGTACCCCCCCCCCAATCCCCTGTGGTGTGCTGGTAGCTGTACCCCCCCCCCCCAATCCCCTGTAGTGTGCTGGTAGCTATATCCCCCCCCCCCCAATCCCCTCTGGTGTGCTGGTAGCTGTACCCCCCCCCCAATCCCCTGTGGTGTGCTGGTAGCTGTATCCCCCCCAATCCCCTGTGGTGTGCTGGTAGCTGTACCCCCCCCCCAATCCCCTGTAGTGTGCTGGTAGCTATATCCCCCCCCCCAATCCCCTCTGGTGTGCTGGTAGCTGTACCCCCCCCCCCCTAATCCCCTGTGGTGTGCTGGTAGCTGTATCCCCCCCCCCCCAATCCCCTCTGGTGTGCTGGTAGCTGTATCCCCCCCCCAATCCCCTCTGGTGTGCTGGTAGCTGTATCCCCCCCCAATCCCCTGTGGTGTGCTGGTAGCTGTACCCCCCCCCCAATCCCCTCTGGTGTGCTGGTAGCTGTACCCCCCCCCCAATCCCCTGTGGTGTGCTGATGTAGTAAAAAAAAACAAAAAACACTCCACTCACCTTTCCTCGCTCCTGAGATGGCCGGGCCCTCTGCCATCTTCTGCAGCGCATGTCTTCTCCGGCAGGTGGCGCGCGATGAAATGACGTCATCGCGCGCAGCCCGCCAGAGAGAAGAGGCGTGCGCCGCCTCACAGGAGCTCACAGGCACAGCGCTCTCCTGTGTCTAGCGGCAACCGGACACAGGAGAGCGCTGGATGCAATAGGCGGCATTCCCACGTTCCGTGATCCTGACGGATCACGGACGTGGAGTGCCAGTACCGGAGTCCCCCCGCGGCCGGACAGCATCTGTAATTAGATGCTGGGAGCGGGGGAGACTGTATTCATAATTGCCGCGCTGTAGTAACAGCTGATTTATTACAGTGCGGCGCTTATGAATACAGTCTCCCCCGCTCCCAGCATCTAATTACAGATGCTGTCCGGCCGCGGGGGGGCTCCGGTACATGCATTCCACGTCCGTGATCCGACAGGATCACGGAACGTGGAAATGCAGCCATAGATGCACCAATCTGAACCCGGAACTCTGGTTCCGGGTTCGGATTGGTGGGGGCCCCTTTGTGGTGGGGGCCCAGAGGCACGTGCCCCTGGTGCCCATTCCTTAATCCGGCCCTGTATATAGGTTGTATCTTCCTCCATACCCGGCTGTAATACAGGAGGGGGTGCGGGAACCCTGCAGAGATCTCAGGCTCCCCGTTTCTGTGAAGGTGCAGGAGGTGGTGAAGGGGTTAAATCTTTTAAGCTTCACTTCAAGTTTAAATAATGGTAAAAATGTCTTTGGGGGAAAGTGAAGGTAACAATAAGTGGAGTGATTGATGGGGATCTGGCTGATGATTGTGGAAGGATGGAGCTGTGTGGGTGGGAGCCGCATTATCTCTAAAAGCAAAATGGCTTTTAACTTTCTATTTACATATGACACCGAGCAAGCGGCTCCCATTGTGCGAGCGGGAAGACAATCGCTGTTTTCACATGGTAACAACTTAACTATAACAACGCACAATGCGGCCGTGTAACGGGAGCAGCTCACAATGGTGTGCACATGGCGGAGGGGGCAGAGGGTGTCAGGGCTGGAGCATCGCCATCACATGATAGAGAGTGACATGGCGCCCCAAGAGAAGGGGGATAATGCAGACACAGGGGGTGCTCTCTCAGGGGACGCTCTCTGGGGGAGGACGCTCTCTGGGGGGGGACGCTCTCTCGGGGGATGCTCTCTTGGGGGACGCTCTCTTGGGGGGGGGGGCGCTCTCTCAGGGGACGCTCACGCCTCTCCCTATGGCAGGTCCATACACCTCAGCCACTAGCACTGTGTGAATGACAGGTTACATGATATCCGGCAGGGTCATCCCTCCAGCTTATTATTGTCATTACTAATTCTGGGTAATCAGATTATCTCCCATTATAGGAGGAACATTCAGCTGCCGCAATTACTGTAGATTAGGATTAAGATGTAATTGTATTGTACTAATGAGAGACATAATTTACTTCTATAATAGACTATAGGAAAGGGAGAGCGTGAAAGTATCAATGAAGATGGATATAGGGTGGATGGAGAGAGAGAGAGAGAGAGAGAGAGAGAGAGAGAGAGAGAGAGGGAGATAGATAGATGATAGATAGATAGATAGATAGATAGATAGATAGACTCTCCAACCTCCTCCCAGGCTTCTCCACCATGGAGGAGGAAGAGAAACTACCCATCCTGCTGGGGGAAGAAGAGACCACAGCGACTATAGTGGCACAATACGTCACTGCCTGCCATAGACTGAGAGGAGCGTGATACGTCATGGACTCCGATACCCCAACCCCGATAGGTCATGGACTCCAATACCCCGACCCTGAATGTATTCCCCCCCCCCCCCCCCCCATGATACATCATGAACCCCTGTACACCGACCCCGGGTGAATCCCATTTCCTCAACTCCCTATTCTCCCCATGCTTTGGCAATGCTAATGTGTAACTTGGACCTGCCAATAAAGCTTTTTTGATTTGATTTGATTTGATTTGATTTGATAGATAGATAGATAGATAGATAGGAGATAGATAGGTAGATAGATAGATAGATAGATAGATAGGAGATAGATAGATAGATAGATAGATAGATAGATAGGAGATAGATAGATAGATAGATAGGAGATAGATAGATAGATAGATAGATAGATAGGAGATAGATAGATAGAAGATAGATAGATAGATAGATAGATGATAGATAGATAGATGATAGATAGGAGATAGATAGGAGATAGATAGATAGATAGATAGATAGGTAGATAGGAGATAGGTAGATAGATAGATAGATAGATAGATAGATAGATAGATAGATAGATAATAGATAGGAGATAGATAGATAGATAGATAGATAGATAGATAGATAGATAGATAGATAGGAGATAGATAGGAGATAGATAGATAGAAGATAGATAGATAGATAGATGATAGATAGATAGATACATAATAGATAGATAGATAGATAGATAGATAGATAGGAGATAGATAGATAGATAGATAGATAGATAGATAGATAGATAGATAGATAGATAGATAGGAGATAGATAGATAGATAGGAGATAGATAGATAGATAGATAGATAGATAGATAGGAGATAGATAGGAGATAGATAGGAGATAGATAGATAGATAGATAGATAGATAGATAGATAGGAGATAGATAGATAGAAGATAGATAGATAGATAGATAGATAGATAGATAGATAGATAGATAGATAGATGATAGATAGATAGATGATAGATAGGAGATAGATAGGAGATAGATAGATAGATAGATAGATAGATAGATAGATAGATAGGTAGATAGGAGATAGGTAGATAGATAGATAGATAGATAGATAATAGATAGGAGATAGATAGATAGATAGATAGATAGATAGATAGATAGATAGAGATAGATAGATAGATAGATAGATAGATAGGAGATAGATAGATAGAAGATAGATAGATAGATAGATGATAGATAGATAGATACATAATAGATAGATAGATAGATAGATAGATAGATAGATAGATAGATAGATAGATAGGAGATAGATAGATAGATAGATAGATAGATAGATAGATAGATAGGAGATAGATAGATAGGAGATAGATAGATAGATAGATAGGAGATAGATAGATAGATAGATAGATAGATAGATAGATAGATAGATAGGAGATAGATAGATAGATAGATAGGAGATAGATAGATAGGAGATAGATAGATAGATAGATAGATAGATAGATAGATAGATAGGAGATAGATAGATAGATAGGAGATAGATAGGAGATAGATAGATACATAATAGATAGATAGATAGATAGATAGATAGATAGATAGATAGGAGATAGATAGATAGATAGATAGATAGATAGATAGATAGATAGATAGGAGATAGATAGATAGATAGATAGATAGATAGATAGATAGATAGATAGGAGATAGATAGATAGATAGATAGATAGATAGATAGATAGATAGATAGATAGATGTTCTCTCTCTCCTGGCACTCCTGCTCTTGCTGTGGCCTGTAGGGGGCAGTAGTCTTACACATATGACACATGGACACAGCACAGGGATAGCAGCTACTGTAGATAATATTGAAGCTTCTTAATTACTAAAGATTGAAACAAAAGCTTTTTCCTCAGATTCAGGAGAGAAATGTTTATTTATCTGAAAATAATAAATTCCGGGAAATGTTCTGAATCCTGGATTCTTGTCACATTTAGTAATGATTATTATTTATCAGGTTGTCGGGTCTAGGACCATTCTCCCAGCGTTGTGCTCCTCAGATGCTGCAAGATCCTGACTCCCATCATGCTCGGACAGCTGTGACAGCTCATGATGGGAGTTGTAGTACTCCACCAGCTTCGATTGGAGTTGTAGTTTTGCACCAGCTGGGAAGGGAGTTGTAGTACTGCACCAGCTGGGATGGGAGTTGTAGTACTGCACCAGCTGGGATGGGAGTTGTAGTACTGCACCAGCTGGGATGGGAGTTGTAGTTTTGCACCAGCTAAGATGGGAGTTGTAGTACTGCACCAGCTGAGATGGGAGTTGTAGTACTGAACCAGCTTAGATGGGAGTTGTAGTACTGCACCAGCTGGGATGGGAGTTGTAGTACTGCACCAGCTGGGATGGGAGTTGTAGTACTGCACCAGCTGGGATGGGAGTTGTAGTACTGCACCAGCTGGGATGGGAGTTGTAGTTTTGCACCAGCTGGGATGGGAGTTGTAGTACTGCACCAGCTGGGATGGGAGTTGTAGTTTTGCACCAGCTGAGATGGGAGTTGTAGTTTTGCAGAGAGAGCTACAGGTTGGGGAGTGCTGCTCTGAGGATGATGCCCCTCATTAAGTTGCATGCTGAGCTGTGAGTGTGGACGCTCCTGTATCTCTTTCTTTCAGCACCAGATCTGTGGACAGCACCCCCCCCCCTCCCTATTCCTCCTTCTCCTCCTCCTCCTCCTCCTTCTCCTCCTCCTCCTCCTCCTCACACTGTACTCCATTGGCTTCTGAGCTCAGTTCACTCTGCTACTGTACTTCCCAGTAACTGCAGCTCATAGTCAGTGACACCACGAAGCTATGTGTAGTAGTCAGTGACACCATGAAGCTATGTGTAGTAGTCAGTGACACCATGAAGCTATGTGTAGTAGTCAGTGACACCATGAAGCTATGTGTAGTAGTCAGTGACACCACGAAGCTATCTGTAGTAGTCAGTGACACCATGAAGCTATCTGTAGTAGTCAGTGACACCATGAAGCTATATGTAGTAGTCAGTGACACAATGAAGCTATATGTAGTAGTCAGTGACAATGCTTGTACCCACAGTCACCCATAATCCCCTATAGGACCCTCCTGACCCTGAGGCTTGTGCTGCGGGGGGGGGGAGTACATCCCATTGGCTCCTATTGTTTCTGCATTCTTTCTCTATCATCCTGGTGGTTAGTGGGGTCTTGTATCACATGTGATGGCATCCGGGGGGCCCGGGGGACAAAGCTGTCACTCTTCTCACTCTGCTAAATGCTTCTGGGCGACATCTGTCTACTCAGAGCCATATCACTTTCTGTCTCTCTGCTGTCTCTGTCCCTCTCGGTTGCTCCCTCTCTCTCTCTTTGTCTCTCTCCCTTTCTCTCTCTCTCTCTCCTATCTCTCTCCCTCTCTGTCTCTCTCACTCTGCCTCTCTTTCTCTCTGTCTCTCTCCCTCTCTCTCTCTCCCCCCCTCTCTCTCTGTTTCTGTAGTAGTCAGTGACACCATGAAGCTATCTGTAGTAGTCAGTGACACCATGAACCTATGTGTAGTAGTCAGTGACACCACGAAGCTATCTGTAGTAGTCAGTGACACCATGAAGCTGTCTGTAGTAGTCAGTGACACCATAAGGCTCTATGTAGTAGTCAGTGACACCATGAAGCTAAATGTAGTAGTTAGTGACCCCATGAAGCTATTTGTAGTAGTCAGTGACACCATGAAGCTATGTGTAGTTGTCAGTGACACCATGAAGATATTTGTAGTAGTCAGTGACACCATAAAGTTATCTGTAGTAGTCAGTGACACCATGAAGCTATGTGTAGTAGTCAGTGACACCATGAAGGTATCTGTACTAGTCAGTGACACCATGAA